>JAAIXJ010000019.1:494604-730874 GCA_013403705.1 Heliconius hermathena | reverse complement strand
AAAACTATAATGAAATTCGGAATGAAACCCGAAAAAAATGTACCTTGGGCCGCTAGGCTAATATCTCACAAAAAATCATCAATTTCTGTCTGGTAGTTTTTGCGTGATTGACGAACAAACAATCCGACAGACAGACAGACAGACAGACAAGAATTCTGCTGAGTGGTTTTTTAGGTTCTATAATCGACATATAAACCGATCTCATTTTTATTTTTTTTATAACTTTCATGTACAGAATTGACTTTTCTATCCTTTTATTATATATAGAGATAGAGATTGTGTGTGAAGCTATATACAAATAATTAAATAAAATGTGTATAAAATACAAGTTTAATTTTTATTATTTTATTTAAATCAATGCTAATTGACGACTAATTGTGTGTCATTAATTTAATTTCTGTTATTATTTTATTTCTTAGAGAACAAAATGAGCGTTCTCATGGAAAAAATTACATATATCTATGTAATATAGAGCATGAGAAAAAATACAATAATACAATAAAAGATATCTTATTTTATTACAAGCTTGAGAAAAAATAATAGTGTTAACATTGAAAAAACGAAAGTTATTATATATTATACCTATGTAGTATATTTTTTGTTTTTTTTATCTTCTTTTTTATGAAAAAAGACAAGGCAAACGAGCGTACGGGTCACCTGGTAAGTGATTACCACCACCCACGACCCCGTGTAAAACCAGAAGAGCTACAGGTGCGTTGCCGGCCGTTTTTTAGCTTCTCGCTTTATCTTTTTCAGGGTAGCCTAAGACGACGGAGCTCCAAACGCTACATACCTCTGCATACCTCTTCCGCCTCGTCCATATTCTTCAACCTCCAACCTGCCCTCCGGGGAGTCCTTATACTTTTTACATAACCTTCCTCCAGTATCTTTGATACTGTGCTCTCGAAGGTCAAGTATTAAATTTTTGTCTTATAGCAGAATCAAATTTGGATCTTTATATCTATATATAGTATGGGCCAATTAAACCATACATTTACAATCCAATGTACATGTACATTTAAATACATGTACAAACTCGTAAGAATCGATTTTGACTCTAAATATCCAATTTTCGCTTGCTTTAGAAACGTTCCGAGTTGATTGGCGGAACTTAACGCCGTACTTTTCCTGACGATACTTTTAGAATATTTCTCTTTTCCTATATGAACTTTTCTCAAATTAAATCGGTAATAAATCCAAATATCACAAATATCGCATGTCTCCATCGCGTCTTAAATGTTATAAATGTACCTAACATACAAAAACTAGTTGACCACGAAGTATGGAATTCAAAGTGAATGGTCCGTTTCTATGTAAACCGTAAAGAATGGTTTAATTTACGCAATACGTTTTTTAACTAACATTTAAAGCTAGCAGATTATTTAAATTTATTTATGTTGCCAACTTTATGCCGAGATTTTTGGATTTTTTATGCTGAAATGAAAGAAAAATAAGAAAAATAAATTTTATATTTATTTTTCCGTTATAGTAGGATACACAGTGTCGGGAAATTTGAATCGAAATTAAAAATGGAATGTCTTAATAATAGGTTCCCTTTTATTTTGTTTTTTTCGAACATGAGTTCAATTCTGTTGTAGTTCCTTCTGCTTTCCCTATTATACAGTAAAACACGTGAAGTCGCGAAAACTATAAAGAATTCTGTAGATTTTTCTTAAATATAAAATTCTTTCCTTACTGAGTAACACACAGATAAGACACAGACGCGACTACTGAACTTAGAATGTTATAATTTGGCATATAAGTAAGTTAGGGAGTGTAGAGCCTCTACTAAATAGGACTAAGAGAAGAACTCGAAAGACTCTTAGAAAAATAAAAAAAAACAGTTTTTTTCCATTTTACGTCGCAAACAAACTTGCAGGTGACGACTAGTTGTATAATATATAAAATTGAATAGGATATTATGATGCGATTGCTAAACTTTGTGGTTTACAACACAATATCGAATGTATGTAACTTTATCTATTTAATACTAGTGTGTTGAAGTCGAGTGTAATCTTATATATAGTAGGAAGCAAAGTGTAGGTATAATGTAGTAGCTTAAACCTTTATGACCTCAAGACACTAAAAGCCGCGGTGGTTGTGGGTTCAATTAGTATCACTTGAAAGTATTGTATTCAAAATGGTATGTATTGTTTGGTTGTACTAGGGTAGGTTGGGTTATTCTTCTATATTACAAATCTATTGTTTTTTATATAATTGAGATATGACTTTTTGGTTGAATAGAAATAATATCTAACATATTTTCTCGTGACATATTTGTTGCCAATTTCAAAAATAAAAAAGCCACGCCGGATATCCTCATATTTCTTAGGTCATATTTCGCAGCTCTACACTGCGACAAATTTCATCTATATCACTATACCTCGTGCGGTTGCCTATTGGGTTACAGGCTGAAGAGCTAAGAACAGTGCCTAGGAGTTAAGGGACCAAAGGGACGTTTTCAATGCATCTGACTCTAAATTTAAAAAAGTTAAAGCTAGGTATCGGATTTTTTTATTATTTTTTACAACTTTAGTTTATGATTAACCTAATTTATTCATCACATATACTCATATTGGTAACTACCAAAATTTTCTTGTAAAATCTAGCTAGCTACCTACCTTTTATAGTAAGATAAAATAAACATAATATAAATAATAAATAAAAAAATCAAGCCGTTCACATTAAAGCATAGCGTGTAAATACTCATTATATAAGGTACAAGAATATAAGTAGGTATGTCAGTTATGTCACCAGTATCATTACGCCGCGCCTGCACATGTATAGGGCTTTAGACTAGTGTCCCATTTATGAAACAGACCAGATATGCCATTTCTTAATGAATATATTAAAAAAATACATCATTCACGCTGTATCACGCAAACATTATAGCAGGGTAGGCAGAGGGAACCTAGTGTTCCGAAACCACGTGTTAAGTGACGAAACTCAAAGCCGCACGTTGTCTTGTTACAAAAAAATGGAAATATTAAATAATTCATTTCCCCGAGTGGGAATTGAACCTACAACGGCGTCTCGCTGTACCACTTCGCAAAAACAATCTCTCTTAACGAATAAACATACACTTTTATGTAGGTTAATGTTGGCTAAATATAGTAAATATTTATTATTAAGAGAAAGGCAGGAAATCACTTGACCTTCGAGAATACAGTATCGATGGTACTGGAGGAAGGTCACATAAATAACATGAAGACCAGCCGGAGGGCATGTATAATATAGTATAGTTTGATAATAGTAGACAAGATGAAAGTGATATTGGGTTTTATTTAATTCAATTTGAACGCATCGTTATATTATTTTACATGATAACGACTATAAGTATGCTAGCTTAAATATATGTTATTTATTTCCACACATCAAATCAACAAAAGTTTAAGTTTTTTTATTCAAATTAGTAGGTGAACTCTGCATTTAGCAGAGTAGGCAGAGGGAACCTAGTGTTAAGGCACTCTGTGACTCTATTTACTTTACTTTTCGCCTATTTTGTGAAACATTGCCTATTGAGTGGCGGAACTTAAAGACTCGCTTTGTCTACCAGAGAAGCGGAATTAAATTTATAGGACCCTCGTTTTTGATACGATGTAAGCCCTTTGAACTAAAATACAAATTTATCAAAATCTTATCATGGCTAGACCGTGAATCGAACAGACGACCTTTGTCTAATATAATATTTCCTACAAGTAATCAACGTTTCAATGCTGCCAAATAAGAGAAAAGGTCGAATAATAATTTAGATGCGGATGCTAATTGACTTACGACTTACGTCATACTATACTCTATTACTTACTTCATTTAAGTAATACTTGTGGTTTTGCCCGAAATTTTATCTTTTTGTAGAATAGACAGCGATAAACTAGTGTTAAGAGATTACATTCTCCGTTTATAAAATATGTACCTCTTACCTAAGGCTTTGCCTCCGTGGCCAAATCAAAATAACTATATTACATTGACAAATCAGATTCACGCTATATCCCGCACACAGCAGGGTAGGCAGAGGGAACCTAGTGTTAAGACACTCCTTTCCCCACTTTCTGCCGAATTCTGGAAGTATTGCGTGTTGAGCGGCAGAACTTAACGCCGCGCTTTACCTCGACACCAGAGCGAAGAAATGGAAATATTTCATATCCTCGGGGTTCGAACCCACAACCATTTGGTTTTACAGTTACACTTTGTGCCTCTGCACCACGACTGGCCTCTTTGAAACTTTTAACATAATATAACTTTAGCGTTTCATAAAACAAAAAAATACTATAATTATCAATGGTTTTCTGGCCCAACAATAGGTTCTAATGGAGTATAGACATTGTAAATGGAAGGTAAATCAACGATTTAAATAGGATTTAATACAACGATTTTTGCATAATTTTAAAATTTCAATAGATTTTTTTTTACTTTCCAATTAATTATGTAACATACTAAACATTTACATCTCAATAAATACATTTCAAGGACAGAAACATGTACGTACGTATATTTTGCTCGGCCACGGTCAATATCTTAATATATAATTTTTTATCTCTAGACATCTTTCGCTTATTACAATAAATTAAATTTGTACATATAATTTTCATGCCAGTATCCTCGCACAATGATAACCACAGTTAGAAAAAATCAAAGTAATCATATGAAACGTAAAGACTACGCACGACGTTAGGTTCCACCATAGAAACTTAATTTAACTTATAACCTATAAACTTAGTGTTAAGACACTTCCGTTCCCTATTTTCAGCCGAATTCTGGAGGAACTGTGTGTTGAGTGACTGAAGTTCCTCAAGTGGGAATTGAACCCACAATTTGTGCGCGCGCTTACATTCGCATGCTTGTGTCCCTGCACCATGACCGGCCTCAAAATATCTTGAAAATCGTGGTGATAAAATATTTTAACATTTGTGCAGAAATTAAGGAACCCCTGTCTTAGACGATTTCTAAGAAGCGCGAGCGCGACTCGCTATTTTCAATTTTACACGTATTCTTTTTCTAAATATTTTCTCACCTTACAATTTGATTAATATAAGGTGATTAAAAAAAAAATAAAAAAACGATTCTTTCTAGTCTATTTAGTAGTAGAGGTATTACATATTGAGTGACGGGTCTCATCACCGCGTTACATCTACCGGAGCAGGAAAATGTAAATAATTTCAATATCATCCTCCCCCAGCGTGGGAACCAAACCCACAACTGCCGCGGTTACAGTCAAGCGCAGTCATATTGCGCCACAAGTCGTAGCCCACGACTCATTCAATTATTGTACATTAAATAATAATAGTTAATCAAACTTCAGACATATTGATACTACGCAATAGGTTGTCTACCTGAGACCTTTACAGTCTAACTGTTAAGGTACCTTACGACATTTCCTATATTGATATTGAATATGAGGTAATATTATATAATGAGGTTAGTTCGATTCCCACTCGGCGAAATTAACTCTTACATTACCTCGCTCCGCTAGATGAGTCTCGCTGCTCAGCTCGCAGTGTCTCGTAGTTTCTACTGTGCAAGTGGAACGGAGTGTGTTAGCTCTAGTTTCCCCCTGCCTACCCTTCCTAGTTGTTTCATTAATGTAATTGAGGCAGAGGTCCTAGGTTCAATTCCTAGTTGATATTTTTTATTTACATGTACTTTATCATTCAGCTTCACGACGGAACTCGACACCCGATCAATCAAAATCATTAAGTAATTGATATTGATAGATGTATGTTATATACACACAACATAAAAAAATTACGAGTAACGACCTCATCTAAGTACAGTCCATGAGGCCTAAGCTGAACTTTGCATTTGTTTGTGTGTGTGTGTGTTTATTTATTATGCAAGTGTAACTTCACTTTCTTGGCTCGAAGCTGTTATTATTATTACTTTTTTAGAACCTACCTACTCCTCTTTAGCAGCGCAGCGTCACATATTTAATTCTTAATATTATATATTTTTGTACGATTTATTAAAAGTAAAAGATATAGTTCGCACTAACACTGTACAAGAATACAAAAATATATGTATGTGAAGCCGTAAAAAAAGAAAAAAGAGATCATGGACACAACGCTGTTCTTGATGATATAAAGAAAGATTTATTATTAACTCAAATGAGAATAAAAATTATAACTCCTTATTCGTAATATATAAAATAATGATAGTATAGTAATAATAATTTAATTTGTTTATAAAAGTATGCAATTTTTCATTAATGTTTTTATGGCGTTAACGTCCGTCAACCGACTTAACAGACAATCACATATTTTTTTAGCTTCGCGCTGTGTCCCGCACGTAACAATGTGAGCAGAGGGAACCTGGGAACCTAGTGTTAAGAGTATCCGTCCCCATTAAGACACTTCCTGTCACCGTTGCTAACTTTCCGCGGAATTCTGGAGACATTGCATGTTGAGTGGTGGAACTCAACGCTGTGCTTTGCTTTGTTACCAGAACATAAAAATAAAATATTAAATAAATATTTCATTTAATCGAGCGGGAATCGAACTCACAACCTATACTGTAGTACTGTCGCCACGACTGGCCTCAAATTTATTAAATCTATTAGTATTAGTCAATTTAACTTTGAAACTAGTTTAAACAAATATTGGTAAATTGTACCTCCTTAAGATATATGTACATACATTGAAAGCACTTCCAAGAAATAATATTTTGTTAAATAATTACTTACATGTGAATAAATATTTGAAAGTGGCCATCATGGCGCAGTTGCGAAATCCACGATTGTAAGGTGTGGTGGTTGTGAGTTTGAATCTCGTTTGGGAGAATATCTTTAACCTTGTCAGACTTGGAGTCTGCTATCTATTTATACAAGCGATATACAAACTACATACGTATACAAAAAATCTTCCGTTACTGAGTAACTGTCAGACAACGCACAGACGAAACTACTCCATTTGGAAATTTAAATTTTTAAACCTACCTAGATAGTGAGTTAAAGAGAGTAAGAGAGGATTTCTCGAAATTCCTTCGGAAACGGAAACAACAGGACGGGATGACATACAAATAATATTATAAATATGAAAATTTGTGACTTTTAAAATGGATGTTTGTTCTTTTTGTTTTTGGATAATCTATTTATCAGGGAAGGTTTTACGCTGTCTTACATGATGAGGATGTCAGGCCAGTCCTGGCGGACGGGGCAAAAAACGCAAAAAGTGACTGTAAAATCGACTGGTTGTGGGTTCGATCTCCCCTCGATGAAATCATATATTTATTTAAATTTATATTTTCATTTCTTCGCTATGGCTTCGACGCAAAGCGCGGTGTTGAGTTCCGCCACTCAACACGGAATACCTCAAGAACTCAACGCAAAGTGAGGAACGGAGTATTTTAGCACTAGGTTTCCTCTGCCCACACTGCTGCGTGAGGGATACAGCGTGAATCTGATATAATTTATATTAGAATATGTCATGTGCCACAATGAGTATCTATTTTCATTTGACTACGGAGGCGAGGCTGCAGGTAAACTGGTAAAGTTAACATTTCATAATTCTGTCATCAAACTATAATATTTATTATAAATGTCAAGGCGCAGTTGCCCCACGTTCTAACTTATATTAGTATATCACAATCTGGGTCGAACTATAGAGGCCAAGTTAGTTTAGGGCCTTAGTAAGAAATTAAACTTAGCAGTGTTTATGTTTATAAATACTATTAATAAGCATTTTCTAATTGATCCCTTTTGAATTATTGTTAAGTTGTAGATTCACGTTTTATTCCGCAATTAATTATTTTCACTACATCGCTGGCAACAAAACAAAGAGCGTCGTTGACTTCCTCTACTCTACACGAAATAACGAAAATTGGCCGATACGTGGGGAACGCAATAACACAATTAACACAAGGTTCCCTCTACCTATAAAGACCTAGTTCATCCAAAGTAACTCAAGGAAAAGACATCACAGAAAAAATAAATATTTCTAACATGTGTGTTTTTATACTAGAATATATTAACTTACTGTTAATAATATGTAAGTATCTATATTAAATTGCTATGGCAACACTGTACCTTGATTTACCGAATAGCAGCACCGAACATTATATTTGATCAGATTGTGAACAATTAGTCATATTAATCTCGAGTAGTAAAGGCGAATCTTAATATATTGTAAAAGGGGTCCTTGAAGCCTTCACTTGAATAGCAAGTCACAGACACTGTTCCCAGTTTAAGAGTATTGGTTTCATGCGCGTAGGAAGAAGGGGCGCCATTCCCGTCACTGGTCCGTGCCCACCCCAGAATAGACTGATGCCCAGTCTGAAATTTTACTAACAAAAAAAATTCTCGAAATATTAATTAAAAACAACATTTACACGAACATTTCTGTATAAAGCAAAAGTCCAAAACCCACCTAAGAAATTATCTGCTATAAATAATAGAATTTATAATATAAAAAATATCAAATTAAACCAACAGTAGTTTTCTTCACATCATTTAAGTACAGAAGATAGGCGACATATTTAATTTAAATGAAAATTCATATTGTCATAGAAAACGTAATAAATAGAAACTGGCGGCCAATGGTCATTAATCTATAATGTTACGACATGCGACACGCCTCACTGACCCGGAAACACACGGGGCGGCGTTGTGACTTGGAAATATAAATAAATTATAATAAAAAAATGATTAAGGTCGTCGTGGCACCGCAGCATTGCTTCTCACAGTAAACGTTGTGGGTTCATAATAATCCCACTTGGGGGAATAGATTATTTTCATTTCCTAGTTCTGGTACCTGGACGAAGCGCTATATATTATGACACTCAACAAAAATGTCTTAAAAATAAGGCGGAACATAGGAAACGGAGTTTTAACGTCAACAAGATACTACTACTAACTACTACGCCCACTTTGCTACATAGGAGATAAAGAAACTAAAAAAATATTTTTATACTTTGGGAATGTGTAGATCATCATCATCATCATCGTAAAAATATAATTTCAAACATAAAAGAAATTAAATTGTTAATATTAACAGCTTGTTATTTCTATATAAAAGTTTTTACAAAAATGCTATTCATTGCACAATGCATTCAGTGATATATAAAGTTATTTTAATTTTGTCTCATGTATATAATCACATGTGCGAATATGTGTGCGACGAGTGTTAATATATTGAATTTGTGGACGTGTATTCTTATGTGTGTTATTATTATTATTATTTCATAAATATAATATCTATTATATTAATAACATTATTTCAAAAAAATATTCAATATGTGATCACATGTATATATCTAATAGTGTGTTAATGAATATTCCCATATATGATTGTTTGATCACATCTCGTGTGTAGATGTTTTTGCCTTTTTATTTGTTTACTTTTTCATATGATTTATGGATAATGAACTATTATAAATATAAATCTGATTATTCAAAGTGGTGTGTTGAGTTACGCAACACGTAATGTGTGTTTTAAAAATAGATTCTCAGAAAAATTTAGCGCAAAGCTAACGTAACATATAATAAAAAACTAATATTAGGATGTATAGACGCTTGTTCAAATTTTGACACATTCCGCAAAACATTCTATAAATCTTTTATTAAGGAATCTGCTAATATAGTCAATAAAATTATTATGAAATATTTGCAGATTCTCTTTAATCTTTCGAAAAGATTTTTTGTTGGCGTATTTTTACTAAAAACGAGCGTATCAAAGCAACTTTACGATTTACTTTTACTTTTTATCACTCAAGTTACCGTTTTATTGAAACTGTTAGTAAATTAGTAACAGCAGCTTTCAATAAGAAAATCAATTTAGAAGATGATTTTAAAACAATTTTTATGGTTGTTTCATCAAAATCAAATGAAATAGGAAATAAATGAACTGAAAAAAATAATAAATATATTCGCTATAACTAATTATATTTACAAAAACAAAAAGCTTCTTTTGTTTCCCACTTAGTAGGGGAGCGTGACGGAATATAGTGTGTTAACACTATATAAAAGTTATTTTATCCCTTTCAGGTGGTTAATTTACCAACCATTTATTCGTGGACATTTTAAATTGATTTCCACTATATCCATTGATGATATACTGAACTTTTATTAATGTTTCAGTAATATGTAGTAGAATTTTGCAGAATTTTTGGCAATCAATTACTGTAGTTAATTTTAAATGATAAATATATGAAAAATTAATGCAATGTCATCATCGAGAAACTTTGAAATTCATTAATTAAGGTATGTGTGTTTATTTTGTAACCACTTTATTATTTAGTATTAAATTAGATGATTTTTAATAAAAAAATGTTTTTTTTTCTAAATAGAAAAATTACTTTCTGAGAAATAACGGAAATTATATGGTGGTTAGTTTACTAACCACTGTAGCCATAGCAGGTTTCAGTTTATTCATATTGTAAATGTAATAATATGTTACTTTTTCAAATTCCGAATGTCTTCTTCAGTATGCTAAATGAATGTGACATGCTAGGTTTTCTTCTAGAAGATATTTCTTCAGATGGTGAGAGTGTATGCTATATGGAACCAGGTGAATAATGCAATGTTGGACCGCAGACTATGGTGGTTCTCGACGACTATTTCCAAGGCTACTGACGAAAAAAAAACGAAAATTTGATGATTTTTTAAAAAAAAAATGATTTATAAAAACATTAGCAATATCAGCTAGTACATCAAGTAGTCAAGAGCCTACTAGTGCTATAGAGTTCAGTTTAATCAAATGAGTATACGGAAAAGATAGTGTACCAAAAAATATAATATATTTGGAGAATGCCACGCTCACAGCATTTTTTTATGATTTAGTCGTAGAAACTTTTTGAAACGTCTCCTTACTATCTAAAAAACTGCAGTAAGACTACTGTCCAGAATTAGATCAATTGAATCCTAAAACTTTTGCATAAATGTTAACAAAGGCATCTAGCAACGATGACAAACTGCAAGCCAAGTTTTATTTTCTCTCAGTTTTATTTCCTTAGTTTATATTATTTACTTGAAGAAAATACGCAAAATGCAGCTCTAGAAGAAGACCAGCATACCCTACATGGCTATAAAGTACGTGTAAAATATCTGTTTGTATCCGCAAAAGACAAGGAAAGGTTTGTAAAGTTTAGAAATGGTTAGATGTTTGAAAGATATATTTTTCATAAATATTCACTTAGGAAACGTATAAAAATTTGAACAGTCACACTTTTTGCCCGTGCTCTACGACTGGCATCAATTGGTTTAGAAGAGAAATATGATTTTACCGCTCTAATTACCTTTAATCTCCACCTACATGAAATGTATTTATAAGTTTATTCTTTGTTAATATAAAAAACACCTATTTCTCAATACACCTCCTCAATAGACTACAAAAGCTATAGAATACTTTTGTTTTGAAAGTAAAACTCGTTAGCCATAATGCCACGGTCGATGCTATACAAATAACTACTATATTATGATGAAATACGTGGATATTGATAGTTTAGCAACTTTTATACCCATTATTAACATACATCGAAGGAAAAACTAAAGATTCATCTGTCATCTGGACATCTATGTGGAAAGATATATGGAAGTTTTTGTAATAAATCTTTTTGTATTAGGTGTTAAAACAAGCCAAACTCTATTGATTTTCTTGTTTTTTTTTTGTCTGTTTGTTTGTGGCTATTTTGACACGACTGTTATGGGTACCATTTGCTTGTTAGAATATTTTTTTTTCATTCCCTTTTCCTGTGGTAACAAGTCAAAGCGGGGCGTTGATTTCAGCAATCAACACTCATTATCTTGAATTTTGCATAAAATGGAGAACAGAATGTCTTAACACTTGTTCTACTAGGTTCCCTCTGTTTACCGTCAAGAATTGTATTTTAAATTACACGTATTTATTTGGAAATTACAATTTTTATCTTCAAAATTACAATTTTAAATATCAAAAGTCATAGGTTTATTTTTCACACAATTTTATTACAGTCCAGCTAAGTTAACATAGAGTCGTTTCCGTTTTGACAGAAAGATCAGTTGAGCCACTATTTATTTATTTCGGCTTAGCAAGGTAAGTAGCGTGAACTGAGTATAAAGACTCTCCTTTTACTCCACATTCTACCTAAACTTCGTGATATTGAGTATTTAGTGAACGTACTCAACACAGCGCCGCCCTCTGTCTTGTTACCAAAAGGAAGACATGATAATTATTCATTTCTCCGAGTGGAATTCGAACCCACATATTCTCGCGTCGCACAGTCGCACACTTGTATTAATTAGAAAAATCTATTACATATTTATAGATTTGTATTCCCTCTATGGGATTGAAACCCACGACTATGGCATTTAGTTACATATTTCATAGTTACTATGATGCTATATTCTATGTACATATGCCACAATGTATATGTACATAGAATATAGCATTTCTTGATAATCCATTTTTTTGCGAAATTTTAATTATATAAAGTTATTTTTTATGTATTACGTACAAATAATAAGGAATGATAATTTAACAATAAAATAATTTCCACATACATTTATACATCTGTTTGTTTCCTCATATAAATATACATTTAATATAAATGTAATATTAATAAAAAGTATAATGCGTATAATTTTAATATGTAAGGATGTCTTCCTATTAGATATAATATATAACTTATACACTTTTATTATAGCAGTGTGAAATCAAGAATATCATGTATGACGCAGCATTGTTGTTAGTTTTTTTTTTTTTAAAGATTGATATCGCATAAACCAGGGTGGGCAGAGGGAATCTACTGTTAATTCAGTTACCCTTTTTGTGGTCAACTATGGAAAAATTACATATTGAATGGAAGAAATCAACTCTGTATGTTGTTTTGTTTCCCGAGGAAGTAAAAGAAAATAATTCATTCCCACGAGTGAAAATCGAACCCATAACCAGAGAGGCTGCCCCACGATAGCCATAAATATAGTAAAAAGTATAATTATATAAATAATGAAGTAAACAATATTCTTAATTCATTTAAACCCTTTATAATTTACTTATTAAGATATAATCTACTAAATACTATACTGATTAAAATCTGTATACATTATAAATTAACTTATCTTTATAGGAACTCATTAATACAGTAGGTTCAGTTTTTTGTATTTTTCTGTTTAACATACAACCTCAATTTATACAGCTTTATGTTTGAAAAATATAAAAAAATCTACCAAAAAAGATATTATAATATATACCATAATATGATCTTTGATTTCCGCCATTTTTACACATTTTAAATGCTCTCTTAAACTGAAATACTAAATATATGCCAATTTATGGCAGTTTAATTTATCATGGTCATTTCTTTAGGCATCCAGGGCGTTCCTAGAGATATTTTTCAAGGGCTTTCTAGTGGTTTACATCGTTTAATGATAATAATTTGCAGATTTCATTATTTTACAACTTCAAAATAAAAAAAATCAGCTTCACGCTGTATCCCGCACACAGCAGGGTAGGCAAAGGGAACCTAGTGTTAAGACACTCCGTTCCCCACTTTCTGCCGAATTCTGGAGGCATTGCTTGTAGAGTGGCCGAATTCAACGCCGCGCTTAGCCTCGACAGCAGAGCGAAGAAATAGAAATATAAATTTAAGTAAATATTTCATCTCCTCGAGTGGGGAGCGAACACACAACCAGTCGGTTTTACAGTCACACCTCGTGCTACTGCGCCACGACTGGCCTCAACTTCAAAATAAAAAAATTAAATTTTGTAAAACAACTGCTAAATATTCTTGATTGCTTTGAACTAATATTTTTTGTAAAGATGATTAAATTTTTCAGGCTTAAATTTTTTTTACAAAAAAATCTGGAGTGGTGGTCTTGTGAGCATCAAACTATTCTAGAGTTAGCACAGGCCATTTCTAGGCCTATATCTTAGGTATCTTACAGTTCAGCAAACAATTAAAATGTAAAGAAGTAATTACACATTGTATAATTATACATTCGTAAACTTTATTAATGGGTTAGTCTTGAACTTTAATTTCCCTAATAATACACGTACGTTTTCGTAGCGCAGCGGCACAGCATCTGACTGTAAGTGCTACCGTTGTGGGTTCAATTCCCACTCAGATGAATGATTAGAGCAATGTTTCGAAAATTCGGTGGAATGTGGAGAATGTGTCTTAATACTAGGTTCCCTCTGTCTACCTCAGCTCTATCCTGGCTCAGTGGGCAACTGTTGATTGGTTTTTGGGCGGTGGTAGTACGATCTCCGCTCGGAGATTATATTGTTGAAAAAAAGCCCGGCGTCAAGTTCCGCTACTCAACACCCAGTCTCGAATATTGGGCTGAAAGCGGAGTGTCTTAACATTAGATTTCCTTCGTTAATCTCTGTATGAGGAGAATAAACGTGGCGCTGTTAATTATTCTAGAAAACCATTTACTTAAAGTAAAGCTTGAAAATACAATGAACTTAAGTTGTATTCGTGTCAAAGTCACAATCAAAATAATAAATCTAATAATAGTCTAATTTATTTCTTTATATTCTGATTTCTTTTTGTTAAGTTACCTAAAAATGGCCTTAACTGTGAATTCTATAATAATTTACTTCATTACTTTTACAGCAGCACACCGCTTGATACGTGACGATTATTAGTTTGATTCTCATTTAAAAGAATGAATAGTTTTCAGCTCTGGTAACAAAAAAAGCGCGGCGTTAAGTTCTGCCACTGACTACGCAATGTCAAATAATTGGAAGAGGTGGGAAATGGGATGTCTTAACATTAGGTTCCTTCTGCCTTGTTTACTCTGCTATAGGTTTTTGGGATACAGCGTGTAGTTAAAAAATACAAAAAGACAGGCATAGAGCAATAACGTTGTGTAAGTAAATTAGTTCAATAAGCTTTACAGTTTCATTTAAAAATAATTCATCTTTCCTAATCTCACAAAACGTCATTACAATAAAAATTGAGACAGCTATATTTTTTACGTTTTTATCACACTAAATATAAATTGTAAATAATACACTCCTTTTAAATTTAAACTTCGAATTTATAAACCAATTATATTATTAAATAAAAAATTTCATAATAAGTTACAATTCTCAATTTCAACATTTACTACTTAATTACATTGATACAAATATTGCATACAGCCAAATTTAAAATTATCAATCATATTAAAAACTTACCCAAAACACAAATCCTTACAAAGATTTAAGAAAAAAAAAGTAAAATCACAAGCACAGATTAAATAACACTTTCACTAGACAATAAAAAGTCAATCGTAAACTTCTTTCGCGTAAAAAAAACAAAATGGCGTACAGTTTGTTTGGCGCCAAACAGTGAAATGTCAAAATCGAGAGGGAACTAAGGTCGTAAGAAACTGGCGGGGCGGCCGATGCTGACATAAGACATGAAATTTAAGTAAATGTTAATATAATACTGCGTTTATTTCATTTATAAGTCAGTGCTTTCATATCACCTATGATATATAATAAAACTCATTTTTTATTATATAAAATATTTTATAGCTAAAATCATATTTGAGGTTAGTTGTGGCGCAGGGGCACAAAGTGTAACTGTAAAGGCAACTGGTTGTGGGTTCGATCCGTCGTTTCGTTCGATTTAAATTTATATTTCTATTTCTTCGCTCTAGTGTCGAGGCAAAAGCGCTGTGATGAATTCCGGCTCTCAATACGCAAAGCCTCCAGAATTCATTGGAAAGTGGGGAACGGACTATCTTAACACAAGGTTCCCTCTGCCTATACCCTATATGCGGGTACCCCGCAGTGTGAAGCCAAAAATAAAAGATTATTACCTTTAATGACATTAGTTCATATTAACATTTTAAGTTAAGTTTTTATTTTGTTATCTCTGTAGCACATTTACAATGTTCCCATTTGGGAAACCAAATTATTATTGAACGAATATCATTTTTTACATTCCGGTAGAAACACAAAGCGCGGCGTTGAGTTGGGCTACTCAACACACAATGTCTCAGAAAATGAGCGGCCTCTGCTCAGATATATAAATATTGAATTTATGAAATGTATAAGAATATATTGTGTATTAATTAAATACCTTTTTATTTATTTTTTGTACTTATCCATTTTAATAAAAAATCCGCTTGAATTAAAAACGACCATATCCAAAAAGTGTCCAAAGGGAACCAGGGCGAGTTATTTAGCTCATTACATAATATGATTATACTTTATTTAAAAGGCAATAACGTAATTAAAAAAGTTCGACATAAAGCCTCTCACTGATTGTGAGCGTTAATGACGCAATTAAACAGGAATCCCTAATTAATGCATATGTATGTATGTATGTTATTTATTATGACTCTTAATTTTGTTCCGCTCTGGAAACAAGACAAAATTCGGTGTTGAGTTCCGTGTTGTGTAACGCGTAATGTTGCGTCTTATCACTAAGTTCCTAAGAATGTATGGCTTAGCGGGCACAGCGCTTGGGCGGTTTCCAAGAGGCGCGGGTTCAAATCTCGTTACGTTCAAATTTTTGTACGAACGAAAATAAAACTTTTCTTGCCTAAGTAAAATAACACTATATGTTGTTGAAAATGTACTTATTTTCTAATTGAGGCATGTGTATTAAGTTTACTAAAAGGAAGAGATAAAAGATTTCCCAAAATTCCACTCTACGCAAAACGAAATTACAGCTCGTTAAGCAAAATATAGTATGCGTAATATATGTATACTTTGTTAGCATACTCATATAAAAGAGGGTCGATGTTGGTGAGACTATAAAAGCAATAGAATTGTGTCAATCGGGTTGTCCCACGTCCCACTCTCCGCCGCCGTAAGAGGTGGCGAGGCCAGTCATATCTCACGGCACGCCCGCGCCTCGGCGCGGCGGGGCCCAACGGTCGTAATCCCCCATGATTAGCGTACGCGGGGCATTCCCCCGCGAGCGCCAACACTTCACGAGCGTCCATCAAAGCTCGTAATTTTTATCTTCAGGGGCGAGCTACACTCGCCCCTCCCAGCCCGGTGAGGCTGTCAAGACCAATCCAGGTCAACAGCATTAAAGTCCATTCGAAAAAAAAAAAAAAAGTCAATCGGGTGCAGTTGCTTGTAGACAACGGCCCCTATTGGAAGGTAGAGTTACTGAAGGGAACTCGTGAGAAGTAACCGTTATTGGGTGATACAAATCATTTATTGCAATTACGAGAGATCTCTTTCTAAATAGTTTAGAAACATGCAGACGATATGTGTTTTTATCTCGTTTCTTTTAAAAAGTTAACCACTTCCGGTTTCTAACACTCTTATAATAAACTAACGGCCCATACGCGGCTTCGTGTGCATATCACTTATAATTCTTTTATAATTTTATGCTGCATTTGCCATAAAATAACTAATATAAATTATATAATCAATATAATTTATACATTCAATAATTTTGAGAAAGTGCAGCACTACATGGCTGCTTGCGAGGATGAAATCGACGGCAAGGGCGTCCCCCGCAGGACTCGTGACTATGCTTGTGGTCGTAGACAGAGCGTTAATTTATTTTAAATTTACATTTTCTCAAAAAGTATATCTTCAAATGATATGTTATAAAAGTCAAAGCATATCTTCACAAAATTTCCATCATGATAGAATAACTTTCGCTCGTAAGTTTCAATATCTTTGACAAATAAAAAAAAAGCGTTGAAATATCACCAATTGCAATTTACAATTATTTTTTGTTACAAAAGGCCTTATTGTGACTTATTTATAAAACATAGATATACGGTATCGCGTACTTTTTTAGAACTATTATAATAAAATAGAACATTTCTTCCATACAATGTACTGACATATATTGTACTATTTTTGCAGCGCACGCGCATAAAGCAATACGATGGCGTTCATTATTATTGTTATTTAAGCCTAACTAAGACTTAACTTGTAATGTTATATTATAGCCTATAGCACTCCTGAAGAACGTAGCTTTCACACAAACCAAAAATAAATAAATCGGACAAATAGATCTAGAGATCATAGCGTTTAAACAAACAAACAAACAAACAAACTCTTACGCTTTATTATTTTAATATAGATAATATTTTATTTTATAATTAATGATATTTTAAAATAAATGCATTAGAATTGTATATTTGATATTTATAATTTTAATGCATTTATTTTAAAATATGCGCATTCCATACTTTTTCACTGAGAAATTAATAGTGAATATTTAATCAGAAATCAAATTTTATACTACTTCATTCGTACAACCTTCATAAAAAAAAAACAAAGTTTCCCTTTACATATTTATCGATAAATTAAAATAAAATCAAATTTTGTATCCTAACAACATTCTAACATAAATAATGTTAATTTAAATTTTAAAGCAGTCTAATGTCTACGTTGTAAGTCGAGCAAAAAGTGATTGAAGGACGCTATGCGGTAATATCACCATATACTTAAGATGCCGGAACTACGGTTAGAATTTTTATATAAATATAATATTTGAATTGCGCATATGGCTCAGCGGCACTGTCTGAATGTAACCACTGCTCTAGTCGGTTCGATTTCCACTCGGAGGAGTGAACTATTTTCATTTCCTCGCTCTGGTGAGAAGACATAGCGCACAGTTGAGTTCCGCCACTCGATCAAAATATCAATTTCCAAAAATTCGGCGGAAAGTACGGGGTATATTAATACTCTGTTTACGTTGCTGTATGCGGGATACAACGTGAAGCTAAAAAAGTACCTGACGAACCTTATGAAAATGATGATTTATTTTACTTCTCTTTACTTTCTACCTTCTGCCAAGATTAATTGCTAGGTAACTTGCAGAACTCAACGCTGCACATTTTCATGTAAAAACAAAATTTCCCGTTAGTGGAATTTAAACCCACAATCATCGTATTCAGTCAAGTATTTTTCAATCGCAACATTGTTTCTCTCTCTTAATACGTCTTTATTTATTTAACAGCAGGTTCTATTAAAGTTGCTATTCTATATACATACATCATTACTTAATAATTATATATATGCATTATTTATGTAATAACATAATAACACTGTACAATTTAATGCTTTTCACTACAGGAACTTGTAATTAATTTAAAAGTATATTATTAGAAGTTGACAGGTGCTTTGCTCACGTTGTATCCCGTTATAACCGGGAAGGCAGAGGGAACCTAGATTGAATTTATGTGTTTTATATAAGAAAAACAGCTCCATGTGTTTTCCCATGTAGCTGGGTAGGCACTTCATTACCCATTCATTGCCAATTTTTTTTAGACATTTCGTGATGAATGACGGTATTTACCGCCGTATTTTGTTCTGTTGCACATAGAAAAACATGTCGGGTGTTAAGTATGTTTATTTTTATCAGTTCTCAAAATGTAAAATACGTGAAAATTCCGTTCTTTTTTATAAAAAGTACATTCTTTGGATTTCGGAATTATTGCAAATATTCAAGGACTATGTACAACGGATTAATCGCTTGTAATTTGGCAATTAAGTATGCTTTTTTTTTTGCGAATGCTTCAAATGTCGGATTAAAATTGTAGGTATTTCAATACGCAATAAATTAAAAACGATAAACTAAAAATAGGATAATTATAATTTTTTTTTATGGAAATACTTTTAAAGGCCGTCGTAGCCCAGTGGCGAACGAGACGGTTGTGGGTTAGATTCTCATTTGGGAAAATGCTTTTTTTTATTTCTTCGGTATGTTAATAAATGAAAGCGCGCAGTTGAGTTTGACGTTTCGAAATTTGTGCAAGGAGTAAGGAGCGAAGTATCTTAATATTAGGTTTCCTCTTCCTACCCAGCTATATGCGGGATACAGCGTAAACTAAAAAAAAATGAACTAAGGTAATAGGTTAATTAAAGAATTGTATGCAAGTATTTTTATTTATACATAATATATTTATAAACTGCCTTTTAGGGACTGCTCGGTAAATCTAAATATATACCTAAATCTATAGAAACCATCACGATTATCGGTTCATCACGACCTCCAATTTGCTTTGATGTCTAATAAATTGGCCAGAGTTCGAATACATTGCGTGGTTAATAGTAGGACCACCACTTACGCACTTTGATTTAGAGAATCATGGAAATAAAATTATTTTTAAATGTTTAAGTCTATGTAGAAATCGAACCCACAACCTCTCTATACACCGTACTTGCGTCTTCTTTAATTTGTCGAGTCGAAATTAACCTACAGTATTTTTTTTAAATCATAGATGTTTCTACAGTAGCGTATTGAATTCCTTTCTCTCTGGCTATCTAGCTAGAGATAAAGCGTGAAGCTAAAAGAAAACCTATTCTTTCTTAACACATTCAGTTCTTCCTCTCAATCCTTCTAGGGTAATTAGCAAATGCACTGTGCATGTTAATTGTATGGTGCAATTGCAAGCGGAAGCAGACGGCGGCAGCGACGTGGAACGTTGCCACATTGCGATTGAATGCAACACTTTGTAAGTGACAGGCGGTAACGATTTTTGTATTTTTATTTTGTGTGTCTTTTAAGTTTAGATTTAATTCATATTGTTGAGTAGAATTTGATGTTGTTTGAATAAAGCGTTATTTTTTTTTTTTTTTTTCAGGAGAATAATTTATTTTTATTTTCTTTCTATGATAAGACAAAGCGTTTCATTTTCTCACAAGGCCTTGAGTGCCACCTTTTAACACGCAATGTTATAAAATTGTGCGATACGTGGATCAGTGGAGTATCTTAACACCATCTTTATATTCGGGATACAGTGGAAAGTTAAAAAATATTGACAAATTATCAATTAAAGCCATCTTGATACATCAGGTATCAAGAAACAATATTGTGGTCTCAGATTCAACTCTAAGGACTTTTTTATTTACGTAATTAACGTTTAGCAAATAATAACTCAACAATATGTTTTATGCGTTATCAACATTCATTATCATATGTAGTCAAAAAAAACATACGCGATGATATCTATCATTGCGTATGTTTTTTTTTTCAAATATAAATATCTTTAAAACTTTAAGTACATTATTTTTTGATAGAGTGTAGCGGTAACCTTTCCAAACTATATTTTCTTTTATGCACAGCGCCATCTATTTAAGATCCCATCGCAATTAGTGATAGCGTTACGTGTATGAAAGAGAGTATCAAGATTCGTTAGTACCTACTATTTTTGTCAATAGATAGCGTTACTTGTATCGATTTTTTACTATCTCAAATATTAACTTCTTGAAAACTTAAATACTTATATCTTTTGATAGAGTGAAGCGATTACAATGAAATAAACACTAAAAGTTACTTTGATTTACTTGTAATTTTTATGTATAAAAGTTGCTTAAATTTATTGTGTACTTTTTACGTGATACGTGTTGACATAAACAGATAAACAAACAAACAGACAAAAACTCCAAAAATGTTGGAAATGGATTCTGTTAATTATCCTTTAACACCCTGGCTATTTTTTTTTTTAAATATTTTCAATGTACAGAAACGACTTTTCTACAGATTTATTATAAGTATAGATGAGTCAAGATAGATAAAAAATATGATTATGTCTATTAATATTAAAATATGAAATTTTATACCTTGAACCAAACTTAGTACTAGTCTTACATAGATTTGATACCTAAGTTCCAATATCAAATTATTACTCGTAATAAATAGACTGTATAGAAGGAACGCTGTCTTTCCGTTGTGGATCCGTCGCCATACTATCCGTTATTAGCAGTTCGATTCAGTTTGGATTTTCTTTATATTTTTTTACTTTTTTACCATTTCTTTTATTTCCTCTGGTAGACAAAGCACGGCGTTGAGTTTTGCGACTCAACACACAATGTCTCGAAAATTATGCGAAAAGCAGAAAATGGAGTGAATTAACACTAGATTTCTTTTACTATAAAAAAACTCTAAGTCAACGCAACCATATGATATTAGTATTTATGCATTGATTTTGATGCATTTGTACTTCCCGTGAACCTACAATTATGAAATCTGTTAAGAATTAATCCAATACAAATAAAGGAAAAACTCGAAAAGTGAAAAGTCATTTCATGGAAAAAAGTCATTACAAACATATATTTGTAGTAGCGTGTATTTCATACAAAATGTATGCAGATGCCCTCAAACTAAGTTTGCCAACACGTTTGACTACGATTCCCAAGAATTCCAGGATTTTCATTAAAATATTAAAAATTTTCGTTTTCTGATTTGACCACCTCCACCCAAAATAGAAAAATATATGAAAAAAATCTTTTAAATGGTCGTGTTGTATAAATGTATTTCTAATTAAGAAACAATTTTAGATCATATCAGTGTTTGCGCGGATGTTACTAAACACTGGAAGCTACCTAACTTTTAGAATTTTTAAGGCTGTGCGTGAATTATACTTAAATACCTAAGTTTAATGTTAATTGAGTAATGGGAATTTTAATATGAATAAATTACATTGTATTTTTTGCCTTATGCAGTGTCACGCATATAGCAGGTAGGCAAAGTAAAAACTAAAATATGTTTCGTTATATTTGATTTTTTTTATCTTCAGGCATCGTAATTAACTATACAATAAAAAGGATGTCGTTTTATTTATACATAATATAAATAAATTATCTGAATGAACGCAACAGTTATAGGTTCGATTCCGTCTCAGAGAAATGAGTCATTTCATTTCCTCGCTCTGGTAACAAGACGATAAAACGGCGCTGCTACTGGTAGGCGATACTCAGCGCCTTTTTATTGTCAATGACTCGAGAATGGAATGGAATATATATAGAACGGAGTGTTTTAGCACTGGGTTCCCCCTGCCTAACACATTGATTTTAAATTTAAACTGCAAGATACAGAATGACAATACAGATGGAGGGAAATTAAACACCTATTCAACTTGAATATCATTTATAAGTTTTTATTTTATAACTTTTCAAGTTCGTAAAATAACATATAGGTACTTAAGTATATTAAAACTTAACATATCGCTCATTTTGTGTAACAATGACGCAATTGCATTAAAAAAAGCAAGTTAAAAACATTAATGTACGTAGAAAGACTATTTAAAAACTTAGATTACGTCTCCTGCCATTTTCCAAAAAATAAAAACACGTACACTGTTGCACCAAATAAACGATATTATTTTTTGTATAGCTAACTATGTAGTTCACCTTCACATTACATACATATATTAAATAATGTTAAATATTATACTTTTAATAAGAAACTTTATTTAAATAGTTAATATAATATTTTAAATATTATCAAATATAAATTGTAAATTTGTGTGGGCTATAAAAATCAAAATTTCGCTTTTCGGGAAATCCTCTGCCTGTGAAAATTACTCCGTTCCGTAAGGGTTATAGTAGTCCAAGATCCCAGGGCCCCCAGACCTATCTCATTTTACCAAATCCCAAATTTTGAGGGCTATTATTTATATATATATATATATATATATATATATATATATATATATATATATATATGTGTGTGTGTGTGTGTATGTGTGTGTGTGTGTTTATATAGGCCCCACTTTCAAGTTAGTAGGTACGCATACAGTCTTAACTACATATTACACTATTAATAATTAAAATTCCTGCTTTGCTAAAATGACGTAGGTCTGAGGGTCCTCGGATCCAGTCTATAAGTATATATGTATGAATATAAAGGTTATATTATAATATCTATATATTGATGCATAAATGCTTATTACAATACATTTAGACTTTCAAGTACAAATCACAAGCATCGTCAAAGCTTTTTTAATGTATTTATTTTGTTCTATTTATAATCTTATCAAGTATAGTATGTATATACGTTTAATTATATATTACCTTTAAGAGAATATGTTCTGAACGAATTAGAGAAGTGGATAGAATAGCTATAAATAAATAATAACACGCTTTTTTCGAGCAGTTATATCAGCCAAATCTAGTTGGACGTACTAGTAACCTCTAAAGAGTTCCACTAATCAGGCCATGGCTCCAACAAAACACTAACCAGCTCGATGATATATTATAGTATTGTTACCTAAGCTACATATAACTACAAAGTTTCATGATGATAATATTATTATAAGTGAATCAGATTTAGTTATAAGTCGACCAAATAACAGCGTGTGCGTGTTATATTAAAATTATTAAGCAAAATCCATTGGCAATGCCTCGACGTTATACTTGTCTTCTCTCGAATCCAAATCTAAAAGTGATCTTTCCGTCCCGTAGTCGAGGGTATTGAAAAGATTCAATTGCCGTTTGTATACTTCGTCTGAAGCTACATTTATTTTTTCATTTTTTTCTACACTCTCTGCTGTCATACTACTTGTGCCAGTGGCATGTTTTTCGTTTTGGTTGAGTGTTCGTGTTACTTTTAATATTTTTTCTGTTACTGCATCTACACGTTTTTCGCTACTGAAATTTTCCTCTATCCAGTCTAATTTTGCTTTACCTTTTTGTTCTTGTGAATCTATGTAAATTGGTCTCAAAGTTCTTGTAGGAAGTTTGTTATAATCAGTAGTTGCAGATGTTTCTGTATCTTGTACAATAAATTTTGTTGCATTCTCAACGATTACATCGTCGTCGTCATCAAAAAATATTTCAAATTTCTGTTTCTTTGCTATTTCATTATTTATATTGTCGTTGTTATAATTAATTTCAAGTTCTGGAGTTACTATTTTTTTTTCAATATTTTTTTCTTTCAAATCATTTGAATGATTATCCTCCAACTCCCCTGACTCATCATTATCCATCGACTCAAAAGTTTTGAATCCACTAGAAACTTCCTGTATATTTTTAGATTTATTATTTAAGTTCACATCACTATATAAATTAGTCGTACTTTCCGTAGTTGAAATATAATCAAGAACTTTCTTTTTAACAGATTTAACATCGGGGGCGTTTTTGATTGCTTCTATAATTAAATCAATGCCGTCTTTTGCTGAAAATTTAAACAAGATTAATATTTATTTTTTTGTAAAAAACGTTTTAAAACAGTAATACCTTACCTGGTGCGACATCTAAAGGGCGATTCTGTTTTAGTATATATTCCATTAGCGTTAGTAAATATTCTATGGCGTGATCATCATCCAGAGCAGATCTTTTTCTCCGGTTCTTAGAACTCAACTTTAGGGCTAATTCTTTGAGTTTTCTGAGGTGTCTAACAATATTTTCTACATAAATGTCTGTTGTGATAGTTCTATTTTTAATTTCATGTTTATAACTCACCTTTGGCATTTTTTTTATTTTTACCACGATTTGCGTCGAATTCAATGCAGATATGGCCTCGTACATTTGCTTCATGAATTTATTTTGAACTAAATTATAACGTTTTAATAAATTCTTTAATTTTTCCAATTTTTGTGTCATTAAATCTTTATTATTTTCTTTGTTTTGTGGTTTTCTTAAGCATCTATAATGCCGACGTGATAAATCTTCTTTCTTGATATATTTCTTGCTTAATATTTCTACTAAATCGCTGAGAATATTCGCAAAGTTTTCTATGGACTCAATAAACACTAGTGTATTTTCTTTAATATAACGAATTTGGACACGTTGAGTTTCTGTTACATTAAATAGAAATGCTTGATATTCATCTTTTAATATTGCGGTAAGTATTTTTTCATCATTGTTTTGAAATTGTATACCTCTGTTCAATTTATCATACACACGATTTTTGTTGAAACTTAGTAACTTAAGAAGCCCTTTAATAATTTTCACTGATTTAATTATTTTGTTACTTTCCACCTTTAATTGCTTAAGTTTTGAATGTAGCAATTTATCAGTGGCGTTATATTTGCATGAATCAATACTTTTACATAATACTTTTATGAAATTCTGTTTTCGGAATGGATATTTTTTTATGTTATCTGTTTTGTTCCCTTTGTTTTGCTTCTTAAATATTTTTGCTAAAAATATTTTTAATTTATCAAGAATATTACTTTCCTTATTTATATTTGGTGCTATCGTTGAACTCTTGCTATGAAAGTCAGAAACGCTCTTCTTCAAATACTTTTTAAATTCACAGATTTTGCCACATGTAGTAGTAATCTTTTTATCACCCATAGAATTTTTTTTTGCTTTCTCTGTTACATTTATATTGTCTTGAAATATTTTATTAATCTGTTTATTGATTATCTGTTTGCTTGAAATGTTTTGAATATTTTCTGTATCAGCAGGTAACTTTTTATAATAATACATAATTTTTTGCGTCGTAGTTAAAGTATTTTCATAACTTTCATTTTGTGGTTTTATAGTCGTTATTTCTTTTTCATCATTTATATCATTACTTACGACTGTGTAATGAAAGTAATTATGTTTATTTAATGTATTAGATGTAACATTCAATAATACAATTTCATTTTGAGTATTGAATTGTCTTTTAGATACGTCCATCTCTTGTCTTTTAGATACGTCCATAAGAGGAGTAGTTTTAAGTGTTGTAGAATTTGCTGAAATGTAAAAAAATGTGAGGTAAAGTAAATATTATTTCTTTTTACATATTTTTAACAAAAAATTCTAGCTACTCTTTTTTACCTTCATATTCCACATTACCTCTCATACTAATATTTTGGTAATCGTTGAAATTAATTTCTCTTTTCCTTCTTGAGTATCTCCCTAACTTTTCATTCTGTTTATTTTCAATAACTTTATTGATCCACTGTTTCTTGTTTACCTTTCCAGGTTTCATTTTGCTTCCTTTATTTTTCTTTGTATAAACTTGCTTAGGCATTGATCTTTTTTGAATTACTTTATTGTTTTTTGCCATGCTTGCATTTTTTTGACTCTCATGTAATATTTTTTCCACAGAAGCCATTACTTTTTTGAATATTGTTTCCGCAAACATAGCTGCCGTATCATTTTTATTCGTTTTCTTGGGTATTGATTTACTTATGTTTATATTTTTGGGTTTATTTGGTTTTTTATTTTGTTGAAAGGTTTTCTTGTTTACTGGTGCCTTTTTCTTTGTAGAAATAACTTTCTTCTGTGAAAATATTTTTGATTTATTTAACGCAGCCTTTTTCTTTTGCATTTCCAGTTGTTTCATGTTTTTTGAGTACATTTGTTTTTTATTTTGTTTTTGTGCGATTTTTTTAGCCTTTTGATCTTTATTCAAAGGCTTTTTATTTTGTTTCTTTGCAGTCACTGACTTAGGAGCTTTCGTTGTCAGCTGTCGTTTAGTAATCTTGTTTCTTACTGAACTTTTCCTTTTCTTTACTTGTTTTTTGCCTTTATCTATAAATTATTTAGAGATATAAAATATTTGTTTTCATTTAAATGTAAACAATTCATAAAAAATAAGTTAAATCTGCTTATAATTATACGAAGTGAGATATTATTTTCTATCAGAAAATTAACTTTTTCCTTACTATCAGAACAGAAACTCAGTATGTGACAGTCCCATCGTCCGTTGGCATCGCAGTCGCACACAGTGCAACCGACACACCAGTCAGCTGTAACATATATATGTCTATGTTTTTATATTTAGTTATTATTTTGTTATAGAAAAAGGGACTGTAGTGGTATATCTCTCTGTTTTCCATTTACCGTCTTTTTCAGTGTGAATTATGTGACGCAATACAAGGAAACATTATGATGAAAAAATGAAAATAGTTAAATTCCCCCGAATGGGAATCGATCCCACAACCGTGGCGTTCACAGCCAGGTGCTTTCTACTACTGCGCCACGACATCGTGATTCAAAACCTTGGTTATGAATAAAGCCATGCTTTTTTTAATTGTATGTGATGCTCTAATTTTTCAATTGCTTGTAATGGCGTAATCAAATTAAGATTAAAGAATATTTAGATTTCTTCTTTCGTCAATGCAATGCTTTAAGAAAATTAGAATTAGAGTTTTTTAGGATTTTTTAATTCGAACCGCCTATTATTTATACACGAGCATCTCTTATATATCTTTTACCTGGTGGACATCCTTCACTGAAACTTGACTCATGAGGCTTACACTGTTCTGGTAGTTGTCTGTTGAAAACTGCAAAAAAAAATACCTTGGACCTTAATCTTAACTTGGACAATTTATACAAAACATAATATTGAATACTTTATTTATTAATATTTTCAATTTTCCCTCTGATAACGAGGCAAACCGCGGCGTTGAGTTCGGCCACTCAACACGTATCTAATCCTAGAAAACTCAACGGAAATTGGGGAACGGATTCCTTACACTAGGTCCCCTCCGCCTACCCTGGTAAATACGGGATACAGTTCCTCACTTTCTGCGTGTTTTCAAAAAAATCGTGTTTAGTAAAATAAGTCATCGTAAAATAACCCCACGCCGGTCGTGGCGCAGCGGCACGAGGTGTGACTGCAAAACCGACAGGTTGTGGGTTCGATCCCCACTCGAGGAGATGAAATATTTACTTAAATTTATATTTCCATTTCTTCGCTCTGGTGTCGAGGTTAAGCGCGGCGTTGAGTTCTGCCACTCAACACGCAATGCCTCCAGAATTCGGCAGAAAGTGGGGAACGGAGTATCTTAACACTAGGTTCCCTCTGCCTACCCTGCTGTGTGCGGGATACAGCGTGAAGTTTTAAAATAACTGACCATACCGTCGGTAATTTTACGTCAATGTGTCAAATCCTATAATTAATAAACAATAATAAAGCAATTACATATAACGGATCATTAATTTCTATTGTACTGATATTATAAAACTATAGAGCTTGTTTGATCTAACGCACTAATCTCTGGACTTTTAATTCGAATTGAAAAAATATTTTCGTCGAGGAAGGCTATAATGATTATTATGATATATTATGATATATTGCAGAATGTCATATAATGAACACAATAAAAGTCTAAGTTATTTTATTTGACCACGCGTGCAAAGCCGCAGCTAAAAGCTATAATAGTAAAATATTTTGAATTTTTAAAATCATTTATTAGTAGAAACACTTACTATCTCTAGCTGCATCGCGGAAGAATATATCGGTAAAGGCCGGCGACCGACGCATTCTGGAGTCTCTGTATATATAATTATAGAATATTTATCATTATTTTAAATATTTTTAATTTTATATAAATAAAAAAATATGTATAAAATTTAATCGTAGCGGGACTAGAACCCGTGCCTCTTAGCCTTGAGATGTTGTTAGCAAATTGAAAAACAACACATACCCTCCGGAATCTTTAATTCTGAATGTTTAATTTCTTTTTTCTTTAATTCTTTAAGTCTTTACAAAAAAATGTATTTCCTTACCGTTTCCGTCTCCCAGCATGATAATAATGTTTCTTATCACACCTTCTGTTGTCTCGCGGCCAGCACACAGCGGTTCCGTTGTTCTGACAGAAACAGAGGTAGCACGACTCGTCTAATGCATTGGGATTCGATTCCCGCTTGAAGTAATAACCTATATCTGGGCAAATGTCTATATTGTCCATAATATATTTGGATTTAGGGGAGTCTGAAACAAAGAAAATATAATGCCCAATTTTCATATAAAACAGAAACATTAGTTTTTATTTGAAAGTATATAGAAAAAATGTGATTTGATGATATTTTACTTTTACAAACTGCTTTTTAATCTACTATACACCTATGTAGTGTACTGTAAAGATTTTTTGTATATAGCTTTATACACAAAAAAAATTTACAGTACAGCTGTATTCCGTATATAACAGGTAGACAGAGGGAACCTACTGCTACGACGCTTCATTGCCCACGCATTACTCAATGTTTACGTATGACATTGTGTGTTGAGTAGCGGATTTCAGCGCAGCGAATTGTCTTGTTATTGGAACTAGAGAATAATAAAAACTATCCCGAGTGACAATCGACTAACAGTTGTCGCGTTTACTGTTAAACTGTAAACTGTAATTTAACACTAGGTCTACCCAGCTGCAGTCTCAAGCTCAAACCTCAAAGCCTTCATAAAAAATTCTTAATGATTGAGCTTCAACTGAATGCGCTGTTTAGTTCACAATACTTTAAATACGAATAAGTTTTGATATGAATCTTTAAAGAATAAAAAAGTACATTATATTGTTTTAGTAGGTACAAATAAAGAAAAACAAAATTTAAAAAATATATTATGAAACAAAAAGAGTGATTAGTCACTAGGTTCTATTTGCTTACCCCACCAGTTGCGGAAGATGCCTGGAGATAAAAAATAATCTATGAAGTAATGCTTTAATCAATTCAATTCTCACTTATTACCACACCTCTACGAGTATACGACCAATCTAAGTGACTGCAACATCACGCTATATCCCGTATAGCAGCGTAGGTAGAGCGAACTTAGTGTCAAAACACTCCGTTCACCACTTTCCGGTTACTTTTCGAAAATGCGTGTTGAGTGGCGGAAGTCAACTATGCGCTTTGAGTGACTTTGTTGAAAATATTCTCAAATATTTTATATTAATCAAAAAATACAAATATTGACACCGAATACTCCTAATTATAACAGGTTCGAATCCAGCTTTATAGATTTAAATTAATATAATAAAGCTGAAGAGTTCAAGCAAACTCTTGGTTAAACTTAAACATGCTAATCTCAGAAACTAGATGAATTATAAAATTCTTTTTGTGCTGGATAGTCCATTTAATGAGAAACACTATCATCACGTTATTTGTTTCGTTTGGAGTTACCTCAGACAGACGGTGGGAAAGCCGCAGTAAAAAGTTAGTAAAATAAAAAATCAGCTTCACGCTGTATCCGGCACACAGGAGGGTGGAAAAAGGGAACCTAGTATTAAGGCACTCCGTTCACCACTTTCCGCCGAATTCTGGAGGCATTGCATGTTGAGTGACGGAACTCAACGTTAGAGCAAAAAAATGAAAATATAAATTTAAATACATATTTCATTTCTTCAAGTGGGAATCGAACCCACAACCGTCGCATTTACAATCAGACGCAGTGACCCAACGGATACCTAAGATGTATGCAGATAAAATTAAAATTATAGGAAAAAAAAGCAATCAATTAGCTAAATTTTCTTACAAATCCCTCACCATTTCCAAGAACAAAATGCAATAAAAGAAACAACACGAGCATTTTCCTACTTGAACGGTAAATAATGACGGCAAACTCGTTCTCGTTGAAACACCAAACGTGTTTGTAAACACTGAAAATTCAAATGTTTAGTGTACAGGTACGGATTCAATATTTCTCATTTATTTAGCTTCACGCTGTATCCCGCATTTATTGTATTTAGGTGAGATAAAGGGAACTAAATGTTATGGCACAAAAAATATTCAAGATTTTGTCAGGGCGGGGTATGATATTACTTAACTGTTTATAATTTTATTGAATGACTGGACGTTGTGCATTATTTTATTTGCTTGAAGGTGGAGGCTAAGACGTAAAATAAAAATATTCGTTTTTTCCGTTTCCGTAGGAACTTAGAGACATCCTCTCTTAGTGCCTTCTCCTCCCATCTTCTCCCTCTACACTCTACATGTACCTAGATGTCAAATTTTAACTTTCTAAGTTCAGTAGTTTCTTTTGTTCTTTGTCTGTCAGTAATTTTCCAATCGAGGGAATGAAATAACTTCTGCAAATCAACACGAAATGTCTTGAGGATCGAGTGGAATGTGGAGAACCGAAGTGTCTTAACGGAAACGGAGAAAAAAAAACTTATCATAAGAAAATGTCCATCTTTACATTAATTATATAAATTTTTACTTAGAACAAGAGTTCTTAGCAAATAAATTCTATTATAATTAAACCTACACTTTTTATATTAAAATCTACCAAAATCCATCCCCATCAAGATATTTAAACATTCTCGTATTACGAAATGCATTGTATTGTATTGTTCTGACGATGCACGTAGCACTACTGCTTACCGTTTGTTGGGTTTCCGGTAAGGTTGCTTACATAATACTTCCTTTTTTTGAGGAAATTAATTTCTTGGGGGACACTGTTTAACTGTAAACGTGGTGGATGTAGGTTTAATTCCCAGTTGGCGAAATTAATTATTTTCATTTTTCGCTTTGGTAGACAAAGCGTGTTGTTGAGTACCACAACTTAGCTATATAGCTTAGTTATATAAGGGAAAAAGCGAGAAACTAAGAAGATATATATTTTTTTTACTCTATAAATCAAAACAAACCAAGGAAACCAAACTTACGTTTTATATGTAAATATTCCAGAGGCTGTCGTGGGTGCGGCTGTAAACACGATGGTTGTGGGTTGCATTGATACTCACGTAAATGAAATACTTATTTAATATTTTCATTTCTTCGCTCTAGAGAAGAGGGAAAACACTGCGTTGAGTTCGTCACTCAACACACAATGCCTTCAGCATTCGACGGAAAATGGGGAACTGAAGTGTCTTATTGGGAAAGGAGTGTCTTAACATTAAGTTAACAATATAAAAAAACAGCTTCACGCTGTATCCCGCACACAGCAGGGTAGGCAGAGGGAACCCAATATTAAAACACTCCGTTCCCCACTTTCTGACAAATTCTGGAGGCATTGCGTGTTGAGTGGCAGAACTCAAACTATATATATATTTTTTTTGTTGACTGTAGTCACTACCATCATGTGTACTACGTACAAGTGTGTGCAGATGACGCTAATTATTTATTAAATAAAGATATATGTGATGTCATCGTGGAATGGTGCCTGTTAGCACACTATTAAGAATAGTTAAAAGCATTTTTTGAAATGTTGCAGCAGACGCAAGTTATGTAAACAGTCTTTGCACATACATTGATATTTTTTTAGTTCCACGCTATATCCCGCACCTAACAGTGTAGGTAGAGGAAACTTAGTATTAAGACACTCCGTTCCCATTAAGATATTTTCCACCAAATTCTCGAAGCAATGTGTGTTGAATGTTGAGTGGTGATACTCAACACTGATTTGGCGGTAAGTGGAGAACAGAAGTGTTAAAGGCAAGAGAGAATCTTAACTGTAGGTTCCCGGGTTCCCCTTGCCTAGCCTGCTATGTGCGGGATACAGCGCGAATCAAAAAAAAACACACAATGTCTCGAAAATAGGGCGATGTGTGGGGAATGGAGTATCTTGCCACCATGTTCTCTGCCTACCCTATGACATACACCGTAAAGCGGAAAAAAAACATAATAATTAAAATATTTAAGAATATTTTTATTCTTAAATATTAATTATAATTTATAAATCGAAATAATTTATAAATTACAGTGCAAAGCTATAATGGTTTTCAATACATCACCACGGATTTTAGAAGCAATACTTGCGATATGTGCTATAATTATGATTGTGTCAACATAAACGAAGCCAGATGCGAATACTATAAAGAAACTGCAAATATAATGGAAGAAGATGAATTAGAGAGAGAAGAGAGTGAGATTACTAACGAAATTGATGACATGTTATGGGAATATGTTGATACAGGTTTGTCTTTTTTTTCTAAATGATTTACCAGAGGATGTACTCAATTCGACGCGTGTATATTTTTTATCGTTAAATTTCTTATTGTTAAGTAATTCGATTTCATTTTTTTTTCTCATTAATTCGGGTATTACATATAAATTTTATGATAAAAAATCAACAACAACAACAAAAAATAATGTGAATTTACACATATTCACTCTCAAACTTTTTCTGTTCTTCAATTAATGTTGCTTCAGCCTTACACATCACACACGCATCTGCCGACCCCACTACGTAGTAGACCAGGCAAATGTGGGTTATGTATATAATAGGAGAGAAAAAAGAAAAGGCGGAGAGAACATTGTGCTGCAACATCAAAGTGCGACGTTGAGTTACACTACTCAACACTCAAAATCTTGAAAATTGCTTAGGGAACGGTCCTAACACTAGTACACTGGTAACCTCTACCTATTTTGAAGCAGAGGCTTCATATAGACAGAGGCCTATATTCGAAATATTTAAAGCATGTGAAGCTAAAAAACAATCTACTTAGATTCCTAAATATATATGAAATAGTTTAAAATATTCAATGATTAATGCTGATTATTAATTAACTTATTTCAGCTTCATCGTCTTCCTCGTTTCAATACTGTGTACCTTTAGTATCGCAGTATACAGACTGTCATAAAGGTAAGATCTGAAAAAAAATATGGTTATAATTATCGTATTTGTTGACATTCGTTATAAACGAGGATTTTAATGGTCTAAGAACCCATTGCTTAAATCTGTAGGAATCAGTAATTCTAATGAAACTTATATTTAAGAATGATACATGATGGTAGAATAGATTACACTAGGGTTGCCTAAAAGAATCATGCTGCAATCACCTTTAATTAATGTTTTTCGTATCTCGTTTTTGGAGAAAATTGCACTCATATGTTTTTTTATGTGAATCTCACATTAATTTGAGAATTGGAAAAACAATAGTGGCCAGCTCTCAGTCTGCCGCAAGCCCAGGATTGTCTGGTTTAAACAGGTCACTTAATGTTAATATTTTCACTCATGTGTTTTTCTAATTAATTATATATCAAATTAAAGCTTATTTTTTCTCATCACGAAAACATATGGTTGTCTGAAAAATAACTGCCGCAAGCAAAGGTTGCCATCATTTGAAATATTTTATTCCGATTCCGTTTGACTGAGAATAGACGATGAAATGCGCGGTTTGCCTTATATTTTAAAGTAAAATATTATATAATCAGAGGTCAATTTTGAAATGAATGTTTATTCTAGCTGTTCACCTGTTAAATAATGATTTTAATCATATTAAGTACATATAAAAAATTATTTAATCATAAAATCATGCTTATTTTTCAAGTGAAATAACGAATCCATGATATTAAGTCTTTGCTAAATCTGTTTTCTAAATACATTATATAATTATCATTTTAAAACGACTTAATTATCTAATTAAATAAAGGTTTGCAAAAATTAATCTATTATAAGGTATTAATTACATCATGTTTCCTTAATAAAATGAAGGGTGATAATTATTGCGTATATATTTTTTTATTAATTAAGAAAATATGGAAAATTACATTTCAATAAACTCTCTCTCTCTTCGTCCTCTGCTCGTTTGCTTTGATAACGGTTACCGTAATCTTTTTTTCTCACACAACTTTTAACTGGCAATTGGTAATGTAAAATTAAATGAAAGGTCAAATATATTTTTATTAATTCACTCATATTTAAAACAAATTGTTCTTTTTTTGAAAAGCAAACTTAAAACCACCTGCTTAACTGATAAATTTACTACGAAAACGAGACAAAGAGGCAGGAAGGGATCAGAATACCGACACGGATATAAGAAGAATATCGGTTTCGGTTACGGATATAAAATTGTTTCATATTATATGTCAGTTTGGGTTAATTTTAATTTACGGACATTATATTTTTTTAAGAAATTTACTTTTTAAAAAATCTACAAATTTTCTTATAGAATCCGCTTCTAATAGAAATTTGAAATTATTCGAAATTTTTATATCAGATTCGGTAACGGTTACGGACTTCTAAAATAAGTTTTTGATGTTCTTATCAGTAAAAGAAAATGACATAATTTCTACCATTTACTACCTGCACTTATTTAATATTTCTCTATCGTTTAATCAGAGCCAACACTTATATTCAATATAAAAATCTGTAGTTTAATCGAATTCACAACCACCTGCTTAACAGTCAAATTCACTAACAAGTATACGAATAGGTACTATTTTAAACATTAATTTGTATATAGAACCACATATTGTTACCAAAGCGAAAAAAAATTATTAATTCATTCCCCGAGTTGGATCGAACCCGCAACCGTTGAGATTATAGTCAGACCTTGTGTATAAAGTGGTATTATATTTTAATTTCTTAGACAACATATGTAGCGGTTGCAAAGTATGTAATTGCGATGTCACTGGAACATGGAATTGTACTACAATAGAAAAGTGTCATATAAGCTCTTCAATAATTATAGACCATCGAGTATTAGTTAAAACTATGGAAAACTTAAATCTGCGTACGTATTGAAATCTTTTTATTATTAAATTTATGTTATTATACAGCCATATCGAATCGCCGTCTTATTTTATTTTGCAGCTTCATATTATTAACGTCGTGTAACGGAGTATTTTCGAAACGCTGTGTGATGATTAGCGGAATTAAACAACGCGCTTGGTCTCATAACCAAAGCGAGGAAATGAAATAAATTCATTCTCCCGAACCCACAACCGACGCGTTTTTCAATTTGAATCAATAGTGCCCGAGATTAGTGCGTTTAACTTAATAAAACAAAATCTTCAGTTTAATAAAATTATTCTATAATATATATTATGTTTAATAAAATTATTATATATGTTTAACAAAATTATTATCTCAGTAAAACAATATTAATAAAATATAGATAAAACTTAAATAACAACATACATATCAACAAATTTCAGTGAAAACAAATAATTTTCATAGAATAAAGAGGTCTACCGATGTTATTAATGAAGATATAAATGAATATAATCGTATTGTAAATTGGTTATATGATATCGATTCTATAGAAGAAAGCTCTGTTGAAATTATAAGAAGTGTATCTTCTATAGAGCAGGAAAATCCTGCGAGCTTTAATATAACTGACAATATGAGTACTACGCATTTTCAAGGTAATAGTTATTTGGTAAAAAAGACAAATTATTTCTGATTTTAGGCAGGACAATAGTGGATTCGATTCTCATTTAAGGAAAGATATGTTTTTTATTTCTTCGTTCTGATAAGATGACATGTGTGGAGTTGACTAGAAAGCAGCAGTGTTGTTTATCGCCACTCAACACACAATGTCTCGAAAATTGGACGAAATGTATTAACACTATAATACCTCTGCCTACCCTGCTATTATCGGGGAACAGCGTGAAGTTAATATTTAATAATTCTGATAGTACTTAGTATACATAGTAGCGAAGAAAGTCCCGGCCTGGGCAGAAAAAAATAGTGTTAGAATACAACACTATTTTCCGTACTATTTTAAAATTCAGAATCGAACCTATTTTCATCGCCTTTACAGTCAGAACTTGTCCCAACGTCGACGTATGCCTCGTTACCAGAGCGAGAAAATGAAAATATTAAATATGTCATTCCCCCGAGTGAGAATCGAACCCACAAACATCGCGTCTACGGCCGCGCACTTGTGCATCTGTATATGTAAGTGCAATATAATACAAAATATTATGTATATTACGCTTTCGGATGACATGCAAAAGGCGGTCTACTAAAATCGAATATATCCATATGGTATTTTTTTCAGATACAATCAATAATTTAAACAAAATAAAAACACTTATTATTCTTAAAAATGATAATATAAACAAATACAATCGAACTCTAAAATGGTGGTACGGAACAGATTCTATGGAAAAAAGGTCCAATGAAAATAAAAGAAATATGACTAAACTTGCAAGTTTAAATATAACTGCTAACATGATTGATAATCATAATGAAGGTACAATGCTATGCTACAATAAGGTAGTAGCTTTACACTGTATTCCGCACATAACAGGGGGTACATACTGCTATCAAACACCATTCCCAATAGACCGTACAATTTTCCAGACATTGCTTCTTAATTAGCAAAATTTAACACCGTGCTTTATATTGTTAACAGAGCGAGGACGTGGAAAATAATTAATTTTTCCTAGTAATAATCAAGTATGAGGTTTATAAAAAATATATAACCACTGTGTTTTCAAGCAGACGCTCTAGCATTGGATTTTTCAAGATTTTTATATTTATATATTTCAGTTCAAAACAATAATTGGAATAAAACAGAAAGTTTGACCAATATTGATACAAATAAATATATTCGTATCTTAAAATGGTTGTATGGAATAGATTCTTTAGACGAAAATTTTGACGGAAATAGAAGAAATCTGACAATGCTGGCGAATAAACAAGCTAATATCAATATTACTCATACTCAAAGTAAGAATAAAATTATTATTTTTTTTGATTTTATGCTTCGCGTGCCATACTTATTGCTGGGTATCTTACATATAGCTGGGTAGGCAGAGGAAAATAAAAAAATATCAATTCCAGGGTGAGAAACTAACCCTTCATCGTATTTAGCAAAACGCTATGGTATAACTTTATAATTGATTTTTTGTGTAAGGTAAATATATTTATTTATTTGAACTTTTTGTCATTACCACCCCCATTTAAAACCGGCGTTAAGTAATGGCTTTATGCCACTGCCCAACTTCCACCTCTCTCTAGAATGTGATAGCGGCACTTAGAGAAAAACTACCCCAGTATACCTCTGGCACCTCTGGTGCTGGAAAATCTCTCCCTGATGCCCGAGCAACATAGCCTATCTTCGATACCCGGGCTACAAAATAGAACATAATTTTATGCCTCATGCCGCGTTGCTGTGTTCGTTAGGAAAGACTTAAGTTTCCGTAGTCTTGCTGATTTTGAAGACCTGTCAGCTATCTGGCTCCATGAGCCGATCCGTTTCTGCATAACCACTGTGGGACCTGTACAGGCATGCGTAGACTCGGACACGATCATCCGAGTCAACACGGAGCCAGATAGTTGACAGGAAACTTAAGTCTTCCTTAACGAACACAGCAACCCCGGCATGAGGCATAAAATTATATTCTATTCAGTAGTCGGGGTATTGGAGATAGGCTATGTTGCTCGGCAGGGCAGATGCCGCGTTAAATGGGCAATATACTAAGTACCAGACCGTCTGAAGACCCCAAGAGGGCATCGACGTCAATCTGGTACTGTTCCGGATGTGAAGTCAGCAGAAGATCCAATAAGGAGATATTGTGATTGTCCACATCTGGGAATCGCGTAGGCAACAATTAGGACAATCCATTCGCTATTGCAAAGTCGAATGCACCCCCTCCCCGCATGTCCAATGATACGTGATGCAAGTCACCTGGCATTGTGGGCTTTAAAATCACCAAGTATCACGATCTCAGCGGAGGGGATCTATAAGAACATATCGTTGATAGCCAATTGTATGTGGCATGGGGCGCTCCGTGTTAAACTTCCATGGGCTTCTATGGGCTTCCTGAGAATTTATGCAAGTGGATCGCTATTTTTGCTCAGAACACTTGTCCTTGAACGCGTCCCCCAAGGCTGCGTACTGTCCCCTACACCGCTTATAGCCAAGCCACGTATAAGCACATTGGGCCTTAGCGTTTCGAGCGACTGCCAGTATAGCGATCATCTGGAAAGCAAGGCCAAGTTGGCTTCAAAGAAACTGAAGGTCATCAGCAGAGCGAGACGGTACATCACGCCAAAACACTGATTGGCTCTGTATAGTGCCCAGGTGCCCCCCATTATCAGCTTGACTCATTTGATCGCATATAACGTAGAGCCGTTCGGATCGTTGTAGACCTAAATATCTGCCGCCGAATTTTCTAACTGCACAATATGTCACAAGCTAAAGTACCATCTACACCACCTGCATACGTGACACTCCACTATTGTGCGGTTTCGTAGTAACTTCTTTCCACGCACCACGCAACTGTGGAATGGCCTGCTTGCGGTATTTTCTCCAGATCGATACGGCCCGGGTTCCTTCAAAAAGCGCGTCTATCTCCACCTTAAAAGCCAGCAACGCATCTGTAGATCCTCTAGTGTTGCACAGTGTCGTGAGTGGCGGTCACTTACCCTTAGGTGACCCAAATGCTCGTTTTTTTTTGTTTTCTATTTCTCTTTGTTTATATTTTAGAAAACAATTCTTCAATATTAAAACATTTAGAAAAACGAAGTGTACTTTTAATAACTAATGAAAATCGCAGCACTACACTGAACGTCAATACTACTGATAAAGATCAGAAACAAAACCAATATAGTAATATTCTAGAGCCATTAAATAATATTATAAGGGATAAAGAAAAGGAAATCAATCAACTTATTCATATCAAACAGAAACTTATCAAATATTTGCAATTGGATACTAACATTACTGTTTCAAATAAAACAAAGGAAATGTATGAAAATAAAATGAATTCTTCAATTAATTTCTATCAAATTGAATTCCCACCTGAAATTGACTTTAGAAGGCGCGACACAAATATTCTCGATAAATATATAAAAAATTTGAAAAAAGATATTCATGAAGTTATGCGAGATATAGCAATAATACAAAAAAAGTCTAAATCTTCTCCAATATCGCAAGAATTGAAAATTTTGATAAGAGCTATGAGAAAATTTACACAAAAGGATAAAATACACAAAACAATAGGGAAACACAAGAAAATTGAAAATTTCAGACGAAAATTTAATTCAGTTTATAATAACAATTTAAATGATATAGAAGCTGTAAATAATATTTTGAGACTTTTGGATAAAGACACACCAATAAGTGATGCCTTAGCACCTTTATCGCAAACCTCAAGAAAAATTCTAGAAAGAATTATTAATTTTATTTATACAGAAGATTCTTTCAATTCATATTCAAAAATTTTAGATCCTAATAACGAAATACAAAATTATATAAATAATATTGGAAGTAAATGGGATAAAATGACCCTCAATATCGGCATAAATGTAATTTCAGAACGGTTATATAGTTTAAAACTGTTTATATTGGAATTATCTAAAGATATACTTAAAATAAGGAACGCTATAGAATCTCTTGAATATGCTGAAAACCGACGTATGACTATTATGAATGATTTTGTATTAGAAAGATTAGTATCAAGAATAGAAGCAGATTTTAAGAAAATTAACAATCGTGTGGTACAAATAATACAGTTTCAATTGTTGAAACAAAATAAAAATAAAAAATTAAGAAAAGATCCAAAAAGTAACAACACGAAAAAATTCGCAAGAAAAAGTTTTATACAGCAAATTAAAAAATTGCTTAGAAACTCTAAAACTGATATTAAAGATATATTTACTAAAGTACCAGAACCTATGAATATTAAGAAAATAAAAATGAGCGAACTGAAAAAACAGCAATTAGCTAAATATGAAGAAACGATGCGTAAATGGCAGAAAAATTTAAGAGCTTCTAGAAGTAAAAGGAGCACTAATTTAAATCATTTTATGAATCGTATTAAAAATATAATTCCTGAATATTTAAGAGGGAAAGTGAAACATGGCGTAGACAAAAAGAACAATAAGGCTAATATTTTAAAGGACCTAAAGCAAAAAGGTAGAGAAAGGAAACCAATAATTATAAAATATACTTTTCAAATAACATTCCTAATTATTTCTTTAATATTTTATATTAACAAATATATTTTCAGGGCACAAACACAAAAAGAATTCTTCTACTCCTAGAGCCAAATTGTAAACGAAATCCGTTCTAACATAGAGTAAGTAAAATAAATAAAATTATAAATAGAAATTTAATAATATATTAAGTAATCAACAATGCTATTCTTTTTACTCGAGTAAACCCTATAACCCAAAACTCATCTTTGGTATATAGCAGGATAAGCAAAGACTACCCGTTATTAAGATCACAACACAACGCTTTCTCTTATTGGGCTGGAAAATCAAAACAACTGAAAGAAATAATTTCCCCTTGCAAATATCAAATAAATAATAGTTAGCATCAACAGATGCATCCACAACCTTTACCACTGACCAAATAAACTTTTTTATCACGGCTGTTTCCTAACTAACAACACATAAAATAAAAACACACAAAACAAGTCAATAAAAAAATATTTATTAAGCAATACAAAAATAAATAAAATTTAAATTATATTATAAATTAATATTTTTTACATCTAATAGTCTCTTGAACAGTTGATCTGGGGACATATCTGATTTTGACTTGAAAACTTGAGTGTCGATCACATTTTGAAACGGTAAAGGTTTTTCTAATTTTGTTGTTATAGCTATAAAAAAAATATATATTATTACTAGAGGTACGGAATTTTCGTATTTACTAAATAGATGCGAATAAATGCGAAAATTACACATAAATGCGAATAAATGCGAAATGTATGGTAATGTTCGTATGATGGATTGTTACGGCCTTATTCATAAAAAACCCTTATAGAACGTTTAAAACGTTCATTAGTTAAAATGCTCTATAAGTTTATGAAACGTTCGATAACATTGCGTATTCATAACAGTTCTATAAACCTTCTATAACTAATATAAGACGAACGAGGCTTTCTTTCACATTGGCCAATTGTTTTGCCCATCTGTGGCTGCAAGTTCAACCAAATTAAATATAAACGTATTGCTAGAAAGTTTTTCGAAAATTCCTTTTTTCCAAGGACTTCCTCAAAATGAGCTAATTGATGGGTATGCGCACTTTCATAGGTTAATTCTTCGGTCTATTAATATAAATGAAAACCCCAATGTAAAGGACATATTGTTGGCTGTCAAATGCAACTTTCCGTCCTTTGCTGAAGCAGCATTACAGAGTATTTGGAGTCCAACCAACAGCGTGGACGCTGAACCCTTCATCAGCATATACAATGTCGTCCTAACAGACCGAAGAACGACGTTTAAGGAGTCGAATCTTGAAATTTCTACAATGTTATATTTTAATTAATTAAAATTGTTTAATGTTAAGACTTGTACTTGATTACTAAACAAGTATTTTTGTTTAATAAATGCCTAATTTACCCAATTTTTATAATTTCGAAAGTATAAATGCGGAATTTTAAAATTTTGAAAAATATAAATGCGAAATTGGTGATTTTTTTTTGCGAAAATTCCGTACCTCTAATTATTACATATTTATAGTAAAATTATAAATATTATTATTTGGAGAGTAACTTCGAGAAAGTTAAAAATTGAATACGCACATTCACAGATTAGTATACTAATATTTACTAATTATCACATAAAATTAACTCAAATATACAAAAAGCTCATTGCTATATTTTTTCTAAATAAAAGGAACAAACGAGAAAACATGAGGCCTGTTGTGGCTCAGGGGCACAAAGTGTGACTGTAAAATCGACTGTTGTGGGTTCGATCCCCACTCGATTCGTCGCTCTGGTGTCGATCCAAAGTGCGGCGTTGAGTTGAACTCGGCGGAAAGTGGAGAACGGAGTGTCTTTACTCTAGGTTCCCTCTGCCTACCCTGCTGTACGCGGAATACAACGTGAACTTGATTTATTTATAATTTGATTTAAAAAAAATGAAATTACAAATAACTAAATAGATCCGTTATAAAAGCGTTAACTACTTCTAGCTTAAACTCTTAAGATAGGAGACTTACGGTCGTTTCTTCTTACATTTTCTTCTTCCCGATGATTAGCAATAAATATTTTAAATAGCTCCTGAGCGACCCTTATATTTCCAGTTTTTATCAAAGACAAAATTCTTTTGCCTATATTATAATTCACATCATGAATTAAATTTACATCCTCAGATTTTTTTGAATTCAAATACAATTTAATACGATTTTCAATTAATTGAATTATGATTTGATCTCTTGTCAATTTTATATCATTTTTGCCTATTTTTGAAAGTTTTGAAGTTTCTGGCATTCTTAATTGTTCTTGTCTATTGAGATATAAAGATTTATCCTTAGAGTTCGTTTGTTTTGCTAAATTATTCATTACTTTTATACTTAAATTTATATTATTTCCGGTATTATCTATAAATTCTTTCAATTCATTCAATTTATCTCCAGGTAGATTATTTAAATGATTTGCAGATTTCTTTATATTTTCTAAAACTATAGCTTGTTGCTTAGTATCGGCTTCGAGAGTTTTAAGCAACATCAGTATTTTATGAGGAGGTATGACAGACAGCAACGCAAAATTTTTATAAGTGTTTCCCGTTGATTCTACGTTTTCAATCATTTCCTTTAATTCATTATATGTTTTTGGTTTCTCATAATCAGCTGTTCTGCGCGTATTCTTTTGAAATTGATTAATATTTTTAATTACTCTCTCCCACACTTTAGCTGAGTGAGGTCTTTCTTCAATAAATAAATTACTTCTACGTGTCGGCAATATTGTCGTAAATTCTAATTTCATTGAATCAATTAATATTTTTATTTTATTCAATGGAGACATATTAGGTTGCGACAATGTTTTGTTATTTATTTTGTTTTCCGCATTCATTAAATTGTAAATGCAAGGCAGGGCGTCCGCTATATTCAATTTGTTTTGTTTAATGTTTGTATCATTTTGTAATTCTAGTAAATCATCGATGATTGCTTTCAAATGATTTTTCAGTTTCTCTTTCGTATTATTTAACTTCAGTGAATTATTGTGACGCAAAATAGTTGTAATTGGTACTTTTTGCATAGGTAATTCAGTTGCAATATTTGTTTTTATTTCAACATGTTCAATGGGTTTGGATAATTTCACTAAATCTGTGAGAGATTTTATTTTTAATAACTCAGATAAGTTATAAAGAATTCTTCCTCCGGTTTTATCATTTAATTTTATGCTCTGTCTTTGTATATTTTTACGTAATAAACAACTTGGATTACTTTCTATGTGGTTGAGATAGTCTAAAATTAATTTATCTTTTAAAGTTAAATTATAATTACTTAAATCAGTGCCTAATTTTTCATCAATTATTTTTCTGTCACTTTCTTTACTAGAAAATTGATTTAATTTTTTTATCTTTTTAATAATTTTTTTACTAGATTTGCTTGGAATGAGCAATTTCGTTATTTTTTCTAACAAATTACCAAATAAATGCATTGATGAATTTTCATCAAACGTCAGTGCTTTACCAACATTAGATGACTCCATACCAGATCGGTGCTTTAAATCGCTTAAACTTTTTTCGACTTGTTCAAATTTTTTCATAAGAGTAATAACATTATTCAATTTCTCAATAACATCAATAGTAACATTACTTTCATTTGCTTCTTCTTTTAAAATTGGTTGTTTTTTGTCACAGAGCCTTTGCTTAGTTACATCAGCTTGGTTATTATTATTTAAATTTTCATCACTTACGCCATCTGTAGATATTGTTTCACAGACTGAAATATTTTTAGCATCTTTATTCTTATTTAATGTATTCGATAACTTTTCAAGAGCATTCTTCAAAAACATTTCTTGTCTTATATTTAGGGGTTCTTTAAATAATTCCAACAAATCATTTATCTTCTCATGTTGAAGAACATCACTTTCCGTAAAATCATTTGAAGCATCCTTTTCTATATCCCATAACTTGTTGAGCAAATTACCAGCAATGAATGCCATTGCTGTTAACGTGTCATTCTCGGGTGTAAAAGTTATATTAGACACTGGTGGAACATTTGGGTTACCTATAACCTCAGAGCCACCTTTTAATTCATTCACAATAAGTTTTGATAGTTCTGAATTTTTAATTTCTTGGGTATAATTACCCACGAATTTATTTATTTTATCTTTTATTATTTTATTAAATTTGTCACTATGTTCAGTTGGTACAATTTTGTTCTCTTCGATATGACGATCATATTCTTCTACTCGATTGTAATTGATATGAAGAGACGATTTATTTTTATTGTCATCTATTAAATCTGTTCGTCTTGATATTTTTGGTGATCCATTAGATTCTACTCTCTTAGCTTGAATTGTTCCTGATTTATCCGAATTTTTTAAAGTATCTGGAAAGTAGCGACGATATTTTAATATTTTATATTTACAGTTCTTTAATTTATATTAGTTGAATCAGCTTCACACTGTATCCCGCANTTGAAATATAAATTTAAGTAAATATTTTATCTCCTCGAGTGGGGATCGAACCCACAACCCAATGCCACGACTGGCCATTTATATTAGTTACTTACATTAAATTAAATATTGTTGTGACACGTGAGTGAATAACAGCATCTGGCTGTAAATGCGGCGGTTGTGGGTTTGAGGGAGTAAATTAATTTCATTTTAGTCGATCTGGTAATATGTCAAAGTAAAGCACCGATTTCTATCACTTAACTCACAATGTCTCGAAAATTGAGCGTAAATAGGAGTGAAAGACGGAAAATGAGTACGAAGTGTCTTAATACTAGGCTCCTGCAGTTTGCAAGATAAAGGTAACAATATATATGTATTTACCTTCATTTAATTCGTCTACTGTATGATAAAATTTAACAGTATGATTTTTAGTGTCATCTTCCTCATATTTATTGCTGGTTGAACGTTTTTGTCTCGTAAAGTATGCAGCAAAATCTTCTTCATAAAGATTATTACCTGAAACTGAAATTATCGGTTAATCTCTGCAAGTTTAAATAAAACAAAAAAAAATCAAAGTAACGTATCTTAGTTTATACGAATATTATAAAGTTGAACAGTTTGTTTGGTTGGAAACCCCAATCTCAGGAAGTAATTGTTTAAATTGAACCCAATCACGTGTTGGCTATATATTATATCCATCGTTCTAATGTGCCTGCGATCAGATTTACCTCAGACGCTTAAAAAGTGTGCAATAAACAATTCTTAGTTATTTTCCAGAAACCACTGGTGAAAATTAATATTTTTTTAATTAAGTTAGTATGTTTAGAATTAGAATAATATTATTGATATTATATATAGAATTTACGTACTTACGAAAGTTGCATGATATTGTATTGTAAAAGATATTATATAAAGTGCATTTTACAGAGAGTGCAAGAAAATAAAACTATTTTTTTGTGCATTTGTTTATTTTATAAACATAATTTATAATATTTTGTTAGGAATAGCGATTATATAACCTGAAATTGACAAAGAAATTGTGTTAAAAACTATTTTTTATGATACGTCATTGTGGAGCGACAGAAAGGTGTAAACGCGACAACGCGCAATTAAAGGCATGATCATATTTTTAAAATATTCTGGCTTCTTTGATGTTTAAGTCAAAGTGATATTGTGTTCTGCCGTCCAACTAGTCCATGAAATTAGCGTAGTGTACATAATTTCGCATTACACACACATATTAGACATTTTTTTAGCTTCACGATATATCCCGCGTATAGTAAAGTCAACAAATGGAACGTAAGGTTAGAAAACTCTGATCCCCACGCACGAGCGAAGAATTAAAAATAATTATAATAATTAGTTGAGATAGAATCCAGAACTATAGCGTTTACAAAAAGATTACTATTAGATAATGTATATCTAGGCCGTATTGTTGTATATGTAGTGATACTTAAATGATACAAAAATATTACCTATGAGTTCGTCATCCGGCTTTGGTGGTGGTGGAACAAAAAGACGAGACTGCTTTTTCTCTTTCTTTTTTAGTTCTGTAGAAAACATAATTGTTAAAAAACATTTGTTATTTAGATCGTTTTTGTTATGCATTTCATAAACGACTGTATCTAAAGGAAAAACTACAAACTTTAATAGTTTACATTCGTTTTCTTTTAACCTAACGCTTTATCTTTTTATCGGAATTCAACGCCGCGCTTTGCCTAATATTTAATTCTATACATCCCCCAAGAAACCTTACCACTATATAAAACATCTAGAGCAGCGGTGGCACTGTGTCTGGCATCATTATCATCATCGTCTGTGGGACACTCGAACACCATTTGGCAATCCCACTCGCCTTCAGCACTGCATGTGCAACGGGTGCATCCGGAACATGCATTTGCTTAAATTATATTATATAATGATTATAAATTATTGAGGTAATATTTAAGATTACCAGAGGATCAGGGCGGCTTCGCCCGCTTGAACTATACGAATATTTATTAAATATATTTATTAAATCATTTTCAGTTTAGGGGGTGAACTCTAATAAACCATGAAACATGTGTTTAATGAAATACTTTTAAGAGTCTGAAGTTCAAATTTTATAAAAATCGGTGTCGGTTCAAAGATTTTTCCATACAAACATTCCACACCTATTTCAGCGTTAATTTTTTTTTATTTATTTTTTTAATAGATATTCACATAATGAAAATAAATATCTTTTATGTGTGCGTACGTCGTCCTTGACAAATGACGTTTTATTTCGTTTGAAAAAAACACTTTCATTTTTGGGAAAAAAAAAATATTGTATTAGGCTTTTATAGAGTAGTTAAAACTGTGGTTTTATTTAAAGTGGTGCTGACACTTCCACTCTGTATACTCTTCAGCTTTTTGATAATATAATAATTCATTAATTCATAATTGCATAATTGCTCGTAATAAAATTAAACATTATTCTTACCATCACTACAATCGGAATATTCAGAAACAAATGGTATGCACTTGTCATTGTTTTCTTCGCCCACTGAAAAAATAATATTATCCCAGAAAATCTTTCACTTTAAGAAAGAAGCAAGCAGCACTTGCAATAAACAGAATTATGAAGGTAGAACAGATTAGTTACACATTATTATTTTATTATTGATGCCATGTTTATTGAAAACAGCCGATTCTATCTTGGCCGTTGTGGTGTAATGGAATAACTGACTGTTGTGGGCTCCTTATCCATTCAGGAGAAATGATTATGTTTAAATTCTTTTCAAGATAAAGGTTGGCGTTGAGTTCCTCACTCAACAAGAAATTACTTAAAAATTGGGTGGAAAGTGCACTGTCTTAACTATAGGTTCCCACTGCCTATAATGCTATGCGGGGTAAAGCGTAAAGCCTTTATATCCTTCTTGTATAAAGACATTTGCCGCACTACTGCTAATTGGTTAAATAAGTTATGAGAACATATTGATAAATCCCTCCTCAGGTTGTGAATGTAAGTGTTGGGGTGTAACACAAATTACGTCTAAGTATAAAGAGGAAATGATGAATTTAACCAAAACCCTTTTTGTAATGGGCTGAATCAATTTCCAAGCTATAAGTGGCTAGCTGGAATGACATACTTATATTAGAAGGTCATCGTCCTAGAACAGGCTGGAAAACTATCAAAGTCCGTTCACAATAATTATAAAGATTATGTTAAAGCTAATAAAATTACAAAATAGTGATAAAACCAGTGCAGCTGTGTATTTGAAACCCATCATAATTGTTGCAAAATTGTGCTAAAATCTTTTAAAGTCAAAAAATTGTGTCCAAGGTAATTAACCAGTTAAGAAAAACAAAAATGTGCGACTTAAAGAAACAAAAACCATTTAAAAATATTAAATAAAAAACTTGTGTAGATTAAATGTTTTAATAACAAATTATAATAATAAAAATACAAAAAAAATCTTTAAGTATCAAATTAAATTTCACAACACTTGACAAATATTCATTAGATTAAATACAAATCTTTTTATTAAGATTTAGAAACATGGAGATCTATAAACCTGTAAACCTATCTGTCTTTGTTAATTAGTTCTAGATAACCAATTTGTATGTAACTGTAATGTTCTGTATTTTCTTGTAAATTTTTCATAAATGTAAGTACAGCAACGAAGGTATTTCGATCTTTTTGTCTTTATGTTCTGAGAGCATATGTTTTTAAACCTAAATCTTCTCACAAATTATTCTTTTAAGTCCAAAACTTTCTTAATCATTATTAACAATGAAGTCCACATAATCGCCTCTCGGACTTCCAGCCAAAATGTTCTCTTTTGGCACTTTTCTACGCAGCATACGTATCTTGTTCCGGACTTGCTCGTGGAGGTTACGACGATGGCCGTCGGGATGATTACAGCACAATGTGTCGCCACCTGCAACCAATTGTTTATTTAGAAATTTTGAAAAATATAACTATAAATGAGTTAAATAAAGTTTTTTATCTAAAGACCAGATTGGTTGCAAGTTACGATTTACATATATAAGACATTTTATTGACATATATATTCACCACCACTTTGCTCCACTAATATGTTTTTAATAGATAAATATGCCTTATAAGTAAGTAAGTTTCAAAGTTTTCCATTTATGCCTGCTACACACGTAACGATATATTCCAACGATTTCAACCTATGCAGATAAATCAAACATTCATAGTGCCTCCACACGACTCCGATATCAACTTCAATCGTCAGTTCTCCACAAAAGCTTACGCAGAAAATATGTCGCCCACAATGGAAAATGATGACATATTTACGATACTAGGCCTGGTTTAGCTATTTTCCCAAGCATTTTTTTCTATATTTCATTACTTCGAGGAATCGAACCTACAATCTGACGCGTATACAAGTACAGTCGCACGCTTGTGGTTCTGCACTACACAACTAGTAAAGACTAGTTTATTAAATGAGTTGAAACTCGCTCCGAAAAACTAATATTTGAAAGTAAATGAGAGAATTAAATATTTTTCTTGAGTGGGAAACGAACTTTTAACCTGTCGCGTTCACAGTTACACATTGTGCCCCTGCGCTACGACTGATCTCAATTTTTCTCATTATTTTATTTATTTATTCATTTTACTTATTTCTATCTTATATCGCTATAAATTCTTGTAATTGTTCGCGAAGTCCACCTCTTCCCTCGTCTGACATATTCGGAATTCGTCCGCACTCCCACGAGTCACGTGAAATACTGCCGAATCCAACGATCGCCATCCACACGCCTCGATAAATTGTGCAACCGCAATGGAGACCGATTTATTTAATGAAAATTATAACTGCCGCCGATGAACGATAAATTGCCACCATTTGTCAATACATCATCAATATCAATATATCAATCTGGTTTTCATATATTATTCAAATAAAAATCTATTTCTAAAAATCTGGTGTAAGTCTTTATTGAGCTTTTATACGTCTGTATGATGTATGTACATATGTATGGGATATACACCTTATTTTGTTAAGGCGAATAATGTTTAATTTTTTTTATCTACTTTTGTCCAAAAGTAGACAAAAAAAGTAGATAAAAGATATTTCACACCTACATCCATCTTCCATCATTTTAAAATGGTTTCCCAAAGGCTCACTTCACTCATTAAGAAAATTTTTTTGATGAACTTTTCGAGACTAATATCCACGCTCACGTTGCTTGATGTCTCCCTGACATATACTTATACCCAATATCTTAATACCTAAAGTTTCCCGTTGGTCCTATATATGAATATATTCAAGAGTTTTAACTTTGTTTTATGCCGGCAAAATATCCATAATTTCCATTTTTTTCCAGATTTCTATGACACCACCTCGATTACTAATTAGCCTAATTACTATTAATTAGCCTTTTTTCCATAAAAAAGTGAAATATCCATTTATTGACTATACTACTAATAGAAGTGGAAAGGAATCTTTGAGAATAATTTTATTTCTAAGGTCAAAGATCTGTTGTAAAAAAAATTCCAACTTTCTGATCACATTTCAACGGTACTAATATTAATCAATTATCCATATTTTATATATTACAAATATTCTTATTTCACTGGTTTGCGCGGAACGATGAGAACTCAGTGATTTGTCTTTTTATTTGATAAATACAAAAAAAACGCGAAAATGTAAAAAAGTATACAGTCCATAAAATATATACTCCATAAAATTTACAAACCAAAGCGACAGCCACAACACCCAAATATCAAAACGTGTAACAACTTCACCCGATCATACCGAAATCCATAAATTCCATCATCCCATCATCCATCGTCCTCCTCAACCTGTAGGACAAATGCCGGAAGTACGCCGGCCTGTCCTGCTGGAACAGCTTCTTATATCTCTCCTTAAGAGCTCTAGGATGTCTGATAATCCTATAGTATTCACAGTACCATGGATCTCTAGTTATACATCCAGCATGTGTACCATCTACTGAACAAACGCAGTAGAAGCATATGTCTTTATTAGAATAGTCCAGTAAAGAATCAATGTCGGATGGTACATCTATGTCAGTGTCGTTGGCGTTGACGTTGTTGCTGTAGTATGAGGTGCTACGCCTACAAGCGGCTTTCGCTGCGTACGGTATCTCGTCGTAATGCCAGATATAATCTATTTTGGATAAATATGTACTTTTGTAGTATTATAAAATTGCATGGAAGTCAAATTTAAGATAATATCTTAAAAAAAATTAATTGTGTTAAATGTTTGCGGAATGGGATAAGAAGGATGTTGGTTAAAGTTATAAGAAATAATAGTAAGATATTTGTATGTGTAAGTTGTTTTTTTTTTTATAGTTGTTATGCGCCACAGACTTTTGTTGTCCGTGCCTTTTTTGTACTTAATTGATTATTAAAAATGTTAAATGTTATTATGTTTAAAAATGTTATTTTTCTTTTTAAAATGTGAAGTGAACGTTAATATCTTGAATGGTCCGCTTTTGTCAAATCCGAGTTCCTTTTGTCAAATCCGAGTTTTTGGCCGTTGATTATGTTGATTGCGGCGCAGTTAGTTGGTTTCGTAATATATCTATTGCCTCCTCATCTCTATAGAAAATAGCCATTTTGATGTTGTGTTCCACTATATCAGTCACGGAACCTTCATTTGCCCGGCGAATGAACCTGCCGATAGCGTCTTCCTCGGCGTCAGTGTAGTAGATGCATCCTTTTGTATGCCTTGTTAATGCGACGATTGCATGTGATATGCTGTCGTGTGAGATTCGTTGATGTTACGTGACGTCAGGGTGCATGAGTTTTCCCCCTTCCGTATCCTTTCCTAGTTAGGTCCGCTTTTTCTGCTTGTGTATGGACCAAGTATAGAGTATTGGGGGAATCTATAGGGATGGAAGCACCCGTATATCGCGACTTTCTCAGGGAGCGAGTTATCTGTCGGGCTGAGTAGATTCCGTTATAAACTTCGTTGAGCGCGTATGTCACATCCATTGGACATATATATGATCTCGCTAGCTCTTGACTGATGGCCGTCACGAGGTTTGGGCCGATATAGTGCATTTGGAAGAGGTTTAATCTGTCGATAAAGGGTAGTTGGTTTATGTCCCCGATAAGTATAAGTGTCTTGGCCTTTGATAATATGGCCGCCATTACGATTGCCCCAAAATGGTTCATTAGGGCCTCATCCACGAAAAGTCTTGCGGGATTTTTTGTAACACTATTTACCAGAATAGAGGCGATCGTTCGGACTTTGATTTTTGCGTGTTTCTGTGTTTAGTGTGCTTTGTTCCAGCGCTACCTCCTATGTGTAAGTTGTTCAACAGTGAGGGTTTCACTGTTGAGTATCATATGGAACTATTGGAAATAAACGAAAGTATATGAAACTACGTGTCGCAGAACGCTGAAACTTGAAATGTAAGTTCAATGTTAAGATCCTATGCTCCTATAGGGGCAACTTCAATATTCTCGAAGTTTCGACATTTCGACGGTAACGAATAAAAATAGGATTGCGTTTAAAACGTAACTCAGTTGGTCTTATATTTATAAAAATATTTAAATTGATAAATATAATAATCACTGTTCAATTAATTACTTAGCAAAAATACAAATTCAATTTAGATGGTTCCAACCACAGCTGCACTGATGCCACACTAGCCCACCAACCTCGCCTAATCCTAAACGACAACGATCTATCATGAGAAAATGGACCATTCTTTTCTATAGATTTCTTCAAAATGGCCAATCTTATACATTCGTTGACATTCCTTGCTGGTCTCCGACTGCAATATTCGTCTTTCCCTTCAAGCGAACAAACGCAAACCTTGCAAGTCTCATCTGTACTTGCAATAGCATTCATATGAGTCCTTCTGGTGTCTTCTTCAGAACTGCCTTTTATTTTTAAAGGCTTACTTTCCTCTATTAGTATAGTGGTTCTCCCGGGCATGCATTTTAGACCACGTTCTTCGTACTGTTCTTTGGTAGGCAAAGGGACGTTATAAAAGAAACCTAGAAGATTTTCCTAGAGATTATTTGTTTACACTAGAACCTATATTGATATCAATACAGGTTATATGTAGATATATCGAATGACAAATAACTTTCTTATAAAGGCTTACTTAAATATATAATATTTTGATTAGAATTTTATTTAAAATTACTAATGATTAAACAACAAGTATATTGATTTAGTTGTTTGAAAGTACCTTTTATTAACACAAGAAATTATTTAAACATTAAATATACATGAAACTGGTTCAAATTCTTAGGCGTAAAAAAAATTATGGGATTTTATATATTTTTCTAATTTTAGTAACTCTAGTTACTAATCATATCTATACGTGATAAAATAGCATATACGTGATAATAAATATTAAAATTTAATTAATACTATGGTGGCCTTGCACCGAAACAGTCTATTAACAAAATGGTTTGAGTTCGATTCCCACATAAATTATTTTCATACCACTCTTTAGTAAAACAAACCACGGCGTTGAATTCCGCTATTCAACTTCCAATGTTTAAAATTCTGGCGAAAAGTTGAGTGTCCTGCTTGCGGGATACGACGTGAAACAAAATGAAAACTCACTCACCCCCCAACACAACGTCCAGGGTCAAGATGATGGAAACCAGCAACACTATCCTCACGTACATTTTAACTGTTGATTGATGATACTCTATGATGCGGAACGCTATATAAGCGTTTTACTTGAATTGCGTTTGTGCATACTTTTTATTGGCGTCAGAGATGGATTTGTGGTTATGTGCGATTATTGTAGCGGATTTTTTTTTGTTTTGACGGTTTGTTTGCTATTATTTATTGTGATAATTTACTCGGTTATTAAAGTTAGTTTGTTAATTTACTCGGTTAGTTAATTTACTCGGTTATAAAAGAAAATATGTTATTCCCCGAAATGGTAATCATTTCGGGGAATGACATATTTTCTTTTGCTTCTGGTAAAATGGCCAAGCACAGCACTAGGCACACAATGTTTCGTAAGCTAGGAACGGAGTGTCTTAACACTAGATCCCTTCTACCTATCCTACTATTTGCGAGACACAGAGTCAGACTAAAAAGATTACATTAAAAAAATATATTGTAACTGTGTCTAATAATAATAGTTTCTAATACATCCCTGGCATTAATGAATGAATGCTATAACAATGCACTCAAGTATATAAGAATATGAGAAAAAATAAAAACTTTATCGCGAACACCTGTTTTAACATTTATATTACTTTTTTTCACTATCTTCATACATCCATCGCTTATGTCGGAATATGGAGAGAACTCTTTAAACTGTATCCTTATATATCAGGGTAGGCAGTGGGAACGTATTTGTAAGATATTCCATAGTAAACATTTCGTGTTTCAGGCTGAGTAAATCGTGGGGGTCACCGCCATGTTTTCGAATTATTGCAGTCAGAACGAAAAAATTAAAATAAATGCACCTTCAACCGCCACATTTACAGACAGACTTACTATGCCACGGCGGTCACTGTATTTGAATGGAGTTGTAAATAGGCATACCTTGGAAATGTAATTTTCGTTCCAGTCTAATTCAAAGATATCATTGTCACTAATAAATAATAAAATAAGAACCTAATTAAGTTTTTCCACGCTGCTTTTTTTTTAATCTGAGACAAAAACCATAAAGTATTTAATCTATAATATAAAAAATATACTATAACCTTTGTCGAAACCATAATCAAAGTCGAAGCCACAATCATTGTTTGCTGCGCCAAGATGGCCTCAATTAAGTACATCAATTCAAAAGAAAGTGGACAAGCGCGAGTCGGTCTCGTCCACCGAGGGTTCCGTACAAAAATTGGAGGTCTCGTGTTTTTCTGTAATTCAGGCTCAGCTTAGCCAGAGCCCTTTGAATTGATACCTCACTTGAACTAGCGCTAAACTTGGTCCCCCTTTTAAGGCTATTATTTCAAAGATTTTACCACAAATGTATAGTTTTCAGATTTTTTCCTGAACTAGTAATACCTTTAGATGCTAGCTACCAAATTTCATAATTTTAGGTCAACCCTATGAATTTTGATTCCCTTTATTGTCGAAATACGCGTTTTTTGTGACATAAACGACCATATCTTTTTTCTTAGTAAGAAGTCAGAAAATCATGGGGCCGTAGATCTGAATGTATAGTTTGAATTTCAATTCGATGTCTCCAAGCGTTCCTGAGATAAGGGCCTTAACAGACAGATAGACAGACTGTGTGTGGGAAACAGAGTGGTCTTATAAGGGCTCCTTTTTACCTTAAAAAGTACGGAACCCTATTTATGAAGAGACATTTAACTGTAGGTATACGATAGTTGCCAGTTCAAATTCCACTTGGAAAAATATTTATAAGTTAGCTATTTCTTTGAGTAATCGATTTGATGACAGAACAAATATACATAAGACTATTAATAAAAATAAAACAATTTATAAAAAAAATAAAAAGTTTAATATCACTAAAAGTACAAAAGTTTAAATTAAATTATATTTATTTTTAATATTTTTAGAGTGTTATTCCACACTTAAGAAAGAAAAATACTTTTTTAGAAAACGTATAATAACTTGAACGTATCGGTATTTGAATCCGAATCTTTTGCCCGGGAAACCGTCCAAGCGATCTAACCACTAAGCCATAGCTTAGTAAAGCATTCTCATCAAGCTACATCGAAATTCTTATACACAATTTGTTTTTCTTTTTAGTAACAAAATAAATAACATAAATAATTAAATAGGCCAAACATTTTTATAAAAAAAATGCTTAAAAAAATTAAACATACAAATACTTTTAAAATTAATTAAGGCGTTGAGTTCCGCTACTGAACACAATGTCTTCAAATTGGGCATTCAATTAATAACTTCCATAGATTATTATTCCTTAAAATATTCCATAAAATATATCAGTCTTTATATGTAACTTAACGAATTAATATAATTATAAGTAGTTTTACATATTTTTTTAATAATTTACTTATAATTTCGTATAAGAATTTGGATATAATAAGATTCACATTTGCATAGTTAGTAAAGTTTAATCACATAAAATAAGGGAGCGCGAGTTGAAATCTTATTTAAAAAAAATTACAAATAAATATAATATTAAAAAAAGGCATACGTCGCGTCACAATGGACGTCTGATTGTAAAAGTGACGGTTGTGGGTTCGACTCTCACTCGGGGAGTATATTTTTTTTTACTTTCACGTTGTATCCCGCATACAGCAGGCACACAAAATTTAGCTTTAAGATGTGTAGGAAACGATACTCTTAAAAGTAAATGTCATCTGCCTACCCTGCTGTATGCAGAATACAACGCGAAGCTAACCAAAACTATTTTTTATTTATCAATACAAAAACCATTCACTCCATTTATTACTTAAGAAATAATCACAAACAGTATTATTACTATATTCATTAATTAAATTATGAATTATCCACCATTTTGTTCTCATTTCTTCTTCACTTAAACTATGTATTGAGGCTAAACCAAAGTAAACACACTGTAGTTTAAGCCACGGTTTATGCGGACTTAAACGATGGTCATGACTGAGGGTTAAGTTTAACTGTCGTTTAGCGACTAAATATGTAAAATATACATCTTCTAAGTTAATCATTGGCACTTTGTATGATGTTGAGAGAATATTATTTATGTGTTTTCCTGAAAATAATAAAAAAAATTATAAAAGTATACCAATACTGGCGACCCAAACGCGGCTTCTTCCGCTTTACGCTTTACGCTGTATTCCGCATACAGCAGGGTAGGCAGAGGGAACCTGACAACAAGACACTCCGTTCCCCACTTTCTGCCGAACTCTGGAGACATTGCGTGTTGAGTGGCAGAACTCAACACCGCGCTTTTGCCTCGAGATCAGAGCGAAGAAATGCAAATATAATTTTAAATACATATCTCCTCGATGAAGATTCAAAGAAATGGAAATATATAATTTCACAAATTGTACAGCTAAGCTGATTTTCTGAGACTAACTTATCTAAAGAGGGGGTTATATGGAGCAACCTGGAATTCTCGCTTCTTTTGATTTACTCGAAAAAACCGCGTTTGTCGTGGGCGCATACTAGGTAGGTATCAAACATTTAAATATGTTTATATAAAATAAGACAATTTTTGGGCGCAAAATAAAAAAACCCACTATATCCCGCACATAGCAAGGTAGGCAGAGGGAACCTGGGAACCTTGCGTTAAAAAACGTTCTCATTAAGGCACCTCCTCCACACATTCCACCGTAATCTGGATGCACAACGGGTTGAGTGGCGGAAATCAACGCCGCGCTTTGCCTTATTACTATTTTATTAATAATTAATTAATTAATTAGCTTCACGCTGAATCCCGCACACANGCTTCTACGACCTCTTAAAACCTTTTATTTTTATTTAAATAAATAAACCCACCATTTATAAGATATCCCGTCCCCGATAAATATTGAGGTATAATGTCTTCGCGGTACAACCATCTTGGTAAATACCACTTGTTGTAGGCACTGCGGTGCGGGCTCGATGATTGGATTTTGTAACCTTTACGTAAGAAACAGTATTTTTATATAAGTTTTTAAAAACAGATTCACGCTGTATCCTGCACACAGCAGGATAGGCAGAAGGAACCTAGTGTTAAGACACTCCGTTCCCCACTTTCTGCCGAATTCTGGAGGCATTGGGTGTTGAGTGGCAGAACTCAACGCTGCACTTTGCCTCGACACCAGAGGAAAGACTTAAATTTATATTTCCATTTCTTAATGGCAATATAAATTTAATTGAATATTTCTCCTCCTCGAATGGGGATCGAACCCACAACCAGTCGATTTACAGTCACACTTTGTATCCCTGCGCCACGACTGGCCTCATATAAGTTTTTGTTGAATTAAATTTAATCTAAGAATCAATATCATAATTGAAGGTTCGGCGTTATTTGCACCCAATATCTATACAAGTTGATATCAACTTTTATAAATAAATATATAATAAATAAATATTTTTTTACCTTCGCACTGTATCCTGAATATGGAAGGGTACGCAGAGGAAATCTAGTCTTAAGAGACTTCGCTTCCCATACATTGTCTAGCTTCGGAGACATTCCCTATCGAGTAGCGAAATTCAACGCCGCATTTTATCTTATTACCAGAGGAAGAAAAAAATGTGAGGAAATTCATTCTTTCGTGTCGGAATCGAAGCTACAATTGTCGTGTTTTAAATCAGACGTCGCGCTTTCAATAAGTTTTCCATTAGATTGTCTCAATAAAATATGTAAAAAACGTAAGAATATGACAGGATATAAAAAAATATAAGAAAACAAAAACTCATTTATTAGTAAAAAAAAATAAAAATAAATAAAGATGAAGAAATACTCACCTACTAAATCTTTCCCTCTATTCTCTGCCAACAGTCTGTTCATCATGACAGGATTGATCATCACATCGTCATCCGTCTTGAACAACATATCTGGAGAACATCTCCTGAAGCAATATTTAAATAGAAATTTTATTAGAAAGATAAGAATAGAAATTTATTTAAAAAAAAATATAATGCTTATAAAACTTATGAAAATAACACAGAGGCACAGTGTGTGACTGTAAACGCGACGGTTGTGGGTTCGACTCCCACTCGGGGGATTGAATTATTTTATTTTTTTCCCTCTGGTAACAAGAAAAGCGCAATGTTGAGTTCCGCCACTCAACACGCACAGTCTTGAAAAATGCATTAAGAACATTGCTTCCTCCGCTTATTTACAGTTCTGTAACTCAAAAGGAAAAACCGAATCACTACAGGACCACTTTGCTGTCCGTCCATCGTAGTCTGACCGACTGTCTTTCAGAAGACAATTTACCTGGAATTGAAATGAAATATCCAAGTTTACGACCTATAATAAGGGAAAAATTAAAATTAATAAGTACAGCGCTCCCATTGATTAATTAAACGGAACTTGATCAGACTTTCCTTTTAATAATTTATATACTAGCGGCCCCCACGCGGCTTCTTTTTATTTTAGTGTATTTAGAGAAAATAGTTTGCCTCTTTCAATGTGGCTATTTTTACTGTTATGCGCTTAACGAATGAAATTCTGAACGAATGAATTGAATGTAAATCTTTTGAGATTTTCCCTGATTTTCCGATCATAAAATATAGTATTAGAAAATTCTTATCTACCTCTTTTTTCTGTGATCAATAAATCCCGATCTCATGGGAATCCCGGGATAAAAAGTAGCCTATCCCTATGAAAGTCTCATAAAAAGTTCAGTTATTCCGGAAAATAGCCCGGACGAACAAAAAGACAGACAGGCAGATTGACAAAAATTACAAATTCATTTGTTTGTGTTTGTAGTACCGTGTAAGTAACTAGATGCACTTGAAAAAACAAAGGTTATTTTAAAATCGCAGGTCACACTTCAATTTTATTTATATATATTGATGTATAGATTATAATAATACCTTTTGGACCAGTGCAGCATGAGACCAGTTTTCAGCGTTAAATTCTGATAGTGCTCTTGAAAACTGTACGTTATGATGTCACTGTGGTACTTAGCTTCTATATAATTATCTGACTGAAAGAGATAAATAATGTATCTTACCTTATCTTTATTTTGTTATATTTTTAAGAGAATGTGCAAGAAATATAGTTGTTATTTTTTTTTATTTACACACATATATGTTGATACATATAGGTGAGAAGCTCAGAAAAATAATCAGTGGATAGAGACACTGATTTGGAGATTTTTATAGCATATAATTTTTTTATACTTTCCTATACAAAACACAAATAAAATTTTAAAGTGTGATTTCTATACATATGATATAAGATGTTAAACTAAACACGAGATAACATTCTAAAAATTTACGGAAACAAAAAAACTTACTTAACTTACATTCAAATCATCCACTCCACCATTAACTCCCATAATAAAATAAGTGGGGAAGTATCCGCCCCATGACTTCCTTATAGCGTCGCGTTGACCAAAATGGTTCGGGGAGGACGCTACTAATATTAACAAGGGTATATCTTTACATTGTACTGATGAAGGCTCTATTAGTATTTCTCTGAAAAAAGAAAAAATGTTTCAATTTTTACGTTATAATAAAAAAAATTGTTTTTTTAGCTTCATGCTAAATCCAAAGAGAACCATACTTTGTCTCCCACGCACCGCCGAATTTTCCAGGCCTTGCGTGTTGAGTAGCGGATCTCAACCCCGCGTTTTGTCTTGTTACTAAAGCGAGGAAATTTTACTTTAGTATTAGAAATAAATTAAAAATTACTATAATGGGAGTCCAACCAACCATGTTTTTATCGGATTAGGTGATCTGGGCAATTAAGCTAAATTATAAAGAGAAATAATATAAAGAGATTTAAAAGAACATATTATCTCATACCAATTTTTAATAAATAAATGTTATTTAGTGAAAAATTTTGCTCTATATTATAGAGGCCAGTGTTAGCGCAGGAGCACAAGCGCGCGACTTTAAACTATAATGTAAAACTAATAAAATCTTACATTCCATCAATGTATCTCTTGAGATTTCTATTCAATCTGAAATGTTTAAGATGCTGTATAACGCTAGATGGTAACAGCACTTCACTGATCGTCTCTGATAACAGCCACCCACATGCAAGTAATAACAGCGTGATGGAGGCGAAACATAGTTTTATTACTACGCACTTCTTCCTCGGAACTGAAGGAAGAAAGAAATTTTATGTTAAAAATACTTTTTTCTTCACGCAGTATTCCGCTTTATTTACATTCGTTTAACTTAACGGTCGGTATATTAAGTTTTTTCTTTTACATTCGTTTGCCTATTGCAGGATAAGCAAAGGAAACCTGGGAATCTACTCCGTTTCCATTAAGGGACTTAGGTTCCGAACTCAGCTTTCGGCTTTATAATATTAAAAAAAAAACATAATGCAGCAGAAATCTATTAAATACTGATATTTCTTATAAGATCTAAGAAGTAGCAAGACTTACGATCCTCAAAATATATTTTACTGATAGCGATGGTATTGGATTATTTTTTCACTTGGATAAATATTTATATAGGCGTTACGCTGATCAGCAATAATTCTAAAATATTTAAATGACGGAAAACAGAGTGACTTATGTCTACAAACTCTCTACTTAAAACGTACGTACTACGTAAAATTTTATTAAATTGAAAATTGACCGTACTTACTCAAATATTTGAGAACCGGTACCCTTAAGCGACCCATTTCTCTGCAATTAAATAAAAAAAATCATTACAAGTAAGGCCATCACAGCAATGTATATCTTGTATGTGATAATTTTGGGTTCAAATATAATAATTAAGAAAGAATAGTTTTGCAGCAAAANTAAATGGAGCGCTGCCTCTTCCACCCTGTATATTATTTCGGTTTGCTGTTCAAAATAAAATGATTATTATTAAATATGTTACCATTCTTCGCTTCGCTTGCTTAAACTTATTGTCATAAGATAGCCTACCTCGGGGAAAAGCGTTAAACTATTTCATACATTGAGATTAAAAATAATATTCCACTAGTTTCTCCGCTATATGTATATAAATATTATAGTTATTTAAAGTAAAATTCACAACGTTCGTTATTTTTACCGCTCTCGTAATATTGCAATAAATGTATGTTCTCACGTAAACAACCAATTAAAATTAACGTTAATAACGTTAGTAACGTATAGTTGCAACAATGACATATTTTTATGTGAGTAAAAGTTTGATGCCAGTTATGGAAGAAGGAGCAGGTGCATAAACATGTGACGCTGAACGGAACAGGTTGTGGGTTCGATTACCACTTGAAAAAATGAAATAATTAATAGTTTAATTTCTCTACTCCAGTAAGAAGACAAAGCATGGTGTTGAGTTCCATCACTAAACACAAAATGCCTCAAGAATTCGGCAGAAACTGCAAATATATCTTTATCGATATTTGGGATTTGGATTCAGCACCTCTAAATCTAATAATTAAAATTTCAACATAGTTATCAGTTGCTAAATTGAGATAAAAAAATACTTACACCTTACACTTATATTTTACACTTATATTTTATACTAGGCGTAGCCCGCAACTTCGTTTGCATGTATTATAAAACAAACGGGTAAAATCCTGTTTGTTTTCGTAAAAATTTCGAGAAATCCTCTGTTAGTGCTCCCATATACTTACCAAGGAACCTACACGACAAATTTCAGGGTTCTACGCCGCGGAGCTGACTTGCGTTGTCTGTCAGTCAATAAATAACGGAAGATATTTTTTATATGAACATATATGTTAGATATCTACCAAGAACTTTGAAATGTATACCAATGACATTTTTGCGAAACTATCACGACCGATCACTTCTGTGAATCTTATTGTAATATGAATAAAATGACCAAATTATTGCAATCTTTTATATTATGTGTTACGATTTCCACTTTGGACGTTACTCAAAACCGCACTTTGTCTATACGATTGGAACAACTCTTTCGAACAAGAATCGTAGCTGTAACTATTAATCTCATATAAATATAATCTCATATATAATCTCATATAAAAAAGTATATTAAATAATACATTATTTATAGCTCCACGCTTTATCAGAGAGCAGAGAGAACCTACTGCTAAAACACTTCGTTCTCCGCTTTCCACACAAATTCGTAACACTGTGCTTTCAGTGGCGGAATTCAACGCCGAGTAAATAATGAAATAATATTTTTTTCAATAACTAACATAACAGGTTCCGATCGTGAATTTGACAAAAATACAGATTACGATAAAACAACTGATAAAAATACATAATTAGTACGTACTTATACATTTAAAATACATACGTTAATAGATAAATAGCTCACTAACCACTTAAACAACAGACCTACAATTTACACACAATTATTAAGTCAAAAAACACAATTTCTTTTAAAATATCACAATTTGGTCTGAAGACCTTGACTGCTAAAATACAATACTTCAATCGATTCTGTTATCAATCTCCTTATATCTTATCAATAACTTACGTGACCAATGGACAGTGTGTTCTTATCTAAACCGGTATATTTTATTGACAGGAAAGAACCTAAACTAACTCTTAATTCTTAGAATTATTTGTTTGAAGCATTCAGACACGACTAATATGCTATGATAAGCCAAACCTACATTATGGCAACACCATATTGACTAGTGGTAGGATAATATACTGATATGGAGGCTAGATGGTGAAAAGAACGAACGCCATATACAAAAAACTCAACTGAACTGAAAATATTCAACGACAACAGGGTAGGCAGAGGGAATCTAGTGTTACGACATTTTCCGCCGAATTCTAGAGGCATAGCGTGTTGAATCACGGAACTCAACACCGCGCTTGCGTCTCGACATCGGAGCATTTCATTTCCTCGAATGTGAATCGAACCTACAACCTCACGCTTACAATCACACTTGTGTCCCTGCGCCACGACTGGCCTCATAATGTTAATCTATAGTAATATAAATAATAACGCGGAAGCGTTTTTTTGTTTATTTGTTTAAACGCTAACATTTTTTAGTCTACTGTTACGATTTACTTATTTTTTGTTTTGTATGAAAGCTATATTCTTTAGGAGTGCTATTGGCTATATAATATTACGGCGTGAGTCTCAGTTAGCCCTAAATAACGAAATAACAATAATAATGAACATCATCGAATAACTTTAACCGCGTGCGCTACAGAAATAGTTAAATATATGTAATTACATTGTATGACAAAAATATTCTATTTTGTTAGTTCCGATAAAAGTTCGCGATGTCGTTATACTTTCACTTATAAAGAAGTCACAATAAGGCATTTTGTGACAAAAAATACTTGAAAAGTGCAAGGTGACATTTCAACAATTTTTATTTGACATGGATTTTGAAACTTCGAGCGAAAGTAAAAAAATTCCATCACTGAAATCTTATTATGAAACTTTAGCTTTTATAACATGTAATTTGGACGTATACTTTTCGATTAATGTAAAACTAAAATAATTCAACGCTCTGGTTACAGCCGCAATCCTAGCATCGACTTTCACAGGGGTCGCCCTTGCCTCCAATGTCACGTAGCGCTTGCACTTTCTTAGGTACAAATATATCTTCATCATTTTTGGTTTTTTCTCAGAATTATAAAAATTAATTGTTCATGATTGAATGTATCAATCTATTGGCAAATACAGCATATTATTAATTATCACAGGTGTTATGCAGGCAAAGCCGCAAGTTGGCCGCTAGCTTATAAATAAAACTTAAGTATCTTTCAGTGCTTTCGAAATAATCATTTATTTCCAAGTTTATAGTTAAGAGTAAAGCGTTGAAGAATCATGTGTAGTTTATATAAACAACTTTAATAATTAAAAACGCCTTTTAATACCTTTATTATTATTTTTTTGACGTTAGTAGTTAGCTTACTAACGCAATTTGTCCCTAAAAAAGTATCAAAATGTCTACACTTTCTCAACTGGAAATCGAACCCACAACCATCACGTTTAAGTCACAAACAACTAAAAAAGCAAAAAAATATTTCTTGCTTGCTTGAATTTAGTCCAGATCAAACTGACGTTGTTCGTGTTATAAGTCGTACTAATCCAATACATCTATTAGCGAATGCGAAGCAAAACACTATTGTTAAAATTTGTAAACAAATGTTTTCATATATATGTACATATATTTACTGTGAATAAAGCTCTTGAAATAACGTCGGTACCTACGTGTTTATTACTAAAAGTTTCAGTTGTTTGATGGAAAAAAATAACAAAGATCATTGTGGTTAAAGAAGCCATCTTAAAATACAAAATATAGAATTTCTATATCAACTTTTTTAAATTGTGAATATAGTAATTAATTACTTTAAACGATATATGTACTTAAGTATGTATTGCCCTACGCCTTTAGTATTATAACTCTTTTTAAGATAAGTTTTAATTTAAGAAAAAATATTACAAACATGTACTTCAGTAGGTATAGTAATATTTTAGTGCTTAATAACTATAATTATATACAAGTAGCGCAACGTATTAATTGTTTTAAGTTACTTACCACAGGATTAGTTTGTTAATGGTTGACTTAAGTAAGGTAATTGTTTATTAATTTACATAATCACTAAATAAAATATAAACTCTACTATTATTTATTTACGATGTTTTATTTAAGTATATTTAAATAAGCGTATTTTTGCCGCCATACTTTTTTGTTGTTCTTATGACAGCTGTCAATGTTGAAGATAAAATAAATAAATTACAATTTACTTTATGGAACTGCAAAAAATTTTAATATTATTTTGGAAAATGTTAATTACAACATTTTAATTATCACAATAAGTGCTCTCTCATAACAGTTTAAATATTACATTAGTATCTATTCTATATGAAAAAAAAAATTTACTAATTTTTATTCATCTAGACTAGACTTTTTAATATAGTTGACTTTTTTTATATTTAATATTCACTATTTTATCAACTAGTAACAACAGAGTAGTTATCATTGTTAATTAATAAAGAATAACATAGTGTTGTTCTACTATTATAAAAATTAAAATACCTCCTATTATAATAGTAGATACGACCGATTACAAATCGTGGCCTCCTTGAAACTATAGATTTGATTTTAGGATGTTTCCTGCTTTTGACTATTTAGTTCTCGAGAAAGTTATTAATAAAAGTTTAGAAGAAAACGAAGACAAATTAGGCAAATTACTTAAAGCTTAAATATAATTATTTATAACTTGATTCTATAAAAAGTATGACTAACACAATCACTATATTGATTGTATCATTAAAGTGGCCTGACACTAGTTCTATTTCAATCTAAAATATTTTAGATTTTTTTTGCACCCCGCATATAGCAAGGTAAGCAGAGTGAACCTAGTGCCAAGACACTCCATTGACCACTTTCTCATTTCTGAGACATAGCGTGTAGAATGGTGAATAAACGGCGCGCTTTATCTTGTTACTAAAGCGAGAAAATGAAAACAATTCATTCTTCGAAGTTTAACCCCCACAACGGTGCATGTCGACGGCCCCTAGAATTGAGGACAGAAATCACTACAATTGTTTGCGTATCACGTAAACGAGGAAAACGAGAAAATAAAAATAAACCTAATTTTATACAACGTAAACAAATATTTAATTCCTATTATAGTATAACTAATACTACTAACAATTTATTAAAATATGTAGGTATACAATAAATCTTTGGTGATCTCACCTCGTACTCCATAATAAAAAATAATTTAAAATACGTTATTTCTAGATAAAACATTAAACACTTAAAATTGAATAATGAGGTATTTAAAGTAAACTTAAAATATGTATATATTTTTATTTATCGCTTATTCTATTACTTATTTCTATACTTAAATTATATTTGTAAATTAAATTTATTTGAATCTGCTATCCTCAACTATTTATGAATTATTCTTCATCCGAAGGTTGTTTTACCCAAAATCCCCACGGCGCGTAACCGTCATGCTTAGTTGGTCCTCGATACACTTTTATTTGGACTCTACCGACGTCTTCTATAAGAAAAAATATTAGATAGTTTAGATAAACACCATTACATCGCTATTGGTGTCCCAATGTAAGAAGCTGTAAGTTTGAGTTGAGTTTGGTTGTGAGTCTAATTCCCAATTGACAGAAAATTAATATTTCAATTATATTCACAGGTATGCTAAAAGTGCAATTTTGGAGATATTTTTATTCCAGCGGGATAAGCGTGTGCTTATCCGTAATTTTATTGTTATCATCTTTAATTTTTACTACAAAGAGTTGTAATTTCAAAGAGAGAATATTTTTTTTCTTTATTCAGGATAACCTGAGGAACAATGATATTTTTTTTCTGTATTCAGGAAAACCTGAGGAACCCTAGTACAGTTACAACCCGTTTCCTATTCACCGGAGAATTTTTCACATTATGTATAGATTGGCAGAACTAACGCCGCGCTTTGTATGTTCCCATAGAGAGGAAATGAAAATAACTCCGAGTGGGAATTAAACCCATAAGCTATGCTGTTTCGCCACAGCGGTCTAAAAATATTTTTGATAAATTTTGATATAGTAACTTACACTATTTTTACCGAATAAAACATACCTTTATGTTCATTAGAATGTCCATCAGATTCATCATATTCAAATTCTCGTGGTCTACTAACTGCTAGTGTGATGAGAGCAAGAAGAAATATAGCGGTAAAAAAGTGTCTCTGAAATAAAAGGTTTACTTGCTAAATATGAATTAGTTTTTTTTTAAACCTAAAGACAGGTAAAGGCTATTTTTTTTATTGTAAAATAAGAGAAGCAGATTGTTTTTGTACAATGTTTATTTCAATTCTTAAGATAAAAGACACACTTTATCAGTTATCATTTTTCAGTAAGAGGAAACTGACATTATTATTTATGAAAAAAATACATGACAAATAATTATACAAATTATACAAAGAAATTGAATAATTGGCTAAGTCTAAACATGTTATTATATACCATATCTCAAAACAAAAAATGGAATACTTATAGGTCCATTGTTTTAACATAGATTTGAACCCTTGCCTCTTGAAATCCATCCAAGGACTCTGATTACTACACACATGTGTATTAGAATTTTGACTTAGCTTGATGAGAATGTTAAGCTTAGCCTTAAGGTTAGAGCGCTTGGACGGTTTCCAAGAAGTGCAGATTCAAATCCTGCTACACTTACATTTTTTATGTTTCCTAAAAAGTATTTTTCTTTATTGAGTGTGCAATATTATAACACTTTAAAATTGTTTAAAATGATATTTTTTTATTTCATGTAAAAATTATACATTTTACTATTTTTGATATTTTTACATTAAATAATTACTTAAGCCTTAAAATATTAATATGTACTTATTAATACACATTTTTTACAAATTTAATGTAATTTCGTTTAAACATAATTTGCTTAATCACAATTTACAGATTTAAAATTATTGGGATTATCCATTGGTTTCTGATAATTTTTTATTATATTATAAATATTATAAAATATTCAACCAAGTATTATTAAAAGTATTGTAGTTTAATACATTGTTTATTTTTTAACTACATTTTGTATCGCACATACAGAAGAATAGCCAAAAGATCTGAAGAACTGAGTGTCTTAACAACTTTCTCATGTGGTGCCCAATTTTGTGAGACATTGCATTTTGAGTAGTGGAACTCAATGCCACACTTTTTGTCTTGTTACTGCTAGCTAGGAAATAAAAATAAATAATTTTCTTTGGCAGTGATTAAACCCACAACTCAGACACGTAACCAGAACATTAGTGAATTAACTTATTAAATACAAAACCTAAAAACCTATAAGTACTCTACATCCATACTACAAAGCTTTACTACTTTCAGAGGTGTGATCAGAATCATTTCCACTGTCAGTTGAAACAATCTGAACTACACTGGATTTTACTTCCTCTTCCTCATCATCACTTAAAGAAGAGCAATCTGACAATTCAGCATCAATCCATAACTTGGCTTTCTTTTTCTTTGCTTGGACTTCCTCTGCCTTTCTTTTAGTTCCTTCTTTAGAACTACCGGCAGCCTGCCAACCAGCATCTACAGCTGCACTAACTCTCTCTGGCAGTTCTTGACGTTCTTTTTCATAATTTGGGTTCAAATTTACTTCAATTTTTGGTTCAGCAATAAGGCGTTCCAATTTTTTCTGTTTTCTATCAGCAGCTTCGCGTTCTCGGTCTTCTTGTCCTTCAAGCCATTTTCTTAAACGTTTTTCTTCGTTAATATCACGTAAACGTCTTCCAGACAAATCTCTGCATGCTTCACGGTTCGTAGTTTTTTCTATTTGAGCTCCAATAGCTCGTAACATAGAACCAAATCCACCTTTACCTCCCAAAAGTCTCGAGCATATTCTAACTGTATTTGTATTTGTCAATAAACAATCGTCAGATGAAAGTTTACCGTTGATTAAAACGTAGAAATCTTCAATAGGAATTCCATATTGAGATGAAAATATATTTCTTAAGCTTGATACATTTGTACACTCGATGTTAGTTAAAAGTTGATTTTCAAAGTAAACTGCAGCCATTTTTAAAAAATCTTTCTAAATTACTTTTACAATTATTTTAATTTCACTTATTTTGTAATAAATTACAAATTTATTAGTATTAAATAGAACACAGAACAAAAACACCATTTACTAAATGGCATTTAGTAAGTATGTTGACAACTTGACACAAGTCAAGGAAAACAGATGAAAGATGACGCATGGTTCAAGCTTATGACGTAAACAGATTAAAAATAAAAATAAAGGAAAAAAATCTTTAGGTAAATAAAATTATAAAGGCCAAGTAGATCGATAGGCGACACAAGTGACAGATGGACTTATTTCCAACTATTTTACTATAACATAGTCTATAAGTTTACCGTTTCTGAGATATTGGCTATTAAAAAATATCTATTATATATAATATAATTTATATATTATTAATAAAATTGTCAGGCTTGGTTTCCACCGATTAGACAGTAAACTTACCAACTGACCTAAAATATGACCTACGCATGTTTAAATAAAAATACGATCATCTATTATAAAATGTTTGCTATACTCACTATTACACTGATCATTGTTTCCAAATAATAATTTTAAACTGTTATATAAAGCACCTTGTTTATTAAGACTGAAGTGTAATAATAAACACTCTTCTCTTATATAGATTCTTAAACTTACCGAGATGTCTATCCGTTCACCCTAATTTCACGCCTTAATGAACACGAACAAAATAAAAGAAAGTGAAAGTTGCTGTTACATTCTAAATTTCTTTATGATTTTATTTATTTTTTAAATTGTGATCGATTATGTTCTTATTTATCCCACAACTTTCAAACAATTCATGAATTAAAGACATATTTTAAACACAAATAAAAATATACAAAAACTCGAGACATCCACTCCAATTTTAATAAAAGATCCCAAAAATCGTATGAGTAAACTATAGATAATAATAAATAAATCAAGAAAATATCAAACATGCAGCTGCATAATATATGAGTATGTACTGTATATTGAATCAAACAAAATTTTCCAAAAATGCAAGTCATATTAATACTTACAACTTCTATTTATATAATGTACTTTTTTATACAATTTTAAAGGTTATTAAATTAATCAAAGATTAATTTTCTAAATAAATAAGTACTCGTTAAAAAATAAAATGTATAAAGTTGCATAGGAAATTACTTACCAGTACCACTTGAAACGATTGTTAGGTAGTTCAGGTTTTATAATATACAGAGTTAAATACTTATTTAGAAAACGTATAAAAATTTGGACGTAGAGGGACTCGAACCTGCGCCTCCTGGAAACCGACCTGGACGGTACGCGGCGCGGTAGGCGCGGGTTCAAGTCCCTCTACGTTCAAAATTTTTATACGTTTTCTAAATAAGTATTTTTCTTTCCTAAGTATGGAATAACACTTTAAAAATGTTTAAAAATATACAGGGTTATTTGCAAATTATCACATCAATCAATTAATCACAAATTTATCTATTATTTAAAAAAAAGGTATTGACACCTACATACATAAACCGTAGGTACGGTATTGATTTTTACGATTCACAGATTATAATAAAATAATGCAAATACTTGCATTATCTGTACTTGCAGGTTGATTGACGCCATTATTGCCTTGCTGTCAAACGAGTCAAATATCCAATAAAATTTGAGCTTTTTAAAATTAACAGGAAGTCGTCTGCATTCTAACAGACAACGGGCGATATATTATTTCGTTTAATTGTAATATTATGGCCCAAAATATCAACCCCCATTACGCCTCATCGTCGAATCCCGCCAAACAGAATGAGGACACTATAAAATTAAAGGACAATCACGCTGTGAGCAAACGGTAAGATTTTCTAATAAATAGTTGCAATTTTCCTGATTTTCATTGTTCACTCATATATAATTATTGTTTTAGATTGCAGAAAGAGCTTATGGAGTTAATGAGATGTGCAGACAAAGGAATATCAGCGTTCCCTGAAAGCGAGAACCTATTTAAATGGATCGGAACTATCAACGGACCACTGGAAACCGTGTATTCTGGTCACAAGTATAAATTATCCCTGGAATTTCCTAATTCTTACCCTTACGCACCTCCTGTAGTAAAATTCTTGACGCCTTGCTTTCATCCCAATGTGGACACATGCGGGTTAATATGTTTAGATATATTAAAAGACAAATGGACGGCATTATACGATGTACGTACTATATTATTGTCAATACAGAGTCTCTTAGCTGAACCTAACACGCAGAGTCCCCTTAATCAGCAAGCGTCATATCTATGGCCGAACCAACCAGCTTATAAGAAATATTTAGATGAATTCTATAGTAAACATAAAGATTCATAGTTCTTTAGTTAATTTTGCATTGTATTTTATGTTGTGAATGTATCATGTGAGATTGAAATTGATTAAACAGATATTGATTTTTTGTTTTTTGTCACATTCAGTTTGAAATTTAACTGTTTTTCTTATTTTTTTATATAGTGTTAAACTTATTTATTGTGAATTTATAAACTTTTGTTAATTTATAGTGTATACTTTCTTAATTTTGCACTAGCCACGTTTGATTTGTAAAGACAGAGTATGTATATTGAGAGATCACTGACAAATACAATTATTTAGTTCAATTATCAAATATGTTTTTTTCTTTATTACAATCCTAATTTTCTTATTAATGCAGTCTTAAATACCAATTATAAAAGATATTTTTATTTTTTTTTAAATATTATAACTAATATATTATACAACAGAGTAATTAGAATTCATACTGATAAATCTGAAGACTTTGTTTGGTTGAACATACTGATCTTCTAAAATACTAATTTAAATTTAAAAAATATTTTTGGAGAGTCTATTTATCAATGATGATTCTATTACATTATATTGTGTTAACATAACCCACTGTGCCTGCAATTGAAAAAATATTATCAATTCCTTGAGTAAGATATAATGTGGCATATTCATTTAAAATTATAGTGACTAATACAACCATTTAAATGATAGTTGCAAATTGGAGTCTCGGTGATAAATATTTAGGTCCTCGGAGTGCAGCAATTCTCACTCGGGGGCATGAGTTATTCCCATTTCTTTGCTGTGGTAACAAGACAAAGCGCAACGTTAAGTTTCGCCACTAAAAATGCATTGTTTCGAAAACTGAGTGGTGCGTGGGCAACTGAGTGTCTTAAAAGGGAACCAATCCATCCACCTACATTACTATATGCAGGATACAGCCAAAAGGTTAAGAGAATAATAATATCGATGTCTCCTCCAGAAAGTGAAAGGAAGGATAGAAAAGAACATAGGCGAAAGAAGTATGAAAATAAAAACAAGGTTATAATATTTAAAAAAGTATTTAACATATTTAATTATTATTACTTACTATATAAAGTATGTAATTTATAACACTTACACATTTTGGTCACAGACATTTTATATTTAAAAAAAATCTACAATAACTTAACAGAATAATAAAAAACAGACTAGGATTTACATAAATGTGTTTTTACCATCAAGCATATTCAATATTATATAAAAACAAATTTCATTTCAATCTAAATAATAAATAAATTATTAATACTAGTTTTTCATTAATATATTGGCTAAAGTTAAATATAATATGTATAAAAATTTGAACGCAGCGGGACTCGAACATGCGCCTCTTAGAAACCGTCCATGTGTATTAGGCCATATATTCTTATCAGGTTCGATTTTCGCTACGCTAAAATATTTATATAATACGTAAATATAAATTTAGGTACATATTTTTCTTTCCATAGTGTGTGAATAATACATAAAAAAATAAATTATTAAATAAAATTGACATAAGTTCATTAAAAAACGCATAATAATTATACATAAACACGGATTTATATATACTATAAACGAATAAAAAGCTTAGTGCCTAATTTTAATATCTTGATTATCTAGCACTATATATAAAAATATCACCAATTTCCAAAAAAAAGATGTCCCGCAAAAAATTACAAAATATATAATATTCCACTCTATATTTACAGTAATTTATTATTAGCTGTAAAAAAGTCGAACAGCCTCACGCTGTATCCCACATATAGCAGTGTAGGCAGAGATAACTTAGTGTTCAGACACTCCGTTCACCACTTTTTGCAGAATTTTAGAGAAGTTGCGTGTTGGATAGCACTTCTTAACAACGCACTTTGTTACCAGATCGACTACTTAAATAAAAATAAATAAATTCTGTAACCTGAAGGAAAAAATACGTAATCAGAAACTATCCCGGAAACAGTTTTTGTATTTTATATTTAGTTTTCAATGGGTTTACTATAACTTATAAATATATATTTATAGGTCTACTTTAACGTGTTCCAAGATGATCTATTTATTCTTTACGGGACACCTGTATATTGTACTGAATAAATGAATGGAATACAACATATTCAAAATTAATAAACCGCATTAAATATTTAACATAAAAAATTGTAGGGATAACATTGGTATGTCTTGTTCAACTTTTGGATAATATATTTAGTAGACATGTTTTGTTGAACGTTATTTCAACGCGGAAACATAAAAGTATATTGTTACTATATAATACCTCGACCAAAAACCGAATCTGCACTCAAGTTTCAGTACACATTATAACAATTATATTACAATATTACTTTTAAATATAGGAATGATGATATCTCACTGATATCTTTACTATTATCTATATATTATGTTATTCTTATTTTGTTTTCAATTTAATAAGTCTGATTTAATAAAAATATTTAAATTTAGAATTTTTTTTTTGATATTTCCAAATTTCATAATTATGAACTGATATTGAGGCCAGTAGCGCTGAGGCACAAGCATGCAACTGTAAACAGGACAAGTTGTGGGTTCAATTCCCACTCGAGTAAATGAAATATTTAATATTTTCATTTTCTCGCTCTGGTAAAGAGGCAAAGTGCGGCATTAAGTTCCGCCACACAACACAATGCCTCCAGATTTTGGCGGAAAGTGGGGAACGGAAGTGTATTAATTGGGATCGCAGTGTGTTAACAGAAGGCTCTCAGGTTCCCTCTGTCTACTCTTTTATGTGGGATACAGCGTGATGCAAAAAAATAAACATTCATAGTGGCGTAGTGGAAGAGCATCAGAATGTAGAATCAATGGTTGTGGCCTGTGACCCCGATTCCCACAAGAGGGAAAAAAAATATTATTATCATTTTCCCACTCTGACAAGATAAAGTGCGGCATTGAGGTCTGCAGCATAAGGTCTCGAATTCAGATGGAGAATGGAGCGTCTTGACATTAGATTGCCTGTGCCTACCACACCTTAGAAAAGACAAAAATTATAAGTAAACATAATGTGTCAGTTATTTGTTTAATTGGCCAGATCGCGAAATGGCTCTTCTCGGAATGAAATTTTGTGATTTGCCTGGCTTTATTGACTTTACTGATTCTTTTCTCATTTACATATGTATATTAAAAAGTACTACTTTTTACTTTATCTATTGCACTTTATCAAATCAGACCTTATAAATTTTATAATATATTTTTGTTTATTTCTTTATCTATCTACTTACTATTTTAATGTAACAAATTAATTATTAATAGTTACTAAATGATGTTTTATATATTTTAATAATAAAATAAATAGATATTTAAATGAAAAATTTAAGTTGAGTTGAGTGTTTGAGCCCAAGCATTAATAAATTAGCAAATAAATATATTATATATTAATAAAAAATCAACTTAAGAATGGGATTTCATATAGAAACGGTTTTCTAATATTGTTAATATAATAAATAATTAACTTAAGTACTAACATACAAAAAATGTATGATTAATAAAGCAGTTATATAAAGTACATATTTTTCTGATTAGAATATTAAACATGGATATGGAACAAAAAAAGTTCATTTTGACCCCAACCCAAAGAAAAATATATGTTTTTAATAGTGTCTGGACTAATGACATGACTAGGGAGCATGGTAGGCGAAGAGCCTAATGCCAAGTCACCCCATACTCCACTGAAAGGTCAGTCAAAATTGTCAGTTAAATACATAAATACAAAAAAAATCTTTTAAAATTTGGACCCATGTCCAACGCATTTATCACTACTGTTGTGAGAAACTAATTAAAAACTGTGACTGCCATGAACACAGACTAAAAATAAAAAAAGCCCAGCCATATTCACCAATACAGCGTAAAACACAAAAAACTAACTCTTGACAATGATCAATAGGAAAAACATGGCTACCACCATTACTGCCAAAATAAGAATACAATGCATTTTCCTATTTTTCCTCTGATATCTCTCAGCTTTTTGCAATTGTTTAAAACCTTCATGCACTTGCACTTGCGTTTGTTCTATATTGTAGTCGATACGATCCAAGATGGTGCCTTGATCATGGACCATATTGCCTAAATCTTTGAATATTTCATTTAGATCGACTATAGATTTCACTATTTTATTGACCTCCTGTTCCCTCTCTTCAACCATTTTGGTATTCTCTTCTTGCATTAGAAGTAACTGTTTTTGATTTAACGCTGGCTTTTCGAACATATTGTCCAAATTATCATCGAAATTCTGACTTGTGCTTGGCAAGGAGAATAATAAATCTGTTTGGTTATTAGTTAAACCAGGTATTAGTTCATCTTGGAGACTTAGCTCCTCAAAATTTGGTAAATCGAAATAGGCATTTGATCTTTCTTCTCTTGACGTAAGAGATTTTAGGTAATTTGATTGAGATGTACGAAAAGTTACGCTGAGATCTTGTAATATTGATACAAGAGCTAAAACTACATTGGAAGCTAATTTTTGTTCTGTTTTATTACCTGGAAAGAAAGTTTTAGTTTTTCTGATAATGTTTTGGATTATGAAGTAATTTTAAAATTAAATTTGTTTTTTTTTCTATATACATACATTGTTATTTTTCAAGAGACGCTGGTTCGAATATAAGAATTTAAAAAAAACTACCTTTTTTTTTTAATTCTTATATTGACGTTTCAAAATTTCGACATTATTTAATAAGAGTGTGGCTGTAGTTCAGATCGCTTGGACTGTATCCAAGTGGCGCAGGTTTAAGTCCCATTATGTATCAAATTTAGCATTAATATGTATTATGATTATTCAGCTGGAATATGGGATGACTATACAATATGGCTATTTGTTTTAATTTCACCTTAAGGAATATTTAAGTCATCATCATTTTCCCTCTTTTAAATAGAAAAAGATAAAAGACAGTCAGCCACGAACATTATATTGTTTGGGTAATCCTCTCCAAAATACAGAAAAAAATATTTTTATAGTACAGACGACTGGTTGTGGCCAGTGCGGCTAAAGCTATGTTTTCTGTACTTTGGTGCATAGTACACTCGCTCAGGATGAAAATAATGAAATGTAAGAACAATCCTAAAATCTAATCTAACATCTACTTAAGCACGGTCACGACTTGTTGAGCATACTGTAATGTTCTTTACTCACCATGTCTAACTTGTGCCTTAATAGCTGTCAATCTTGCGTGGGCTTGAGTAAAATGCTTCCCAATTTCTGAACATAGTCTATCTATGTGGTGTTGTTCTCCACTGTCGTCCAACGCCGGTCGTCGTATTTGACGCTCATGGCGAGATTGTAATTCTGATATTTTTGTCCTTAACCTGGAAAATTATAAAAATAGCTATAACATATAATTATTGATATACAGATTTTTTTATTATAATAGGAAAAGATTATCTTTACTTTAAAATCATTTTGATACAATTTATAAAAATGGTAATTAAAAAAATCGAGTGGTTGTGAGTTTATTCCCCACTCAAGGAAATGAAATATTTATTTAAATTTATATTTTCATTTCTTCGCTCTGGTGTCGAGGCAAAGCGCGGCGTTGAGTTCCGCCACTCAAAACGCAATGCCACGAGAATTCGGCGAAAAGTGGGGAACAGAGTGTCTTAACACAAGGTTCTCTCTGCCTACCATGCTGTTTCCAGGATATAGTGTGAAGCTGATTTGTTTTTTTTTAATTTTAAAATGATATTATAATTTTTTTATTATTGAATAATTGTATTGTTATAATCAAGTTTAAGATACATAAAAAAGAATGTGAAGTAAATAATTAATATATTAAAAAAAAGAATCATTTAAATCAGTTCACCTAATCTAAAGTTTTAGTAAGTTGGTTAAAAATATAATAAAATAGGTAAAAATGATAAAGGAAACAGTAAAAATTATAGCTGCAAAGTGTGATGTCATAGTGTTGGAATTTATAAATTACATCTGGATAAATTGCAACACTGTAATGTCTATGCAATTTCAAGATTTATCAACACTTTGATGTTGACAATAAATTCAACTTATTGTGTGTTATCTCATTCAATAGTAATTGAGGGTCAGATTGAAACTAATTTAATTTTATAGTTGATTTGATATAATATGCTTAATTATCAATATTTGTTGACAATATGTAGAATAAGTTTATAAAATTGATATACAAACCTAGTAATAATATAATGTGCTTCTTCTAAGCAGTCACTCCATGGTGGTGGGGCTACTTCTGACCGATCCAACCCCACTTCTAGATCATGAGTGCTAGATCTGGTTAACCTAACCCTCTCTGAATCATTTCCCTGGAAAAAAATATTTAATATGTAAAAGAAGCTAAAATATTAATTGAATATGATTGAATTGAGTATATACAAAAGAAAACATATAATACAAGCCATATATGCCAAAGAAGTTTTATTATTTTGCCTGTCTGATTTTGTTGAAGTTTTATTTTATATAGCTATTAGTCTCCAAAGAAATAAAATTGCAGGTGACATCAAGTTTTTCTAATTTTTTATATAATTTATAATTTAATATATAATTATTTAGATATATTTTTCACATAAAGCTGCTGTCTACTGTGTGTATAATTTAATAACATGAAACAGTTAATCAACATCGATAAATATATTTCATAGATTTTTTTTGTGGAAGTGTCTTGGTAAAGGCTAACATTGGTAAGAAGTGTATTTTTTTATGTCTTATTTCTATTATTTACGTGACATTGAAGTAGGTTTAAACTAAAAAATTAAAACAAATAAAACTCAGTTTCAAATTAATTAAAATTTTTAAAATAGTAATTTAATAATAATAACAAACTTGCCGAATATCAAATAAAACATATAATCAATAATTTATAACAAAATAAAATACTTGTTCTGAAAACAGTTGACGGCTGTGTATAGCATTATTGCGCATCAACACAAACACTTCTGTTAAACTTCTTGACACCATTTTATTTTAAAAATGAAACGAGTAATTAATGAAGTAATTTTAATTATATTTTGTTGGTATAATCGCCTTCGCCACACAATAGTGTCATTTTGTCAGATCTTTGACAAGTGTCAAGATTTGACAGTGGTTGTGTAGGCTAAAAATAAATCGTACTATCGTACCGTAGGAACAGTACCATACTGCAGGGTACCCGGCATTGAATAAAATTTTCTTAAGTTATTTTTTATATTAATTACAATACATTATTATCAAGAANCGCCTTCGCCACACAATAGTGTCATTTTGTCAGATCTTTGACAAGTGTCAAGATTTGACAGTGGTTGTGTAGGCTAAAAATAAATCGTACTATCGTACCGTAGGAACAGTACCATACTGCAGGGTACCCGGCATTGTATAAAATTTTCTTAAGTTATTTTTTATATTAATTATAATACATTAGTTACATAGTAAAATACTATTTATCAAGAAATTTATTTTATTATTGAGGCCAGTATATGATTAATTAATGCCAGTCGTGGCGCAGCGGCACAAAGTGTGACTGTAAAACCGAAATTATAAATAAGTTAGTACAATGGTGCACAATAAAAATATTTTTGCTTTTTAAATTTGCTTAAGATTTGAAAAAAGATTCTATTTATATTTATCTCTGAATACTGTATATTTTTTATTCGTTTTATACGATGGATATGCAGCGGTCAAATTATTTGAAGTTTACTATCCGTCAAACTCAAATGATAAAAAGAGGTTATGTTTACTTTATTGCTGTCGGTGTCCTAGTCAAAGTTTTTCTATACATTATATATAAAAAGCATTTTTATTAATCCACAAGACTTAATTAAATACTAGGGAATATAAAACCCTTTCAATGAGTCAGCCATCTCACGACCCTGGCCCGGAACAATTTCAACAGTTCCCTTCAAACAGAATAATTGTGATACATCCTGGATCTCTTCACGTGAGGATAGGGAGAGCATCAGACTTGCTACCAGTGAAACAACTTCACTGCATAGCGCGAAAACGAAGACCGGGTGGCAAAATATATCGAGACCCTTTCATTCCGCCTAGCGTACCTAAAACAAAAGAACTAATAGAGGAGCTTGAAGAATGTAGGTTACAAATATCACATACGTTGCAATCTTGCATGCAATCGAATGGAGCTCGACGTTATGCTACACCTCCACAGCAAATAGCTGCTTTCAATAGAAGATCTTTAGCAGAAACTGTAAATGATGGAGAACCCTGGCCACAAGTTCAATGTGAAATAGTCGTTGGTGATCTAGTACTAGATATTGATCCAGAACTACCTTATAATATACATTTTCCATTTAGAAGAGGTGATTTTAACTTACATTGTGAAGTAGGTGGATCTATATCATCAGTCTTAAATGATTTATACACTATTTGGAGTTCTGTTATAGAATATAAGTTGGGTATCCCTCTTATAGAATTAGTTAAGTATCGTTGTGTGTTACTCATACCTGACATTTATACTAGAAGTCATTTGAAATATCTTACTTCATTATTATTGAAGGACTTGGGATTTGGCCATTGTTTTTTAGTACAGGAGAGTGTGGGAGCTACTTTTGGTGCAGGCATAGGTTCAGCTTGTGTTGTAGATATTGGAGACCAAAAAACGGCCATTTCATGTGTAGAAGATGGAATTTCACATAAAACAACTAGATTAAGAATGGACTATGGTGCAGGAGATGTATGTCAGACATTATCTTGGATGTTCCACAAAAGTGCTTTTCCTTATAAAAACTGGACAGAAAATGTTCCTCGAGATGTTATACTCATGAGAAATCTATATCAAGATTTCTGTCATGTAAATTTAGATGTATGTGGTCCACAAGAAAAATCATTTCTAGTTGACCACCCAGGTGACGTAGTTAACAAATACACACTACAAGTCGGAGATGAATGCATTATATCACCACTCTCGCTATTTTACACTGATTTACTCAAAATAACTGGACCAAAATCAACTAAAATCCAAAATAGACAACCAAGTGATGCAGAAGATCCATTTGATGCTGAATTCCTAAGAGAAACGGGAAGAAAACGCGAAACTGCTGATCCTACAGCTAACGAAAGTCAACAATTTGAAGGTGGTAATGAAAATCAGCCCTCTGCAAATCCAGATGAAGACATAGTGGTAGATACATTAGAAAGTGGCCCTGGAGAGGTTTCATTAGCTCCCGGCCAAGTTTTGAGCTTAGATGCGGCTATTTTACAAAGTATAGATAGATGTTCAAGTGAGGAACTAAAACGAAAGATGTACAGTAGTATTTTGATAATCGGTGGAGGTGTTAAAGTCCATGGTCTAAACTTATGGCTACAAAATAGACTTGCTTTGCAAATTCCCTATACATATAAGACAGAACAGTTAGAAATAGTGACGTCTCCTAAGGACATTGACCCTGCTAGTACTGTTTGGAAAGGAGCTGCTGTCATGTCTTGCTTAGAATCTGCTGTTGAACTATGGATCAATCAAAGAGAATGGAATAGATATGGTTTGAAAGTTTTGAGGGAGAGAGCACCTTTTATTTGGTGATATGTATGTATTTATAATGTTCAGTTAGCTTATTAAAAATAAACTATAATATGTTTCTGTTTTTGTATTTTGAGACTTGTTTTTGAACTGATGATGTTATAAGGATGTTATAAATCATTAAGTTTACCTTGAAGTTGGGAAACTACACAATGCAATTTCAAAATTATTTAAATGTTGATATTTAAAAATAATTGATTTTTTTTAAAATTACAAATGTATTATAAAAAAAATCTAAAAACCGGCCAAGTCAGGACTAAAAAAAAACAAAACTAATATAAAATATATTTATTACAAAACTCTTAGATGTTAGACTAAGTTTGGCAGATTCTCTTGAGAATTAATGTAAAAGTAAAAATAAGTTCCATCAAAATATACAATATTACAAACAGAGGTAAATAAAAGTTACAATATTTAAATTAAATCAGTCTTGTTTTGCTAAAATATGTTATAAAAATAAAGACTATTGTGGCTCACTGCTATCATTTAAAACATATTATTTAATTCCTTTAAAAGTTTTAAGTTGTTATTTTCAATAATAAATATTGCTCTACATAAAAAACCAAGTGACCTGAGAACAATACGATTTATAACAAGAAAATGTGTTAACATAACCACCATACATTAATTTTTAATAAAAAGAAATGTGACACGGGGTTTTTCCTATATAACCCATGCTACTTGAGACTCATCAATGATATAATTTTTGAGTATTTTTTTGTTTATTCATAAGGCACACTACTTTACAATTATAAATAGGACTGATATTTTTAAGTAACCTGAATCAAAAGTGCTTGTATAATTGAATAAAGAATATTTTACTCTGAAATCAGAAATGTTAAAAAATGCATTCTCTAATTTAATTTAAGTAAAGAATGTGTAGCAAAATTATTGCAAAAACAGCCTCATATAGTGTTTGAATTAAATAACACGATACTAAATTATCTCTAAAATAAACGAAAAAAAATCACCTAAAAGTATCATAAGAAATGGCATTAAATTACTACAAATGTAACATTATTGCTAAAAAATAATTAAGCGTATTTTAACAATTTCACTTTACGTATAAGTATATAAATTATAGAAATATTAATACATATAAAAAAAAATACAGGATTAAACTCGCACCTCTTTTATAACATCCAAGCTCTTTAATCCAGATATTAGCAAAATTTATAGATAACCAGAGGGCGCGCGCGGCTTCGCCCGCTTATTAGGAGTGAATTCTAAAAAAACCACGAAACACGTGTTCAATAAAATATTTTTAACAGTCTGAATTTAAATTTTTATAAAAATCGGTGGCAATTTAAAGATTTTTCCATATAAACTTTCAACCCCTTATTTGAACCCTTAGGGGGTGAATTCTTAAAAACCATGAAACACGTGTTCAATGAAATATTTTTAAGAGTCTGAATTTCAAATTTTATAAAAATCGGTACAGATTAAAAAATTTTCCATACAAACTTTCAACCCTTATTTCATCCCTTTAGGCTTAAAATTTTTCAAATTCCCTTCTTAGTGGATGTCCAGAATATGAAAATAAACATCTGTCTAAATTTCACGTTTCTACCATCAGCGGTTATGGCTCTGCGTGCGTCTTACCTCAGTCAGTCAGCACAAGTCCTTTTATATATGTATCTATATATATAGGCTTATAAATAAAGAAAACTTATTATAGTTTTAACATTTTTAAAGTATTATTCCATACTTAGGAACACAAAAACTTTTTTAGAAAAAGTATAAAAAAGTTAACGTAGCGGGATATAAAATCGTCCAATCGGATGGCGTCCGAGCAGTCGCGGGTTCAAACACGCTATATTAATTTTATTATACGTTTTCTAAAAAAGTATTATTTTTTTACTGGCTATGGATAAATAAAAAAATACTCGATACAAAATCCCAAAAATATTAAAATACTATTTCTAATTAAAATAGCTCAGTTCTTGAAAACTTCTTCCATCAAAGCTGTGACTTTAAATCCTGTTCTAATTATATTAAATTCTAAATATTATAATTTTTAAAGTGTTATACCACACTTAAGAAGAAAAAAATACTTTGTTGAACTTGGACCGTTTCATAGAAGCGTGGGTTTAAATACCGAATCCCGTAAAAAAATTATACGTTTTGAAATAAAGTATTGTCCTAAATAGTTTTCTTGAAAAAATATCATCTAATTTCCACTTCACCATGTTTAAACTCCGCCATAACATCACTCACACTGGAAGTCCTAGGATGAAAGCAACTATAATAGATAAGCATAAAAATTAACCCAAAAACGAACGGGACAAAACTAAAAACTAAAATCGGATAAAAATAAATAGACATTCTTATATCTTTATTTGCATAAAAGAACCAAATCAACGCACAAGTTAAGTTCTGTAAAAAACAAATTGTATAATATATCGAATATCTATATCTCGTTTTTCCTTCCACTGGTAGTATATAAGTGAAAAGATAAACAGATCCAAGGGTCATAGAGAAGGCAAGTTCACATATTTTATTATGGGAACAGAATGGTGGCTTTTCGAGGAGCTGGAGCCAGCAGGTCATGATGATGATGTGGAGAAAACAAGCCAGGATCGACCAGTGGGGGGATATGTAGGCGATAATTGAGATTGATGTTATACGGCTTACTGGAAAGAAATCAAATTAAAAAACTTTATTGGAAAAAAAATTAAAATGGTAGAAGAAAATTAAATTAAAACATGTTTAATATTATTTTCTATGATAATACTGTCTTTATTGTGGCTAATAAGTACTTTTTTTGGTAAATTTATATAAAGAACATTTAGTTAATAATATTAGATTTTTTTATAATCAGATATTTTTTTTGTGCTTTTTTATTTGTGATATAGCTAATATAATAAAAAAAACACAAAAAAATTGTAAACCGTGTTTACAGCCAGACAAGCCACGACGGTCCCAAACCTGACCGCCCAACAGTTGTTGATTCTCTTGGAACAAATATTTTTAATTTCCTCTGGTAACAAGTCAAAGCGCGGTGTCAGTTCCGCCACTCAACACACAATATTTCGAAGAATATCAAGACTGTAGAGAACTGAGCGTCTTAACACTAGGTTATTTAATTAGTCTTTATGCCCACCGTGCTACGCCAGAAAAAGCGTGCAGCAAAAACAAGAAACTCACGTGTAACTAAAAAATGCCAAGCCACCTGCAGCACAGTGCCAGTCCAGGTCATATTGCCTTTATCCTGGGCAAAGCGTACCGCGCGCTGGTACGCCGCCAGACACCACCCCATGCCCACTATCGAGGAGCTGATTGAGAGTATCTGGTGAACTGAAAGTAGGAAGTGAAATTTCAAAACGGCTACGCTTTGATGAGGGTCTCTAATAGATTGCTTAACTAAGTTACGCTAGCTTGTTTTTCTTATTCTGGCCTGGCTTAATTTCTTTTAACCAAGCAACATTAGGCCCTATCCCTCTCCTTTGTGGACAAAAAAGATATGAAATAACACCTTTTGAAAGGACGAAGTGGACTGGAACCAGTTACACTTGAATAAAGAATCTAATGTAATAGGTAATTAGTCTAATCAAAAAAATATTATGATTAAGCAAGTTTTCAATTCACAGCATCTCAAAATTGAAGAACGAATCTTCTGGACACTAGATTTTCTCAACCAGCCATGCAGAGAACCTAACTATAACTCAATTCTCCATTTTTCACATATGCGAAAGATTACGCGCTGGAAGGAATTCAACTGCTCTAAGGTGAATTTCTCGTCTCTAACTTTTCACATTAAAAAACTAATTTGGTCTCCAGGTGACCAGGTTCTTACCCGCAAGATGATCATACTGTCTTAACAAGAGGCTGGTCTGCAGGACCTGCTGAGGGGCAGCCTCCAGAAAGCATTCGAAAATCCTGAGGAGTGCCGCGTCGGAGTCCTCCTTGAGCATCAAACCATAGTATTTACGTTGGGACGCTGGATCGTTTTGACGTTGCGCTTGCCGAGATTTTATTGCGTAGCTGTCGATATAAAATTAGAATTACTTTTTCATATAAAGCATCTCTCGCATATAACAATACTTAAGTATAAGGGAAAAAAATCAGTTCACGTTATAGACTGCTAGGCTGGATGATAGAATCCAGTATCAGAAAATATCGTTCCCCAATTTTGAGACGTGAGTTGAATGGTTAAGCTGAATGGCTTGCTTTGTCTTGTCAGATCAGGGAATTGAAAATAATTTACTGCACCGAATGGTAATTGAATCTAAAACAATTACGTTTACAGACATTTACTGTCACATTGTGCTACAGTGGCCAGTCCACTCAATTTTAAAATAATGTGTGCTAAATCGCAGACACCAATAGGGCATTTTGTTTTACTAGATCAGAAAAATATAAATTGTTTAAAGCTTTACACTCTACAGAACATGGCTGAGAAACTGGTATCCAGAAACTCTGTTTTAAATTTTTGAGACATTGTGTTTTGTGTGGCGGAACTCAATCCCTCTTTTTGTTTCACGAAAACGAAGAAAATAATATAATTAATATGACTGAGTGGGGATCGGAATCACAATAAATAATAAATAATTTATTGTGTTTGTATATTAACGCAATAAATATAATAAACACTGAAATGAATTATTATTGCAATAATATAATTGTGACAACCACAAGTATGTAATAAATAATACACAAATACTCGCTATTTTAAAAATTGATAACATAAAACAATGTCATTTCAGTATAACACTTTTTTTGTTTTGCATTGTGTAAGTGATGATGAGTGATATATATATATATATATATATATATATATATATATATATATATATATATATGTGTGTATATATATATATATATATATATATATATATATATGTGTGTAAATTAAAACTTATCATTAAAAATAAAAAAAATATTTATAAAAACAAAAACCCGACTGCATAGAACTATAAAGAAAATAGACAAGCCCAATAGTTTATTAGGATTAACAGTCGAGACCTCTTTAAATTATGCGGGGTTCCTGGTAAAGATTTTATTGATTGAAGAATTACTTATAGGTCCCAATAATGTAAACACATACTACTACAAAAATACTACTAAGGTTGATCAACTTTAACTTTGCCGCAAAGATATGGCCGTTTATATCGCAAAAAATGCGTATTTCGACAAGACAATCAAGGCAATCAAAATTCTTAGGGTACTTCCGGTTGTCCTAGAATTATGAAATGAAATTTGGCAGTAGTTCTAGTTCAGGAAAACATCTAAAAACTATATATTTGTGGTTAAATCCTAAAATATATAGCCTTAAATAATAAAAAACGCGTATTTCGAAAGGGAATTAAAATTAATAGGGTACTTTCATTTAACCTAGAATTATGAAATTTAGCACCTTGTATCTACAGGTAGTACTAGTTTAGGGAAAAAATTGATGGAATTGAAAACTATGCATTTGTGGTTAAATCCTAAAATGTATTATATAATAGCCTTAAAAGGGAGGCCGCTAGTTCAAGTGAGGTATCAGATGAAAGGGCTCTTGCCAAGCAAATCCTGAATTTCAGAAAAAGCTTGAGACCTCCAATTTTTGTGTAGAACCCTCGACTCGCGCTTGTCCGGTCTTTTAAATAATATTATTTTGCCCCTAGTGTGGAATAACATTTTAAAAATATTAAAAAGCTTTGTAATATTAAATTATAATTTAAGTATTAATGTTATATACTTCATGTTCAGTATTTATAATCAGAAAAATATAAATAAAAGAAATGAATAAGGAACAATTTTTACAAAACCTTTTTTATTATGAATTAAATATAACTTTCTTTGTTTCTGTTTTTGGTGTGGCATAATGCTACAATGTAATTTTTAAGCACAGCACATAATAATGATACTAAGCATGGAGTAGTCTGATAAAAAATAAGAAAAGACTGTCAGTACAATTTCTACTCAAAAAAAAATCAATCAGCTTCACGCTGTATCCCGCACACAGCAGAATAGACAGAGGGAACCTANTATATATATATATATATATATATATATATATATATATATATATATATATATATATATATTTACTTTTTAATTAATATATTAAGTTTAAATTAATTTTGGGTATTTTTTCGGCCTTCCCTTATATTATAAATTCGAAAGTAACTCTGTCTGTGTGGCAATCAAAGCCAAACCGCTGATCTGATTGTAATAAAATTTCATATAGAGATACTTGAGGGTCTTGGGATAGACATAGGTACCTTCTTTTTCTTATGTTTGTAATATTTTTCAATATATACTAACATATTAAAATACCTTTCTATTTGACGTGTCATTTATTCTGCCATGTTTGTTACAACCGTCGCTTGCCAAGCAACATGGAAATTTGTTGTTTTAATAAAAGGTCACCCAAAATTAGCTTCTTGAACGCTTACATTGCATGCGCTCAACCTTATGACACACAAAATATATTCTACAAAAATATTGTCCTTTAAAAAATTTATAAAAAAGTATGCGATGATAGATGTTTGATGATCTCTGAAGGTTGAGCCACAGTATTTATAATGCATTTCATTTAAATCTATCGGGTTATTTTTAATGTATTTTCCGTATCAAAATAAATATAATAGTTACCTTTAGCATTTCGTCTAGATTGAATTTATATATTGAATTTATATATAGATTAATGTACATCATTCTAATAAATACTTAAGGAGATATCGCTGTTTCAAAATGACTTACCCTACGAACCGCACGGTATGAACGGGCAGACGACGTTGACGGTTTTGTAAATTTTCATACATTTTCGATCTACTGATAATTTTTATGTGGTTATTTGCTGTTTATTATTAATTTATATTTTTCTTTGGTTCTCTTCGTTTATTCGAGTAGTAGGTTAGTTGGATTTTTTTACATTTCTTGGTGTGGTGTAAGTTTTGGCCCTGCGGGGCATCGCCCGCTACTTTTTATTTAATGTTATTTAAGTGTATTAAGAAAAGAATGGTTGGTTATTTCAGTTCAGTTATCTACCTACCTTTGTTATACAATTAATAAATCGTTATTTTAATCTTTTGGGGATTTATTTGTTATTGCTCGCATAAATTATCTTATTACCTAATATGGAAACCGTGTAAAAACTTTTTGTCCGGGTAAATTTCTATCCCGTGCAAATTCCAGGACATTATATCAGGAAAATAGACAAACTGATAGAGACAAAAATTATAAAATAGTTTTTTTTTGTATTTGCGTATTATGTAAATATCAATGCAACGGAAACCTTGCAATTTTTGTCACAAAATGTCTTATTGTGATTTATTTATGACATTTCGTGTCGCAAACTTTTATAAGAACGAATAAAATTGAATATTGATGTATTAAACGATGAAGGACATATATTATGCGCCTAGATACTTTATGCGCTTTATATATTATAGATTAAAATTGGCTTTTTCAACATATCACAGAAATGGATATTTTAGAAGATATAAAAGTTTAGAAACACGAGAGTAGAACAAACAAACGGTCATGCGCTGCGTAAGCGTTTAAAGTCACGCAAAAATCATATATTGTAACGCACATATTGTAATCCTTTAAAAAATCTAAAAAAACCCGGCGACAACATATATCTTCGAATAGCATAATTTTTTTTTACTGTTTTATTATAATATAGATTTATATTTCGTGTTGCTTTTAATTTGAATACTTTTAAATATTTATTTTACGTTGATAATATATCTGGTTTAGTTTATATATTTTTTTTCTTTGGGCATATTTACTTATTATTTTTGTTCATTTTAATTAGTTAAGTATTTTTTCTAATATTAAGAATTTTCTATAGTTAATTTTACTTATTTTGTTTGTTCATTTCAATTACTCAGATATTTTTTCTAATAATAGGTTTTCTCTCTATTTATTATTCTCTTTCGGCTTATATTTTCTTACTAATTCTATTGAATACAGAAAATAAATTCATAAATATATTTAATAAATATTCGTATAGTTCAAGCGGTTCACTCTGGGGAATGCAACATTGTTATTTTTTTCCCTCACTTATTTCGCCACAGCAGGTAAATAGCGGAATGAATAAACGCCGAAGTAGTTGCACTTGACTTACGTCCGTAATGGAAACAAAGTGTCTTAACACTAGGTTCTAACTTTCCACTCTGCCTACCCTGCTATATGTGGGATATAACAACAATAAAATTTTAAAATGATAATAATATATATTTATGCTATTAAAAAAATAGAAAAACAACACTTACATTAGAGCATCTGTAAAACGTAAAATAGGTGCCATTTGTAGAACCAATATAAATATCCTTAACCATCTTCGTTTTGTGAATTCATTTGATATAGAATCTTGCTCCTTGTCTTGAGAGTACCTGACAAGAAAGTATTAAAAAATAAGTACAAGAATTTAAAGAACTAAACTGAATTGTATTATTAATTTATTTTTTCAATGCAAGTACTAATGATAAAGAACAATGTCAATGTTTTTCAATGTATTATAATTAGCAATGCTTCCAGAACTCGGCAGAAAGTGGGGAATGGAGTGTCTTAACACTAGTTATCCTCTGCCTGCTGTGTGTGGGATACAGCATGAAGCTTATTATTTTAAAATCAAGACAAAATTTATAAAAAATCAATAATGACCAAAACTTGAAAACTTTGAAGCTTATGAATTATAAATATAAAACTGTATTATGAAGTTTTATGGTGCTTTGGTGAGTCACAATAATTTAATAATTATCCCATAATTCAAAACCATGTTTATGTCACAACATTAACTTGACCTAGTTTTAAATAACTTAATATTTATGAACTGTATGAAAAATACTTTTGAACTAAATGAAATATAATGAGAAGATATAGAATTGGCACCTTGACTTGGCTTCTGTTTATTTTTAAAGTGATTGTGACTCAGTCATTAGTTAAAAATAGAGTTTTTGAATTTACACGTTATAAAAACTGATGTCATTGCTCAAACAACTAAAAATACTTACATTCGTATTGAAACTGCTGTATTAACGAAGGCTGGTAATAAGATGAAGACCAAGGTCCATCCAAATTCCATCATATTCTTTGATAAAAAGTATCTAACAGCTATATTTATATCCAAGCCTAAATCAACAAAGTGACCAACAATAGCAACAACATACATTATTAAATCTAAGTTTGTAATTTTTATACTGTCCGGCATTCGATCGGTTTCGTCGTAGGAATATCCACTATGAAGCATTTTTCTCACAGGTTTCGGCATTTTTTTGTTTTAAATAACAAAACTTGATGTCACAATACGCACAACATTTCGATTCGCGGTCGCGCGTTTTTGTTGATGCTACTGAAGAAATGACAAACGTCGAAAATATTTGACAATCAGTAATAGTTGCTTTAGACGTAAATGGTTTGCTCTTGACAGTATTAAAAATGTATTGTAATGAATAGATGGCTTTTAATTTTATTATTTAGAAAAAGCTTTAAATTCATCATGTGATGTGTATATACCATATATATAAAAAAAATATTTATTTAAGAGAAGACTGATCTTGCTTTACTTTAAATAAATTTTCAATAATGGAAAAAATATGTATTTTCAGATTTTTTATATCGATTGTTTAACTTTAACAATGTAATAGTAATATGGTCATTAAAACAACAGTTGGTAAGAAAACCTTAATATTATTTAGGAGAACTAATAATACATAAAAATCAACGATATTTATCCTTAAGAAAATCAACAAGTAAACTCCATTTTTTGGGAAACAATAATTCCCTGCTGCTTTGCCACTCATCATTTATAAGATCGTGTATAGATGCGTTTACTACTTTCAAATATCCACATTTCTCTGAAATGATAAAGAAAGTTGAAGTAAAAAATTATATAAATATAATGATCGTGGTGCACTGGATGTTTGACTGAAAACACAATGGCTATGGGCTCCCCACTGGTGAAATAATAAAAACTATTTCTAATTATTTGCTTTGATTAGCAAAAGCGCATTGTTGAAATTATAAAATCGAAAGAACAAAAAAACCTGTATAAGGATCCACAAGCAGCTGCTCGTAAAAATGAGGCACGAAGTCGTTTAGGCACGCTTGTACGTCGTACAGTGAGGTATTCATTGCGTACGCGTGCTGCCTCGTCTTTATCTCAACCACTGACACTAGACTGTCTTGCATTGTTTCATTAAAACTGAAAGGAATCCAGGATTTTGTATGATTTTAAAAAAGACACGTGAATTTTAATTGTAGGTACTCAAAAGATGTTTGCATAGAAATTGACTTGTCTGAATGATTTAAAAAGCTAAAACTACTTATGGATCTTCCTTTGTAAATTACAGAAAATCTGTAGGTAAAAATAATATGAAAAATAAAATTATGATACTAACAGAACAGCTTGATGTAAAATGCAATGGGCAACCGCAACTTCATCGGGAAGCTCATTAATACACTTATTGACTGTATCAAAGTATCTTAAGTCCTGAAAGTTCTTTATAACTCCATGGAACTGTCGGCGTATTTCAGCTATTTTTTCTACAGGGTCAAGGAGGCAGTGCTCTATTATTTCTGTTACCTATAATTATTAGAATAAGAAAATTATGGGAAAAAATCGGAGAATACATTCGAATGAATTAAAAATGACCAATCTTGGATGGCAAGTCTAATCCAGGCAAATAAGTCACATTTCATCACCGTGAAACATTTATTATCGTATTAATATAAATAATGATTAATGAACCTCATCCAAACTAATAATGTAGCTGGTAAAATCGTGAAAATACTTGATCTTATAGAACTTTATGACCGCACTTCTTAACTCTCTGGCCATTTGATTATTCATGATGTGAGCAAGATCTAGAAAAGTGTCCATAACGTGTAGAGACATATTCTTGAGACTGTCGTAGTTCGAACGACTTTTAATGAAAAAAGTTCGCGCTTCGTCGTATGCTTCTGTAACTAAATGATACTTTGCATCTATATTTAGTGTTCTGATGGACTGAAAGGAAATATTAATTGGTTGGAAATATTAAAATTTCATTGAGGCACGACGTCGCGCAGGAACACAAGCATGCTACTATAAGCGTGAAATCCCACTCGAGGAAATTAAATATCTAATGATTTTTACTTCCTCGCTCTGATAACGAAGCAAATCGCGGTGTTGAGTTCCACCACACAACACGGAATACCTCCAAAATAGTGCGGAACGCAATTGTCTTAAAGGGAACAGAGTATCTTAACACTAGGTCCCTAGGTTTCCTCTGCCTACCCTCTGCTAAGTGCGGAACACAACGTGAAGCTAAAAAAGAAAAAAAACGAAAAATTCTAAGCTTTTCAAAGTGAATTTCCGTGAGCTATGTCTAAGATAGGACTTAGTTTTGTCTCTTGAACAATTTATAAGCTTAACTGCTCACGAGAATGGCTCAATAGCCTATAAAATATTGGCCATTGAGCTATTCTCATATGAAAAATATTTTTAATGATTAACAAGAAAATTAAATATATATAATATACACTATTAATCTAAATACAAAGGACTTAATATGTATTATTTTTATAAGTTTTCACTAAAGGCATTATGGGTTCGATCCTAACATACATATGCGTATATATTATAGTTGGCTTACAAATTATATACAATATTTGTTAGTCAATAAATATTCAAGAACAAACAAACCAATTTCTGGCCGAACACGGAAATAAGTCTTACCTCTTGTAAATGTAATAAGAACACTACAACTATCACTATATATGTGGGTTTTAATGGCAAAAACATCACAAAACACAAAGGGAAATATTTTTGTGTTAACTATATATATATATTATGTAAATTGTAAGATTTGTTTTACTAAAGCCTCTCTCATTAGAGTTATTTTGTAGTAACTAGTATACATATAATATGATGTAACGTATTTTAAACATTACAACGGGAATATTTTATGAGTTTATAAAACCATACTTTTTGAAGTATAAAGAAATTTAAAAGAAAATAAATTAAATCAGTCATAATGGAATCTTATGTCGTATTCGATCTATACGTGGAGAAATAAAGATATTAATAATATATCCAATAATAATACTTAGTGGGAATTAAATTTGTGTGCGAGTACATGTACCGAGGTGATATTGGAACTTCAATATCATCTCGGGGAAATACCTATATTTACATTTTCATTAATTTAATGTGTTAATTAATTTAGCATATAATTCGTTTATGTATTATTTGAACAGATAACGAATTACATAGAAGTATTATTAAAAACATAAAAAAATTATGTTGTCTAAAATAATGGTCACCCCAATTTCTTGATGAATGTGCATTTTAACTGCTTTTTTATTGTTGATTTTAATTCAATTGCCTGGAAATATGACGTACATACATACAAATATTTTCAACGCACGTGCTTTTTATCGTATTAAAATAATAATTATTATGTTTTAATTTCCACTAAAAATATTTTAGGTTTTTAGTGGATTTCAATATGTACATGGGTGTATACATTTTTACACCACAATAAAAAAGAAAAAGCTTTAATTTTCAAAATATTACAAACAAAATGGGAGTTAACAGAGAATATATCGAACCCACAATCCGTTTATCATCTTTGTGGCCCTATGCCACGACGTTTACAAAGATTTTTTTTTTCAGCTTCACGCTGTATCCCGCACACAGGCGTTGTAGGCAAGGGGAACCTAGTGTTAAGACATTCCGTGGGGACACTTTCTGCCGAATTCTGGAGGCATTGCGTGTTGAGTGGCAGAACTCAACGCCGCGCTTAGTCTCAACACCAGAGCGAAGAAAATGGAAATATAAATTAAAGTAAATATTTCATCTCCTCGAGTGGGGATCGAACCCACAACCAGTCGGTTTTACAGTTACATTTCCTGCCTGCGCCACGACTGGCCTCTAAAGAACTGGCCTATAAAGAAATGAAAGTTACAAATGAAGGACTACTTTCTGGGTAGGTTAAGGACCTAGTGTCAAGACACAAGAACTGTCATACATTTCCGTACCAAACTTTCCGCCGAAATCTAGAGGCATTGCGCTTTACCTCGTTACCAGAGCGAAAAAAATAAAATATTAAATATATTATTACCCCGAGTGGGAATCGAGCACATAGCCGAATCGTTGCACCCCTGAGCTACGACGTTTATAAAGAAGTGAAAGGAATAAAGGAAGGGACCCTTTTTTGGAACTCAAATAAAAGGACAACAATCAAATAGTAAAATATTTATTATAACATATAATGATAATTAATTACATTACATACAAAACGCATAACTTCCAACAAACAGTCCATATTACATGCGGCGACAAAACTATACTTAGTTATAATATACAAATATAAATGATTATTACTGCCAAAGTTACATTATCTGAAACAAAAAATATAGCAAACTTAAAATTTATAAATAAAAAAATAATATTAGAAAGATTTCTTAAATAAATGTTAGTGGTATGTAATAAAATATTTGTTATACTTTAAAACTAAACTTAGTAAAAGTTATATATTTGTATAATGTTATTATCAAGCAACGTCAAAATTCTTATATATATGTTATATTACTTATATACAAACTAATTGTATGCCAGAAACAAAGATAATATACACTACACTCCTGCTCTTTAAAAAAAAACAAAAGGTTTTGAGTTACTTTAAAACTCAGGAAAATAACTAAAAGAAAGTAGGAAATTCCTGTTTTTACTCTTTCAATAAGTAAGGAAAATTAAATAGAAAGAGTATGACAGAATAGATATGATATCATTATTATCACTATCTCTCTCTATACCTTACCTCAGTCCTTATGTAAAAATTTATTGAATGCTCCATATGAAGTCTCCAAGTCAAAGACCAGTTGTCTCACTTGGCTCTCAGATAGCTCATCTGATGCTGACATCTCTGATAACTTGTCTAACCACTCTTGCACCTGATCGGAATAAAACATATTAAAGTTGATTTGTTTTAGCTTTGTGCTGTATTCTGCACATACCAGAACGGAACAACCTTGGTTTGGGACACTGTTACCATTATGACACTTCTGTTCGCCGATTAGTAAGGATATATATTTGTTTCTTAATATACTAGCGACACGCACGCTTCGCCGGCTTGTACTACACAATTATTGATTTTCTCATCCGAATTATTTTCGTTATCTTTATAACATTATCATTTCAAAGACAATATCCATACATTGATAGCTGAAGTTTCAGCCACTTCAATAAATACAATTCTTTATATTTATTTAAGTTTTTTTTTATGAACCAACAATGGTTGAAAATGGTTGAGATGATTCTAAGATTAGCATGCATAAAAGCACACTTTTGAGGTTCTATAACATTGATAAATGCCACAAGTAATAGTTTTTCTGATATACCTCCCATGTACAACATATCAGTTACGATTTTAGTAAAGATATAGAAAAAATTAAAAAAAATAAAAACAACATAAAATAACTAGTTAAAAACCTTCAGTTTTCCTTCAAAATCTTCAGGCAGCATTTCAAGGCGGTCCATTGTGTCTTTCAGGTCTCTGAGCTCCGGCTGTATCATATCCATCGCGCGGAGGTCAAGACGGAGCTTGTCCATTAAGGTTATGAATAACTGCAAAGGAAATTATTTAATATTTTTAGAAAAATATTATGAAGCAAGGTGAATTATACGTTTTAACCCTTAAAGCTACTTGCCAACCAGCAGCTAGTAGTAAAGTACATATAATTATATTTATTTATATATTTTTACTTTAATATTTTAATTATTTACTTACTGAAACAATCTCAGCAATATATTTGTTGGTATTTCCTTTGTCATCTTTGATAAGGTTTGGTTTGTTTTCTCTTATCCTTTCCAGTGCTGCAGGACAATCTAACTGCAATGGAGAAAATAAACTAAATAAATGAAACTAAAATTATATTTTTATTTGGTTTAAAAAGAATGTTCTCCATTTCATTACTTTACATTACTGAACTAACTTTCAGCCTAATGTTCATATTAAATTTTAATTATGTAACCACATCAAATTCTTCCATCGAAAGGCAAACTTGTCCCACTATATTCATAGATTGAAATTATCACTAGATTTGAATATTCATAAAAAAAAACTAAACTAAACTAACTTCACGCTTTATCCCTAGCGGGGTAGTCAGAGAGAATGGAGCGCCAAACGCTACGGTCTCTACATACCTCTTTCGCCTCGTCCACTGTCATCAACCTCTTCATACATGCCCTTCGGGGGGTCCTCATGCTTTTTACGTGACCTTCCTCCAGTATCTTTGATACTGTGTTTTCGAAGGTCAACCGAGGTCTCCCCCTACCTCTCTTACCGCTCACTTTTCCATCATAAATCTTTTTTGCCATTCTTTCATCACTCATTCGTTCGACGTGCCCAAACCAGCTGAGCACGTTCTTCTTCATTCTCACTGTGACATCCTCGCTAGTACCTGCCATTCTGTGTACCTCTTCATTGCGGATTCGATCAGCTAAGCTGACTCCGCATATCCTACGAAGAGATCGCATCTCCACAGCATTCATCTTTCTTTCATTCTTCTTCTGTAATACCCACGTTTCGCTGCCGTATAACAGAGTCGGTACCAAAACTGCATTGTGTACGGCCAAACGCGCAGCTGTGCTGACGTTTCGCCGTCTCATCAATGCAGCTAAGGCTCCGTTAACTCTGTTACCGGCAGCAATACGCCTTTCCACATCCATCTCGTATCTTCCATCTCTACTGAACATACTTCCCAAGTATACCACTTCATTCACTTGTTCTAATATCTTACCATTTACACTGATCTTGCATTCCGTCCTTTCTTCATCTCTTTCAAAAATCAGAACCTTTGTCTTATTCACATTGAGGCTTAGACCATTATATTCACACCCTTCTTTCAGAGTGGTGACCAATGCCTGCAACTCGCATTCTGATGATGCAATAAGCACTGCATCATCTGCGTACAGCAGGCAATTCACATTCAGGTCACCTACTTTCACTCCCATATCACTTTGTTTCACTCTTTGGAGACAGCTATCCAAATACAAATTGAACAACCAAGCTGAATATTCATATGTTTTCCTATATTATTTTAACTGGTATTTTTATATTTAAAATACATAAAGTTTCTGCCGAATTCTTGAGGCATTTTGTGTTTAGTGACGGAACTCAACACCTTGCTTTGTCTTCTTACCGGAGTAGAGAAATTAAACTATTAATTATTTCATTTTTTCAAGTGGTAATCAAACCCACAACCAGTTCCGTTCAGCGTCACATGTTTTTGCACCTGTTCCATAACTGGCATCAAACTTTTACTCACATAAAAATATGTCATTCACTAGATTCTTTTTTATATTTAGAGTCTAATAGACTCTACTTCAAAAAACACTAAATATGCTACTCACCCGAAATTTTGTAACAAAACTTTCAATAGTAGGAAACTCATCCCCCTGCACTTGTTTAAAAGCTACTTTGTATTGAACCAATAGTCTACTGCATGCAGCAGTGTACTCCTGGGCGCGGACACAGTCTCTCATATAAGCTTTCTCTAGATGCTGGAGTGTGCTGATTACTGCATAGAGTTCAGCCATGTTGTCATGCCTGAAAATAAAATATATATATATACAAATACAAAATTAAAAGTTTTTAATCTTCATGTACGAAAATAGTGTTAAGATACTTTGTTCACCATACACTAACATTTTTAAGACATTGCATTGAATGATTGAGAAAATTAGTGCTGAGCTTTTTCTCCTCGCTAGCGTAAGGACATTAAATATATTTATTTTTTTGAATAAATAATTATGGGAATTGAACCCGTAATTTGGGGTCAAAAAAGGCTAGATAACCTCATGGAGGATCTAATAGGAGTAAAAATAAATTTTAGATATGTAGTTCTGATATACTTACTTTTCCCGTTCCCTTGTGTTCCTATATAGCTTGACTTCTTCATATAGTTCTGGTCTTGTGTCTGAATAAATAAATTAATAATTAAAACAAAGAATTCACAACAAGGATATTAATCAATAACATAGTGACTCATTACCTTGCATTTTTGAGTTTTCTTTACTATTAAATTATGAAATATGAAGATGGAATAGATTGTATTAGATTTGGCGTCGTTCTAATGTGATTGAAAGATATGATTCTTAAGTATAAAACATGCAAATTGCAAAACTAAAATTACTCCTAAAGCACTTAAGCAGCCCTTTTGACATTTGACAATAATAATTATTTTTTGACATTTGATATCAGCGCCCTCTTGTAACGTATGTTTTTTACTTGCCGCAGATTCCTGCCTCCCATATATAAAAAAAACATTATTAAATATAAAGGAGCCATTCACTTTACAACTTATTTAAAATATCTAGAAATTCTATGACATATAAAGTTTATTTATATACATCTAATTTAGTATTATACATTAAACAATTAGTATGAAAGAATTTCAGATATTACACGATTATTACTAAATACAACCAACAATTCAGGACCCAATAAAAAATAATATATAATAATAAAACAATCTTTTGCTTTAATAACGAAAATAAATTTAAAAAAATACACTTCTTTACTAAATTACCTTTCCACAGCAGACATAACGGTCTTCAATTCAAAAAACCAATTTATTCAATAACAATAATTTTAAGGCATTCAAGTTTCGTTCTTAAGCGTGTTTGCGCGATGACGTAACCCACCAATATGGCGGATGACGCGGCCCCTGCCCCCGCACAGTTGCCCCCTACCCCGCCTATAAACTCAGTAATAGTAGTTTCATCCGTTAAGCAACGTTACAGCTCGTCTCAAATGATTTATGAATGAAAAATAAATCTAATCTCTCTTAAAACTTCTATAAACTTCGCTTTAAAGTGTTTGTGTTGTGATTTTATTGTATAAAGGTGGATTCGTGGTGTATGTGGTAACCAGTTCCTCCTTTACAACCAGTGGACTCATGTTTACATGAAAACACGACACAGTTGCGAGTTTTTCCTTACAAATTGCCGTTTAATGGGATCTTGTTGATATACAGGTAAGTAACAATATTACCTACATCATTTCTTTCTAAAAAACGAGTACTAGACTTTAGTACAATAATTGTAATCGTGAAATAAATGTTCATAACTTAAACAGTCTTTTACCAAATTGTTTATATTCCAATAGGAATGTTATAATTCTTGTTGAGGGCGCGGCGATGTCCCACTTTTACAAGACGTAGTACAACTAAGCTTAGTCGTATGTACTACAGTGCTTTAATAAATTCGCCGCACTTACACTCCAATAGCTGTAACTTGGAGGAATGCGGCCCATGATAACGATAAACATTGTATTTTATAATGGTAATTGAGAAAATCTATGCATGTTTTTGTTTAAATTTCACTAAAATTTACTGGTTTTAAGTTTTAAATTAATTGAAATTGATTTTAATTTTATTTTTAGAAGTAATGTATAAATGCTTTTTTTAATATATTTATAGCTTGTTTTGTATAGGAAATTAATTTATGGATAATCTATTGCATTTTAAAATAAATTGATTTACAGCCCAAAAAGAAATCTGAATAACAAAAATAATAAAGTAAAATGTCATGCCGTTGTGTTAATTGTGTCACAGTGGTTCAGCATTTGAGTACACACATTGCTTTGGGTTCTATTCCCACTTGGGAAATGATTAACTACTTTCGTTTGACCAATCAATACTTAGCTTCTTAAATTTGGTCAGAAAGGGAAGAATGGAGTGTTTAATTATAGTTTTTTTTTTACTTTTGCGAATTTTCTTATTGTATAATACATTTTTTTCTTAAAATATGTGTGACTTTTTCACTACGGTCTCTTTCAATATGTTTATTATTATAGCACTAATTAATATAATATGTTTATTACCTAATGTGTACAACAAATATATGTATAGTTCAAGTCAAGTATGGAGTAACATTTTAAGAAACTATTTATCATAATAAGTCACGGCAAGTGAATTTATTAAAACCAATGACCCTAACACAATCAATTTGATGATCTAAAGTGACATCATCAGGAAGTCAATGATGGAAGCACATAGTGTTAATGACATCATTTATGTTGCTTAATAGCAGTTGTCATATGTAAAAATAATATTTTTTATATATGTATAACTTGAATTTTGCGTCTGATTGTTAACTTGTTGGTTTAATTCTGGAGGAATTAATTATTTTTGTTTCTGCGTTCTGGTAATGAGAATAATAGTGTTGAGTTCTGCCGCTCAACTACTATACAAGGATTCTTTGCTTTTTCAATTTTGTTTTAGTTAAAGATAAATTTTAGCATAGAGCTTTGACCTGGTCAGTCAACTGTGGATATTAAAATAATTCCTTTGATCGTCGATTGAACAGAACATTGCCAGATTGTGCTCTATTGTGCTATTATGTATTTTTCAGATACATTTATTATTTTTCCAATGCTGAATCCTGTATTTAGCAAAACATACTCCATTCTCCAATTTTCATTTAAGCCATACCATTTATGTGACGTTGCGTTTTGAGTGGTGGAACTCAATGCTGCTCTTTGTCTTTTTACCAGAGTGAGAAAATAAAAATTCATCCCCCGAGTGGGCATGGAATCCACAACCGTCGCGTTTACAGTTGGGTAATAATAAAGAAATTCAATTCACGAGCATAACTTATCCTGCATCTGAATGTTTAGTTATACATATAAAGTATGAATCTAAACGTATTTATGTATGTTAATCAATTGTCTCATTGCTCTGGCAATAAGTCAGGTGTATATCAATCCAAAGGTATTTACATTAATTGTTTAATTAGTTAAATTAGTTGAGGCCATAAATGTGCGACTCAGTGGCGTAGCCAAGGGGGGGGGCGATCTGCACCGGGTGTCATCTTTTTTGGGGTGACACCCACTTGGTGGCTCACTTTAAGAACAATGTAAAAAAAAATCGCTAGCATTAAGATTTCTTCTTTTGGGATTCCTCCACTAGCACTAGCTCATCTCTATATATCGCTGTATAATTCGGTGATTACACCAAAAGCGGCCGAGGCTGTCTTGTGCGAGTCCCGTCCCAAAGTCACGATGCTTGACGTCTTAGTTATTTCGTGAAGTGTGTTGTGTTTGGTTGGCGTAAATTGTTAAACGTGAGGCAACCCACTCTAACACGAATCGGAGTTTAGTTAACAATGAGTGTTTGTGTGAAATAGAGAAAGGACGTCAAAGAAGCCCGTCTTTGGATTTTGAAAAGAAAAAGCTGCTGATGTAAGCGCTGAAAGCGCGTTTCTTGAGCTCAATTTGAGATTTGGATATTATGATGTGTCGTTCCTAACGATAATGATGCTGTTATGAGTGGTATGCACGGAGGAGTACAGTCTATTATTAAAACAAAAATTAATAAAGCAATTTTCATTGAGTGTATTGATCACTCGATTAATTTATGTGCTCAACATTTATTTGCCCAAAATGTATCTTGAGTTACATTTTTTGGAACGATAGATACGATTTTTATTTTATTATTACGATTACGATTAATAGATATTGCGGCAAAAAAATCAGAAGACTGCGATATTCCAACAAAAAAACGATTTCGTCGTAAAAACGGATGGTTGGTGAGATAGCCAGCGATGCATGTCTTACACTGAAAGAAGAACTTGAAAAAGATATGTTGGAATGTCTTCACCGATTAAGAGTTGAGCTCCAGACAAGATCAAAGTCTCTTTAGGATGTGGCTTTATTATTCGATATCGTACAAACTAACATTTTGTTTTTAGTGAATACTGAAGAACTGAAATTAGCTACATCAAAATTTACTGATTTTATGATGAAGTCTCAGAAACAAAATTACTTTTGGAGATACTATGACTTCGAAGACACTTAAAAACTGCTAATGTTACATTTTCTGATTGGGTGTCCCTTGATTTTTTAAAGCTTATTGTAGAATGGGATTTTGCAGAATCTCTTCCAAATCTTATGATTGCACTAAAATTGTTCATGACGGTTTGCGTGTCCGTAGCTTCATGTGAGAGGAGGTTCAGTAAACTAAAATTTATAAAAAACTATTTGCAACAATGACCCAATTGTGGCCTAGCAATCTTGGTAAATTAGCCATCGAACACGAGGCAATACAAAATATAAATTTTGATAAAGTTATTTCTGAGTCTGCAGCTGTCAAAGCTAGAAAAAATAAGTTTTAATTGTAAGATAAAAAAATATTTTCTGTCTTAGTTTTTATTATATTATTATTATTAATTTCTTAAATATTATAAATAATAAATGATCCATAACGTTTATCATATAAAATTTATTGCTTTTTTACTTTTGATGGTGTGACACCACCAACTTCGCACCGGGTGCTATCCAAGGCAGCTAAGCCACTGGTGCGACTGTAGACACGACATATTGTGTTGTGAGTTTGATTTCTATACAAAGAAATGAAATATTTAATATTTTCATTATTTGCTCTGGTAATCAGTAGACTTAGGGCAGCGTTGACATCTGCCATTCTATATGTAATGCCTCCAGAATTTGGTGTCTGGAAGTATTTTAATGACAACACTAGGTTCCCAAATTTCCTTTGACTGCCTGCTATTTGCGGTATTTATAATCCCCAACACACCTTAATGCATATTTGTGTAGATATATATATGATTTTATAACACTTATCTTTATCTTTCGCCTTATCTTTTACTCACATGTTTGTGTTCATTGTCACTATAATATAATTGACGAGAAAATTTGTAATGTGATTAATGGATTCTTATGGGGGACGTATTTGTATATGATAGGTGATAATGTTCATTCGACGATTCAAAAATGAATGAATATTTTGAATTTGATAAATCGATGGACTGATTTTGATCAAGTTTCCTTGTTTTGCTTTAAATTTAATGTAAGTTGTAATTGAATGTTTTTGATTTGTTGAATAATTACAATTAGTAACTAATATTAAACTAGCAAGATTTAAAGTTTTATAAAACCCTCGACCAAAAATATTACTACCTAATCTTGGCAAAGTTGTTTGCTTTTAGGTCTTAAACTACAAATCCGATTTTCACCGCTACCGCATGAACAAGGCTTTCGATTAAAAAGACCGTACGCAAATCGGTGCATTAATGCAAGAGCTACGGTGTCAGGAGATAGACACACGGACAGACACGTTCAACTTATAACACCCGTCTTCCTAACTGGGGGGTTAAAATATGTTACATTATGTACAAATGAAAAAAATGGTAAAAAAAATAAGATTGCTAGCCGATTTTTAGTTAAAGAAATTGATAAATAATCATATTTCATTTCAACTTTCACACCAATTTCACATTTTCTAAGTATATTTTATACTAGTTTCTTTTCTTTATTTATGGTTCATGCTGTATTCTGCATCTGCATAGCAGAGCAAGCGGAGAAAACTTAGTGTAAACACAGTTACCCAGTATCCCCCGAAAGGCACACGAACCTACGACCGTGTTTACAATCAGACGCTCCGTGTCGCTGTGCCATAACGGCCTCACAATTGTTTAAACTTAGGTTTTTTGTAGCTTTAATTTTTTCCCACACGAAACACAAAGTTCACGCACCGTAAGAAATAAACGCTCCCCTATTTTGACTGTCTTGACATGCATTGTTGGCTTTATATTATTATTTATTGAAAATTCATACAGTTATTACACGGTAAAAATTAATTCATATTATAATTTTTTTCACTTATGTATATAACCGTTTTAAAGCAAACACTACATGAGTATACTGCGTCCTATATCAGAATTATTACAATATAAACATTTACAACTTAAAAAACACAATAATAAATAAAATAAAATAAAAAACGTAAAACGCAATTTACAAAAAGAAAATACTGAACAAATTTTATGTATTATAAATAATTTATTTGGTTTACAAAACGAGCCACAGCTATTTGTATACTACTGGGACAGGAAAGTCGAACGAGAAACATAATTTAAAGATGCAATTAAGTTCAAGGTGAAAATAACATAGGTTGTTATTATTGGTATTTATTTATTTTCTTATCACGTACATAGATAAGTGATAAAAAAAAATAAAACCTCTAGTTACCTCTAGAATTATATTAATGTATTTTTTACATTTTTTTGTGTTATTCCACATTTAGTAAAGAAAAATATTTATTTGAAAAACGTATAAAAAATTTAACGTAGCGGGATTTGAACCAGCGCCTCTTGGAACCCGTCCAAACGCTCTGACCACTAAGCTATACGTTTTCATTAAGCTACGTCGAAACTTTTATACACTTGTTACAGCTTATTTATTTTTAACAACATAAATCAGTGGTTAGTGCGCTTGGATGGTATACAAGAGTCGCGGGGTCAAATCCCGCTACATTAAATTTTTATACGTTTTTTAAATAAGTATTTTTATATTAATGTAGTTTTAAAGGTACCCAGAGATAATATAGATTGGAGAAAGTAGGCCCTTTCTATTTTTTAAGACATAAGCCTTTTTAAAGACATTGAGGTCGTCGTGGCGCATAGTTCGATCTCCATTCGATGGAATAGCTATATTTCGATTTTCCAGCTCCGGTTGGCAAATCACGGCGTTGGATTCCGTCAATCAACGTCATAAAAATTCGGCGGACGGTGGAGAACAGAGTGCGTTAACTTATTATGTAGGTTCCTTCTGCTATACGGAGGAAAAGCCTGAAGTTGTTTTAAATTTAAAAAAAAAATTAAACATTCGTAAATTTAACTCTATAATCCTACTAGGGAGGATTTAGATGAAGGAATTTTAAATAGATATTACTTTTTCTTTCGAACCCACAATTATCGCGTCACGACAACGGTCAAACTCATATTAGTTGCGTCATGATGACTAAATAGTTATTTATTCTGTATTTATATTATTGTGATCTTGGTCATCCGATGAACTTAACTTTAACTTGATCCATAAAACGATGAAATCATTTTGGTATTTTGCTATATGACATAAATATTAGTCACTAGCTTCTACCTGCGGCTGCGCCTCTGTATATAAATAATAATAAAAAAAACAATACAGCGTATAGTGTTTCTCGTTAAATTGACAAATCAACACAAAGATAATTTTTCAATTTAAACCTATAGTTTCCGAGATTAGAGCTTTCGACTACACAAACTTCAGCTTTATAATAATAGCTTAGAAGCAGACATTCAAAGATTAAAGCAAAATACTTAGTGTTGATTTATAGGACAGTTTCTTCATTGTTTGACTCTCAGTAATTGAGTTGGTTGGTTCTGTCTGTTTAGCATGAAGTATGTAAGTAACCATTAACATAAAAGATGTTTCATACATTATGTTTATGAACTGGTAGGTGATAACAAAATGTACAACTATCAACATCAAACAGAGGCCACCACCACAGTGGGGTTTGTTTGTAAACCCGACAGTAGTGGGTTCGATTCCCACTCGCGGGAATGAGATATTTTCTTTTTTTACTTATTCTGGTAGCAAGACAAAGCATTAAAAAATTATAATTAATTTTTAATAATTGAATGTGACATGATAAATATCAGAAACAAGTGGAGATTGCAGAGCGGAGTACCTTGTCACTTAATTTCTCTCTAACTATACGACAATATTACCTAGTCGTACGATGATTTACAAAAGTTTACAAGATTATTGTTATCTATAGCTACTGAGCCGTAGTGTTTCGTTTCGTATTTGGTTTGGTTGGAACGCGCTAATCTCAAGAACTACTGGTTCGGATTGAAAAAATAATCGAGGAAAGTTATATTTCATTACATTAGTTATTTTAATGTAAGTCAAAGATACCTCACTTATAATTTGTTATATTATGTCATACACAACTCTTAGTTATTCGATTGGACCACGCAGAAACCGCAGAAGCTAGTTCGCAGGCTGTTTCAGTTTGTATTACTAATACTGTAGTACAGCAATAAGTATTGTAATAAATAACATTTGAACATTTTTATTTATAATTAATTAACTTTTCTTCAAGTGGATCATAACTGGATAATTCAGGAGTGTTCAGAATGCATTTGGTGCTGTGCCAAGATTTCTTAGGAGTAATTTTGAAAGCTCGTATACATTTAAAATTTTTTTGTGATGAAAAATTAAGGAACATATGAATCACTCAGTTGATAATTATATGAAGATTTCTATAAAATTTCACACTTTTTCCGAATATGTTGAAAAGTTGAAATTTAGTGTTAAGATACTCAGTTTTATAGTTTTTGCTTAATTTTCAAGACATTGCATGATGAGCATCGGAGCTTAACGCCGTCTTTTGTCTCAGGTACAACCACCGCAACGAAGATTTTCTATCATACGTATATCTATTTATTTACTAATTATCTAATGTGCTATCATGTATAAGGATGTTTTTGGGTCACCGTGATGTTTTAAACAATGTAAAAAGTGCAATGGGGGGCCAAAACATTATTTTATATAGACTCTTTAAATTGGTATGGTTTTCGAGCGTGTCACTTGAGTATAGACCTATTGTGTCTTTTAATGAAAATTACTTGAATGAGTTTCATCGGATTCAAAAATCTATATTTCTTTACTGAGATTTAATAAAGCTCAAGAGTTTGTTTGGTTGAACACTCTAATCTCAGAAAGCAGAAAAGTGGTAAGTACATAGATAAAGTGGTAAGCACATAGATAACATTTTACAAGAAAAAAAATTAATACATTTTACCAAGATATAAAATTTGTGTACAACTTTCAAGCTCGGAACCTAGTAATCAAAGAACAGAATAGGACGCACAAGTGTGATTAGTAGTAGATAGTTTGTAGATTCTATTCCTCAAGTGGGAGGAAATGATATATTTAGTATTTTACTTTCTTTTCTGGGTCGAGGCAAAGCGTGGCGTTGAGTTCCGCCACTCAACACGCAACGTCTCCAGAATTCGGCAGAAAATGGGAAGCGGAATGTCTTGACGCTAGTCTCCCTCTGCCTATCCTGCTACATTCAGGCTAAGGCGTGACGTGACGCTCGAAAAAAATCTTTTTTCAATCAGAACAAAACAAATTATACTTGCAAATGTGTTTTCTATTTCTAGTAAATGCATTATTTAATTATTATAATTGTTAATTATTTTATGCAGTATGATATATATATGGCAGTGTTAAAATATGATACTAAGAGGAAATGCTTAATTAAATGGATTTCTACTTCCTATTCATATTTAACGTTGTTTGTAATTAACTTTATTGTAAATGGTACTCGTGTTACAATATGATGTAACTTATTAATATTGTTAGATATGTTTTTAAGATATTTTTTGTACTTGTCTATTTTTTTTTCCTTTCTTGGCTGCATACAATTTAATAGTAAATTATGAAAGTTTTTTTCTAAGCTTATATTTTTTATAGTGTCGTCTCTATTTAAAGGTCTCTAATGTCTACTTTAAATATTAGAACGTGACATTTTGTATTCAGCTGATGTCATCTAATTAGATGGACGTCTTAAGGACGTTCAACGTAATGTCGCTGGGGCTTAAGCTGATATTGATTAATAAAATAAACAGCTTCTCGTTTTTCCCGTATAACTGGGTAGGCAGGGGAACCTAGTATCAAGACACACCTTTTGCCGTGTAAGTGTTGCAACTCACTTAACGCCACCTTAGTTATCAGAAGCTAGTTACCAGATCGAGAGAAATGGAAATAATTAATTTCTCCGGCTGAGAAAGCATCGCCGAGCTTTGTCCACCAAACTGTCTCACTCCGCCACTACGGTGATACAATACCTTCGACGGTTTTATTATATTTTTAAACTCTTCTTTTTATTTAAAAAAAAAACATAATCATCCTAGGGTCATCAAATTATAATTTCTGTTGCATTTATTTATTCAAATTATAGTTAAAATAATGATGTAGAAGCTGGGCGAATCCCACGAAACATAACACCGTGACCTCATCTGATAAAGATTTCCATAATCTGCAAGTATCTGTGCCCTCGTTAAGTATCGAGGTGTCGTATTTGTATATATTATATACGAGTATACAACGGATCCTTTTATTTTATATTAGCGAACCTCCCGCGATTTTGCCCGCTTGAATAAAACAGCAATTTTATAATATCGACATAATTAATGTCAAACAAAATACTTTAAATTGATTTTTTTTTTATGGAAAAGATAAGGCAAACGAGCGTTCGGGTCACCTGATGGTGTGTAAGTGATCACCGCCGCCCACGACCCCGTGCAACACCAGAGGAGCTGCAGGTGCGTTGCCTGCCTGTAAGGTGGTTTGGGCTTCGGAGGCCGGCATTACCTGATGCGAAACGCAGTGGCATAAAACTTCACGCCGGTTTTAAATGCCGGGGGTGGTAATAATCCGTTCGAGTCTGCCCATGCGTGTTGCCATTGCTGGCGACGTGACTACCACACGTACTTTAGTCGCCTCTTACGACACCCAGTACCACCACCACCAGTACCAGGATGATCCTATTCTAGGCCGGNATATTATATGCCGTGTGACATTTTTTAAGTGTTATTCCATACTTTAAAGAAAAATATTTATTTAGAAAACGTATAAAAACGTTTTCTGAATGATATGATATTGTTATTAATGTACCGATTAAAATATATTATATTTTTAAACCATTTCTTTGGGTTCTATTACGTTTATAAATGTCCCCAATAACAGATTTTTTCCTCATATATCTTTTATGTACAGACAGCGATTAGTTATATTTTTATTGTCTACAGTATAGTTTATACCTTTATGTCGCTTTAGGACGGCAGGTTGCCTGTACGACTCGATTTCATCATCGAAATGATTAAGAGAATCTCACCTGCTTTTTGGTTAGAAAAGACTTCTTAATAGTTTTTTCATTTTATCATATTGTTCGCTCTTTCTAGACTATGTAAAAGTACCGCCGTTGCCTATATTTTGCTTCAACAATGTTTACCGTAGAGTTTAGTTCTCTGTTCTTTTGCTACGCCGCTTGGGATATAACGAAGAGCAAAAAAGAATACATTACATTTAAGGAAATTTTGTTTCATTATGACCTTTTAGAAAACTTCTATTATATAATTACCTATATTCTCGTGCAGTATTTTTTAATTACAACCCCGTTCACATACGCAACCCTGTAGCCACTAGAAATTTAGCCCGTATTGAAATGTTAATATATGAATTCATGAGCGTTAAGCTCGTGAAATCCTCCAAAAAAAAAAACCTTTAATAGTTTATGCACCTTCTATTCCTTCTTTCATCTTTCTCCGAAAGCAATCTTGCACTGATTTAAATGCTCTGACCGCTTTTTAATACCCATTCACAGTTTTATAAAAGTTTTTATACCCATTTTTATTCGGAATTAAAAAGCCATCTTCCAATAGCAATTTTATAGCATTGAATATTTATTTCTGTTACTGTAATTTGTGGGATAATTAAGTATGCTTTCTATGATTATTTTAATTTCACATAACGGTTGATAGAAATTGATACGAATTATATCTAGGATGTTGTTTATATGTAAAACATATATATATATATATATATATATATATATATATATATATATAATACAAAGATTTGTTTTGCTAATTAAGACGCTACCAATTTTCTATCTATAATTATGACGTTCTGAGTGTGCCAATTGAGCACTAATCACTCCAATTTGACTAAAAATTTAATTATTTCTTTTAATTACTGAAAAATATGTATTATAAAAAGTTCGAAACTGTTTATAATAAATGATTAATTATTTATAAATATATACTGGTAAAAACTGGTGCTGTAATTAATTTAGTTCGTAGAAAGCAAACAACCATAATTGTGGAATTTACGATCGTATTTCATAAGCATTAACAATTTTTGATAATTTTTTTATGTGGGTTTTAATGCATTATTTGATTTACTTAATCAAATTTAAAAACATATCGTTTTAAAGTTATTTTGTAAAATTCATGGTTTTTATGTATTTTATAACTTTTGATATTAAATTTTCTTAATACAAGCTTATGAAGCCAATGAAAAAAACAACTATTTTTTTTCAATGGACTGGTCTAATTGTCAATTATTTTATTAACACTTCTATAAACAATATTATTTATGTATACTAAATTCTTATTTTTAAATTAAACATATAATTTTTTTTAAAACATAAAAAACAACAACTTTTTCGAAACAAAACAAGGAAAGGAAAACATAAAATCTACAGAAGCCATCAAGCCACATAGTGTCTAGACATACCACGTCCAAGTTGCCGCTAGTCGACTTTCTTGGTACCCATTCAATCAACTGTAGATACTCGTATGCCCATATCGAGTAGGAAACGTCTCTCATGCTGCCGTCAGTGTATAATTGATCTAATCAATTACCAGCAGGAACTTCTTCATGGGGGTCCCGATACAGTTACTTAATACTGTTATTGGTTACTGGTTTAAGTCATGCTAGGGGTTTCGCGGGATTTAATTATCTTAGAGTATCAATGAATCCAGGATGGATTAGTTTGTTAGTTGAGGCAGTGTGATATTCAAATTGCGTTTTAATTTTATAGCTTTTTTGTGCTTAAATTGGGAAATGAGATTAGAGCCTGATGAGCCTAGATGAAGACTTCTAATACCTTTGCTAAGGTGTATTTACAAGGGGCAAAAACATTAAAATGGTCATAGTAATGTTTAATTATAAAAACTACTCGTCGAATCAAAACTATTATAGTTTTTTAGCTGTTCTATGTGTGATTTTGTTAAAGGCTGCGACCAATAGTATACGACAAACAAGCAAATAGAACAATTTAGTCGACCCACGCAGTCGTCGTTTGGCTAGAGACGCGTGGGCGCGACCGCTAGTTGCGTTCATTAACACCGATAACAATTGCATTTATGCTTTACGATAAACATTTCATTTGTTTCCCCTTATTTATATTTAAAGTTACAGTAGAAATTATAATTAAATTATTAATCTATATATATAAAATCTCTTCCGTCATTGAGTGATTGACAGACATGAGACAACGCACAGCGTTCTAAATTTAGATGTAGGTTCCTTGGGGAGTGTGAGTACTAAGGCTCGAATTTATAAATCGCTCTCAACTCCAGGGTCAGTCTTCAGATGCCGTTTTGTAGATTATTAAAATGGCATCTCAAGGTCGATCCCAGAGTTGAGAGTGGTTTATAAATACGGGCCTAAAGGAGGATAACCCGACATTCCTATGAGAATGGGAAAAAACAGGATTTCCGTTTTACATCATACGAGTCCGTGCAAATAAAGTTGCGGGGGACGACAAATCATGTATAGGCAAAGAAAATCTATAATAACCCCTTTGGTATTAAATAATATCCAAGTGAATATTACTTCATTTTAAATTTCTTAAACACTCAATGATCGTTTTATCAAGAATGAGAACGTGGAAATAATACTTAAAATTTAATAAACACTTAAGATTAGCTAATTAGGTGCGTTCAAGTTAAAGCAATAACTACTTAGTGTGTATTGTTTATATTTAAAATATTTTCTTTTACTCTTGACAAAATCTAGACCGTGGACAAAGTTCATTAGTTCTTTTATTGAGGATAACTATATACAGGCTGTATTACATCAAGCTAATTGTTTCGTTGTGACCTATTGTTTCTGCGGTCGGAGTTATCTCGGGCACTTAGAATGGATTATTTGTCCTATTCTACTCTTAGTTGTTTTAATTTGACCATGCGGACGAAGCCACAGTATAGAGCTACTATGATAAGTAATAGTTTCCGTTTCGTTTACTAAACCTTTCTTATTACTTTATGCAAATATAATCAATAATCTATAAACTAATTACTTCAGTGCATATGTTATATACCTATATTATAGTAGAGTAGATTACAGGAAACGGTGCAATAATTATTATTTTGCAATGCTTAATTTAAGCGATGTTTTCCTCCACAGCTAGCTAATTAGGTTTTATCGTTATGTTTAAAATTGTAATTTGTTATGGTACTGATTTTAACGTAGGTATGTCAAAAACGTTAGTATTTATTCTGAAAACTTATGTTACTTTAGTAGTCGTTTTTGTATTCCCGTTCCCGTAGGAATTTCGAAAAATCTAGCCTCCAACCCCTAACCTAGCTGCATGCCAATTTTCAACTTTTCTAAGTCCTGTAATTTCGTCTTTGCGTTTTCTATCAATTATATAAAATAGAACCTATGACATTCGGTAATCAGCAATTTTACTAAAGGTATTTAAATTGCAATTAATAATATTAATATTTTAATGGAAACACCGATTTATGTATAGACATAAAACACTGTTTCCATTACAAGATTGTTTTTGAAAGGTGCAAAGTTTAGTTAAACAAGTAATTTTTGAATCCAAAATCATCTCTCAAGGTCCACATCGTGAGAAGTTTTCTGTAATATGTCTTAATTTTGATAACAATATCTTAATACGTTTTAATGAAAATAAATATGATGAGGTCGTCGTGGCGCAGCGGCACAGTGTGTGACTGTAAACACGACGGTTGCAAATTCTCTAATGCGCCTGCGCCACGACGACCTCAATATATTTTTTTAAATTAAAACATGACTCACAGATTCACTACGAGATGTTATTTAGCGTTTGTTCAATTATATGTTAAATTGTCATCTGCACTTGTATAAGACGTGCATAAAAACATAACTTATTAAAAGAAATTATTAAATAGGTACGTCAAGTAAAAAAATTATAATCTAAGATATTCAATTGAAAAATACTTTATGTTAAGTTCACCACTTTAGTTGACGTTACTGTTCGTGCCTCTCAAGGATCAGTTAAAGAAATGTTTGGAAATATCTGGTATTAGAGATATATTTGTACAGAGCCGTACCCGAATCTAGTTCATATTAAACAATATCTCTTGCCCTTCGTTCTCTATTTCAGCGCAGGTACAGCCCACATTGTTGCCACAATTCGCCGGCAGATTGCTCAACGTATTCGAGTCACCGTGTAAAAATAACTTGTGACACAATAGGCTCGCGCCCTAATCGTGGTGTAAAGAAAATTGCCTATGAGGCGGTGCTAATGTATTTTTTTTATATAACTTTTTTTGTTTTCGTAACGAAAAAATATGTAGTGATACGACTCTCCGTTGTCTATCTGTAAAGTATACACCTAAGTCAAATTAGGATACCTTTTAATTAAAGAACAGACACTTGATATTTTAGTTATAAATATTTTTTGACTTGAATTTGAATTTACCCTCACCAATCTCTGTTTTTATATGTAAAATGTTAAAGGAAGACTTCATATTACATTCCGTTTTTAAAGATATTTTTTTAAATGTAAAAAAAAGTTCTATGACTATAACTCTTTGTCATTTGGTTTATTTTTCAATCATTGTCTTGTTCAATACTTATATTTTTTTGAGTTTTTCTAATTATATTTGAAAATATTACCTCGAATATATCAAAAGAAATTTTATAGTATTCGTTATACCGTTAAAGAATCAGTAAAAAGTGTATGATCATAGTCTATATTGTAAACGGTTAAAAAATTATACGCGAAATATCATTTTAAAACGCTTCTAACATACTGTGGCAGTTATATGTAATTTAGATGACAATACAACAATATGGGGACTCCGAGCTGGTCTGATGATGGAGCCGGGACGTGAGTAGTGCTGCCTAGTAGAACTCTTCAGAGGTTACTATTAAGCCACTCTTTAGGCTCTTATGCCTCTTGCCTAACCTGCCATGCGCGGGATCCAGCGTGAAGTAAAAAAAGGAGTATTTAATTTATTCTCACTCATCCCACTTTGTTATCAATTTGTCAATTAGCACTACTAATTAAGTAGAGAAAATCTATTATGTTAAAACACTCCGTTCTCCACTTCTACAAATGTCATCCGTATAAAAACCAAAGAACTTTTATATTGAAGTACTTACAAGGTAACTTACTAGTTTTACATTTGTTTATTGATCGAACACCAGAGCCAGTTTGCTAAGAGTAATCTATATTTAGAATGATAACGGTACACTATGCTTTATAAATGATGTAGATGAGCCTCTGATAATCGTTTGATTAAATAATAAGTACATATTATAGAGGCTAGTCGTGGCGCAGCGGCACGAGGTGTGACTGTAAAACCGACTGGTTGTGGGTTCGATCCCCACTCGAGGAGATGAAATATTTACTTAAATTTATATTTTCATTTCTTCGCTCTGGTGTCGAGGTTAAGCGCGGCGTTGAGTTCTACCACTAAACATGCAATGCCTCCAGAATTCGGCAGAAAGTCGAGAACGGAGTGTCTTAACACTAGGTTCCCTCTGTCTACCCTGCTGTGTGCCGGATACAGCGTGAAGCTGATTTATTTGATTTGTTTATTTTACATATTATAAGATTAATTAAATAATTACCTTATATTCATGTATATCTGCATTCGATGGTGTAGGAAGGGAAAATAAGTGAAAAGCCATTCCGTTTTCCACTTTATTCAAACTAAGATGATATGGCCATGGCGCAATTTGGAGATGACCGTTTGCATCGTTGATGATACGTAGGTTTAAATTTTAAAATGTAAATGACTGGCTCATAAACCAGGACCGATCGTCCTGAGGGGCTTATGAGTAGCAGTAAGCGTCAAAAGGCCGATAATGATAAGCTTTCATTTATCAACTGCAGGATGCGAAAGATGAATGAAAATTACAAAACAACGTAGTAAAATGTTCACTTATTTATTCTATAAAATCTCATAATATTAATAAACAACTTTTCTTCTGAGATACTTAACCAAAATATATTCTTAAAGCTTAGTACGAATATAATGAGATTACAGTCTAATAAAAAAAACTTCAGAACATTCACATATCTTTGGTACCAACCGCATTAACCAATAGGGTGTGACCATCCTAATGGAATGTAGAGCTGTGTAAGCCTTAAATATACGTTTATTAGGTGTACGTTGTCATGGAGATGGTTTGAAAAGGCATGTAGGTATATCTTTATTTTTAGCTTCACCTTGTTCCCACATATAGCATAAGCAAAGGAAATCTAGTGCCAAGACTGTTCAATACTTTCCGGTCAATATATTGGAAGACATTGCGTGTTGAGTAGCGGAACTGAACGCAGCGTCCATATTTATTGTGTAAAATATAAACGAAAAAATTTTTAATTTAGTACATAATAAATTCAATGGTTAAAGTATTACTTAAGGTACAAGATTTTGCACTTAATTTAAATTTATTGGTATATATAGTGCAGGACATTTAGAACTACGCCCACATCGATCGTCGATAAATTAAACTTGACCAAATCAAAGCGTACTGTCTGTAAAAGTTTTGGGTTAACTTTTAAATAAACATAAATAAGATTATTTGTTTGCTAATAGAGTTTATCTCGTGTTTATACTTATCTTACATTATAATGTTTGGGGACCTTTTTTTTTAATATATGTGAGGCTATCGTGGAGAACTGGGACTCTAATTCTAAACGCGGCGGTTGTAGGTTCGATAAAATATGGGGGAATGAATTACTTTCACTTTGTCGCTCTGCTGACACGACAAATAAACACACAATGTCTGAAAAATTGGGCGATACATGGGGAGCGGAGTGTCATAACACTAGGTTCCTATACAACGTGAAGTTAATAAGAAAGTATTCTTAGCTATGGCGCCAAAGCTGTATACTGAGATATTGAGTCAACATACATATCTAGTAGTATTTTTGAAAAAAAAATCTTTCTTCAGTTATAATTCAGATGAAAAATCAATCCTTTTATATATTGTTATTACAATGAGAGTAAAGTCGCAAGCATTACGTATCGAACATGGTAGCGGTTAAGGTCACACAGGCCACCGGTTCTGATACTCGGACGTTAATCGTTCAGGTCGTTCAACTGATGTGATTTTACAAATAAGATTAATTTATTTCCTTAACAGTTTGTCTATTTGATCGTTTTGCGAAGATACGGATGATTAGATCTGCGCCAGATTAGATAGCATTTAGAAAGTAGGAAGGGAACTACTGAGATTTTATTTTATTAATGTGTTAATTTAAATGGGCATGAATGCCGAAAGAATGACAAGAAAAATTTATAAAGTGAGAATGAGTGGCCTCTTACCACTACAGAGGAAGAGGAATACTTTGGAGGACTTTTGAGAACACACTACGAATTATACTGGAGGAAAGTCACTTAAAAGATGGATCCACGGGAGAGTGTATGTGAGGGTTGATGACAAGGAAAAAAGATATGTAGAGAAAGTAGTGTTTGACGCTCCGCAGATGCTCTCTGCCTACTCTGCTACGGATAAGGTGTGAAGCAAAAAAGAAATACAAAACTTTAGAAGATTCGAGAAGAGAAGGTCTTAATAAGTATTAAGGCTATCCAGCAAATCTCGTAAAATATTTTAATTCACTGTCACGTTTGTTTTGAATTTCAAACTGATGTTTTGCCAAAGTCAACACATTTCAAGCCCTAATTGTATTGCAAAGCTTTCGGAACCAGGCTCGGACCGGTCGCGCCGATGTATTCATGCGGATGATGTCACCGACGCTAACCGACCATTTTGAACATCACCAACTTTTTATTCTTGCCACTTTTTATCTCAATACTCTTTAAATTTACAGCGTTATGCAAATGAGCGTAGATTTTTTTGTTGGTCTTGTATCCGTTGCGTCGGTTGTACAATTTGTGTGGTTTACGTTAAATGTATATATAATGTATACGCTAGTGTTGAGTTCGTAACGGTTATGTTTTGAAATTAAATATTGCTAAATGTTAATTACGTTTATATAAAAACTTTTATTTATAGCTAGTTAAACATTGTAAAATGTAAAATATACATGAGTTTATTATACATTTGAATATCTTAAAATAATATTATTTTTACGTTCATTTGTTTCGTTTTGTATTATCACATCAAAGTGTATCAAGAAAATATGTTTTTATACTATAATATAATATGTGCTAGACGCGTAGTAGAGTCCCTTAGCGGAGGACTAGTCAGATTGGATATGATAATGATGATTGTTAAAACACTCGTTTGATGTAACAATGACAAATTTTAACTTTTTTAAATTAGAAAATGCTATTTTAGTTTGTAAGAACTAAATATTACCAAATTTTACTAAAAGAAACGCAATTACTTCATTCTAGGTACCATGGATTATAGGTATAGGTACCATAGATTATAGGTACTATAATCTATAGCTTATTGAGTATAATAAATGAGACATCACTATCATCACTGGCATCAGCTAGCTATATGTATAGCTCTATTGTTCTTCCTAATGGCTGTCAAATTTGCAATTCAGCTGTTACGTGACTTGACGTAAATGGATTTAGCGTATGTAGCACAGTGATGTTAAATAATCTTTAATAAACAGACCGTCGTGACGCATGTACGCGGCACGGTATAGTGTCTCAACGCGACGGCTGTGGGTTCTATTCCTACTCAGGGGAATGACTTATTTACTTATTGCCATTTCCTCCCTTTGACAACATGATAATGCGTGGCGTTCTGCCACTCAACACGGAATGTCTTGGAAATTGGGCATAAAGTGGAGAGAGCAGTGTCTTAATATAGAGTTGCGTTTGTTTATCCTGATAACATAACTAACTGTGCAACATTATTTCGTTAGTGAGAGACAGACAACGCACAGGCAAACCTACTGGACTTAAGTTTATTTTTCACCGCGAGTGGAGCACGGCCATTAAGGACTAACGTTGAACTCGCAAGAGTAGACTGCATACTCTTATTTACACCAATAAGTAGTAATCGGGCCGAAATTACCAAGCAAGCAGAAATAATTGAAATGAATTCGCTTAGTTCTAGGGCTCAGTTCTATAAAATATAAAACTTTTTATTGTTGAAATTGTAAACTTATTTAAAAGGAGTCCGTTCTGCTTTAGGATTGATTACCCGCTCACTTCTCTTTCGCGGTAGAAATAGGGCTTTAGAAAGTGAACATTTACTATTCAGATAGGTTAGGGACCGTAGAAGATAATTAGGAGACGATTTCTCGAAATTTCTATGGAAATGAAAGAAAACGGGATTTTCCATTTTACATACTTTACACTTTAAGTTCATGGAAACAAATATATTAATAACTCTATATTTTAAGATTTTCTTACAATTTGACCTTTATCTGTACATAGTAATAGATGTGATATTTTATGATACAATATTTTTTGTTGCATTGATTCTAATCGTGCTATGACATGGTCTTGCGTGACATGCGTGTCTAACACGATCAAAATAATATGAAAATAGACCTTATAAAAGCTTAATCTTTATAACCGTTTTCCTTATTACGGATTGACTTTAGTATTTTCATTAAAATATATTTGTTTCAGGCCAGTCGTGGCACAGCGGCATGAGGTGTGACTGTAAAACCGACTGGTTGTGGTTTCGATCCTCACTCGAGGAGATGAAATATTTCCTTAAATTTATATTTCCTTTTCTTTGCTCTGGTGTCAAGGTTAAACGCGGCGTTGAGTTCTGCCACTCAACACGCAATGCCTCCAGAACTCGGCAGAAAGTGGGGAACGGAGTGACTTAACACTAGGTTCCCTCTGCTTACCCTGCTGTGTGCGCGATACAGCGTGAAGCTGATTTAAAATATATTTCTACTTCAAAAAATATAAAATATTAATTTAAATTTATATTAAAACATTTAAGTAATTGCGTAAAAATGTCTTATACTACAACCATAAAACGGAATCAAAGCCAAGCTTGAAGTCAGCAATGTCGTAACCGGAGATGAAAACATTGAACCGAGCCGCATATCCGTAGTCTGTAGTTTATCCGTTAAATTAGGTCAACGCTACTTAACCAGTGAAGTCATGAGATGATTTTAAATGTGACCTCAAAAAGTTTTAATTTAGCTTTTTGTGGTATAGTTTATATGTTAACTTTTGTAACTTACATGTACACTTTGGAGCTCGTTTTAACCGACGTGAAAAAGTAGGTTATTAGTTTTATATTGATTTAGATTTTTTGTTTGAGTATGATGATATATTTAGGCTTTCAAGCATTTCTCCGAATTTAAAAATTATATCGAGATAATTATTTTTGATTTAAATGTAATGTATTTTTTATTCTGGGACAGTCTAAGTCTTATCGACATCTGTTTAAAATTTCTTAGTCTCATTTTACTAAAATAAATATATATTGTTATCCTGTGAATTCCTATAATAATCTTATAGAAAAAATGAAAAAAATAACATTCCAAAAAGACATTGTGAGCAAGACAACAAATTCTCTTATTAACAATTCAAAGTATACGCGCTAAACGCAATTTAAAATTCCTCCACTCATATTAAACCTATTTTTGTTTGATGACGTTATCGCTGACGTCATATCCCTACATACCTAACCTACCAACAAGCCCAATATAATCGTGAACGGAATGCCAGTTAAATTGCCATCTGGCAGAATTATAGTAACCTACCTCGTAAAAATACCACCAGCAGTTATGGCTAACAACATTAGTTCTTAGAAAGTACTATAATTAGGTCGTACAAGGAAGTCTTTGGAATACATGTTCTTATTATAATTATTGATTTAATTTAAACTTTGAGCGCAGGCACTGTACCTGGCATATATTGAAATGATTAGCGTGATGTAATATAACATATATCCTTCCTCAATAAATGGATTATCTAACATAAAATGTTTTTCAATTCGTATCAGAAGTTCCTGAAACTAATGTGCTCAACCAAATAAATTCTTTAGTTATAATATTAGTAAAGTATTTGTGTACTGAAGTGCTTGGCATCAGCTTATATTGTCCACCAATTACCTATACTTTTTGGAAGTTGTTTTGATGTTAGCCTCATATGACCTAACGGCGGATTTGGAATAGTCAATCTAAAGACTTTATTTGTATCTTTCTTAGAAGAATAAGAATATACTCTGTCTTCCGGAAAACTCTCTCTCTCTCTGGCTAGGTGATAAGTGAAAAAGAAATTTAAAATGTATTTTTTGCTATTAACCTCAAAGGTGCAGAAATATAAAAGAATACATGATATATTCTTTTTAGTTAGACTATTATAGAGACTTAAACTACTCATAGTCCACACACAGATACAATCAAATCGTCGAATCTATGAAAGCACAAAGCTGCATACTAAAAGCTCATGTTCTTTGAATTTAAATAACCTCCTCGGATCCATGGTTTTGTGACACTTTTATTACTGTCGAGGCCGGCAGTCTGTAGAAATTGTATTTTCACGACGTTTGTTAAGTTCGTAGGGGTTGTTGTGGCACAGTGGGATACGAAGATTTCGGTCTCCACGCGAAGAAATGAATTATTTTATTTGTCTGTTCTGTTAACGAAAAGTTCTGCGTTCTGAGTCCCGCCACTCTACATGTAATTTCCCACGTTGAGGCGGAAAGTATGGAAGAGGATATTTGCTCAGGTTTTATCCATTTACCCTGCTATATAAGCGATAAGCTGAAAAAATATTGCTACTTACAAGTGTTTTCGAACACTGGTTTGCCTTGACATACACCACTGTGTCTCTATGAGGTTCAAAATCTTTGTGTGGCTTTGTATTTTTCTTATTTTGAATCAGCTTCACGCTGTATCCCGCACTTATTTTGAATAATTCTGAAATCTATTCATAGTAGACCAAGATCGAAGAAGTAGAGTGAAATAAACGTTGAAGATTTGTTACTTACATTTTTTTCTTGCTATGCATAAATATATAAACAGCTTCCCTTACTGAGTCTGACAACGCACAGACTAAATTACGCAGCGTAGGGAAATGAAATTTGGCTTTGAAATTTGGTAAAAGAGTGTTCCTCTAAATTCCTATGGGAACTGTAAAAAGCAAAAAGGAACAAAAAGGAAAAAAATATTACTTTTCAAAATGTTTGTCAAGACAATCTTTACTATCTATTTAAAATATTGCGGTTTTTTTAATATTAAAGAGTTTCTTAATTAATATTGTTATTTCATGTAATATTTAAAAGCAGTTTAATTAAATTCGAGGACAGGCCAGGTTGCTACAATTACCTTCAATTAGCATATAATACAATCCTAATTGAAATGCAGCTCGTCTTTAGCGAATATGTAACAATTTCGAAATCCGTCTAATAAGGTTCGTAGAGGTAATAATCTCTGGTGTCATATTGTTTATAAATATTATAAAAATCTTCTTTCTTTCTTTCGTTACTGCGGACTTTCAAAAGTCAAATTTGGCATGTATGTAGGTTAGGAAGTATAGGGAAGTACTAGGAGAGGATTTCTCGGAATTCCTATGGAAACAGAAAATAAAAAGATAATTTCCGTTTTATGTCTTAAGTACATGCGAACAAAGTTGCGGGCGATGACTAATAACTTTATAAAAGAATAATATTATGTGCATATGTGACATTATATCTTGATAATAATCATCAAACCGACAATGATAATGGCCGGCACTGATGAAAATAGCAATTATCTTCACGATGTTCTTAATTCATTAGTAACATTCATCTTAACAGTTGCTCACTGGTAATTACTAATACAACTTCCATCAGTAAAACTGGATGAATGATAATGATCTCATCACCACTCTCGTAAGACGTAGGGTTGGTCTTATTATTTATATTAGTATCGAGCATCGACGACCCCGTTATAGCAGATCTTTATGTTCGATAAGGGAAATATGGGTACTAAAATATAATGTGATTCGCCCAAAATTGGTTCGGAGAATGTAATAACGTTGTTTTCTTTCTGTACATGTTGGGATTTATGGAAATTGTATTGGTTAACATAGTTTTTTTTATGTTTTGGATTATTTTTACTTTGTTAATTGAAAGATAGAGTTATGCTCGCTTTATAAAAAAATACTATGATTTCTTAATTATTGCATTCCAAGGGTTGGACCTAAAAAGATTAACTTTAACTTTTTATTAGCTGTTTTATAATGTTTTTATTTTAGATAAACTTTTTNAGTATTATATATATATATATATATATATATATTTATATATATATTTATATAATACTTGTAATCCATTTACTTGTACATAAGTGACCTCTATAAAAGGGCAGAGTAAACGGTTGAATGAACACCATTTTAGTCGGCGAACCTGTTCGGGCCCAGGCTTCCCGTGATAGCGTGTCTTGAACCGAGTTGTATCGAAAATGTAATGAGATGTGATCGTATTTAGTGCTTTTATGGGCGATTTGTTTTAATTTTATGTTTGGGCAAGTTATTTTTTATTTTTTTTATTGAAATATATATCTGTATATTTTTTAAGATAAAAGTAAGTATTAGCTTTACGCTGTACCCAACATTTGGCAAAGCAGACAGAGAGAATCTAAGTGTTAAGATTCTTAATTTTCACACGCACCGCAAAATTTCGAGACATTGTATGTTCATAACCCAACGCCGAACCTTGTCTTGTCGTTATTTTTAATTTGTTATTAAAGCAGAAGAAATGAAAATAACCCATTCTCCCAAGTGGGAATCAAACCCGCGACGATAGCCTTAACGTAATTAAATAAAAAATATCTTTTAATTTTTCCGATTGAAGGACTTAACAATTACCGCTAGCAATTTCACATGACATCACAAACGATGACCTAATATGATGAATGGATTATAAAGTTATATTATTATTGAACAAGGCCAATAACAAGTTAACAGTCTTAATACCAATTAATTTATTATTACTTTCAGGAATATCGTTTTTAGTTTTATTTTTTATTTTCAATTAGTAGTTATTTTTCTAATTACAAAACAATATTAACTCCTAAGTACCTTAAGTATTTTATTTTCTTTCTTTTTTGTTACTTATGTTACCGTATGAATTTATAATTAAATACTGTATATTTTACTATAAAAAAAATCGAAATGTGAATGTTACGTAATCGAATGCCGATCTTGACATTGCGCCGGCGTTGCAAATGTATCCTTAATCAGTTGTTAGCCTCAATTGTTCATTTAATATCAATCTTCAGCGCGGACTTCGTCTATGAACTTTAAATGTTGGGTGTTGTTTAGTGAGGAGATTTGGTATGGCCGTTGCCATATTTTATGTTTACATTTTTGATGCTTTTCTGTAGTGTTTTATCGATATTTATTTTTTGCACGCTTAATCCCGAAAATAACAAGGTTTGCAAAGAGAACCTAGAGTGGGACATGATCCTACAACCATTATGTTTCCAACAGACATTGTTCCACTACGTCATATTGCCTGAATCTTTAAATTACCAGTTTTTTGTCCAGCTTCACGCTGTATTCCACAATAACCGAATAGGTTGAAGGAATTTGGGAACCTTGTTTTAAAACACTGTTCCCATTAAGATACTTCCATTCCCCACTTACCGCTGAATTACCGCTCGTCACCACAACGTGGAAATGAAAATATAAAGTTCTTCATTTCTCCGAAAGGGAATCGAACCAATAACCCTCGCGTTTACAATCTCACACTTGTGCCCTGAGCTACGATGGGCTCTTGTTAAATATATAGGTATTAATAATTAGATTATATAGAATAGAATATCAATGTAAAATACAGTAACAGTTTGGCTATAATTTCATATTTGTTCCATAAGTCGGTTTTTATCTTAATAGAAAACTTATATCATAAATGTTATAAAGCTGTCGACGAAAGTTCATTAATCAGATGACATCTAAGAAAGGCACAGCATCCGAATCGTTTATCATTATAAATAGACACTTTTGGAGATCAATTAGAGCCGAATATTATTTTAACGTGATCTATCAAGTAAAAGTATCCAATAATATCAACAATGTCACATACGAGTACAAACATATCAAACTAATAGCTTCCTTTTTTAAGTCGGTTAGAAAGATAATAATTACATAAATTATGTCATGCTTTTGTTTACAGTCTATTTATCATGGGGTCTTATCGGTTATATTTCCTATGATGAGTTTGTTAAACTTGAACCGTTATCTATCCTACTAGTTAGATTTTGTTATTTCATATAAGTAATTATTTGTTGTTTTTTGTTTCAGGTAATTGTGGTTGCGGAAAGCGTTTTTGGGTTGTTGAAGGCACTTATTTAGTTGTAAGTGATTTTTTAAATATATATTTAGTGTTCTTTATTATTTATTGGTGCATGGGGAACGGCTTTTCGTAACATAAAGGTTACCTCTGCTTATCTGGTAAATGCGGGATACAACGTGAAGTTAAGCATAAATTATTATGTAAATATTTAGTGACATACATATGTACATACACATACCTGAAAGTACATCCATTGCACTTGCACAGTGTACTACTAGAGTACTCAAATATCAAACATTAAGGTCTCCAAAACATTTTCAAATGAACAAAAAACAAAAGTTACACAAAGCAAAGGATTTGTTTGCATAAAATAAATCCTCCGAAATTGCTTCTGCACTCGCAATACCTACGGAATACACTATTGTTTCGCTAAGTTACAGATCTCATCTCGCAACCCTATTTGGGAAAAGTACAGTGCTAGACAAGCTTGGCGCCCACAGCTCCCAAATGGTTCAAATATTGTAAAAGAAACCTTATTTATATGACATTTAGTACTTTCAATTGAAGTCCTTCCGAAATCAAAGCATTTCGTTATTTACGAGAAATAAAATAGGGGGTATCAACTGTAAATGGTAAGCGTAAACAAGCCGACGCACAAAAGACAAACCAGCTTCACTTGCATTACCGCGGATTTATGAACGCATCACGCATACTTCACTGGATTTTTAAGCAAAATTATGTACTTCAAGAAGAAAATCGTTTGAATGACGCAAAAGAATGTAAAATAATTACTCTTTTGGTTCACTTGATGGCTTTTTTAGCAGATTTTTTTGTTTTTAAAATATTTTACTCTTAAAAATCATCTTTAACTAAAACTCTTTAACCGGATTAATCGCGTATATTTAGTATTATATTATAACAGTTTTTGGAAACCCGACGTTTCGAACATGTTGCAGTAGTCCATAGTCACGAGTAGACTGTAATATTATTAACTGTATAATATATGTATGGTATGTAGTGATTATTGCGATTTCTATTTAAAGTATGAGTATTATTAAAATACTTTTTACACAACAATTTCCTTCGCCCGAGATCCATATAACAAGAAAATGAATTTTGCGAACTTTCCCATTTCCTTCGGATGCGAGCCTATCTCCACCGCTATGCACTCAGCGCTGGGAAATTAAGTGGTTTTAAAATGTTTTCCAATATGAACTCTATTATAAAGTCATAAATACTATAATTCCTTGACTCGTGATAAAATATTATGCGCATGATGACGTTTGCGTAGGCTGTGCAGATACTCGTACTCGTAGCATATAATTTGAGACTGAATAAAATAGATGTAACTTCGAAAATATTATTTTTATAGTAAGTTATGTGGATATTATATTTTAGGAGTCTGACTGTAAACGCGACGATTGTGCCTCTGATTACCATTCCAGTAAAAAGACAAAGTCTTGTAAAATCTTAAAAACTCGATGGAACGTGGGGAACGAAGTGTCTTGATATTAGGTTCCCTCTACCTTATAATATGCGTGATACAGTTTAAAGGAAAAACAACGTACATATTCTTAAAATTAATATAATTATTCCATTTTTAGCGATACGAATGGTGTCCACTTGCTGTTCTAAATATAAATTATACTTTTCTACTAACTTACTCCGGTTAGGCCACTTTTGTATTGACTGTCTTACTGATTTATCCGTGCCTAAGTTAAAAGCTCCAGTGCAAATGTTATTTTTAATTTGAGCACCATGTCAGGTACAATACCATTTTCAATAGCATTGTTTGTTGCTACACGTTGTTCCTTTGTTATCAGTCATTAATGACGGAGCACTAGATGTGATTTTTATACGAGAGTTGTCATTAGGTTGTATTGTTTTTTTTTATTTATGTATTTTTTTTATTTATGTATTATATTTTTTTTAATTATGTTTTTTTTATTTAATCTTTATTTTGTGCTTTTGTACGTTTTGTTTCACATCGGCTTCATAAAGTAGGTTTGAAATTAAAATATAAGGCAGTCGCTGACACGTTTTACCGTGGGCGCGGGCAATTCTTGAAAATTAAGCGGAAAGAGTGGAGGAGTTTCTCAACACTAGGTTCCCTCTACCTACGCTGCTGTATGCGGATATAAAGGGACAAAAGAAAAACTTTATTTAGGTGGTCTGTGTACATATATATTTTTAGGTGATCTATATAGACCTCTACATGGAATATGTTTAAGAAAAAATGTTATTGGTGGAATTCAAAAACGTAATAGAACCCAAAATAAAAAAAAAATATTAGGACCTTGAATAAGTTTTTTGAAAGATGGCGTTGCGGCACTCTGTGCATGGAATTTCGTACGGTAACGAATCACCAAAGTAGTACTATATGTAACCTCAAATTATAGTAGAATAGTGTTTACTACAGTGTCAACTACATATTTATTTTCCCTTTGTGAAAATGTGTACTTTTGTGCCAAATAAAGTGTTTTTGCGGGGAATTTTATTGCACTGCTTTATTCAGAAAAAATCTGCAGCAGAAGCACACAGAATTCTCGTTGAGACAATGCTTTGTCGAATACAACGTGCAGAGACTGGTTTAGGCGCTTCAAAAGTAATGATTTTGACCTTGAAGACAAAGAGCGTTCTGGAGCACCGACAAAATTTGAAGACAGAATTGGAGGCATTGCTTGAAGAAGATCCATGTCAGACGTTAGTAGAGCTCGGGAAAACGTTACAAGTAGATGCGTCAACAGTTTCAAAACGTTTAAAAGCGTTAGGAATGATCCAAAAGCAAGGGCATTGGGTGCCGTATGAGTTGAAGCCGAGAGACGTAGAACGACGTTTTCTCATGTGTGAATTGTTGCTTCAACGGCAAAAGAGAAAAGGTTTTCTGCACCGTATCGTCACTGGGGATGAAAAGTGGATTCACTACGACAATCCAAAGCGAAAAAAATCGTGGGGCATGCCGGGTCACGCATCAACATCGTCGCCAAAACCAAATATCCATGGTTCTAAGCTTCTTCTCTGCATTTGGTGGGATCAGCAGGGCGTAATTTATTATGAGCTGCTTAAACCTAATGAAACTATCACGGGAGCTCGCTATCGACTTCAGTTGATGCGTTTGAGTCGCGCTCTGAAAGAAAAGCGGCCACTATACGAGCAGAGACACGACAAAGTGATTTTATTACATGATAATGCTCGGCCACATGTGGCAAAACCAGTCAAAACTTACCTGGAAACACTTCAATGGGAAGTTCTACCCCACCCGCCGTATTCACCGGACATAGCCCCCTCCGATTACCACTTGTTTCGGTCGATGGCGCACGGTTTAAGCGAGCAGCGCTTCCATTCTTTTGAAGAAGCCGAAAAATGGCTTGATTCCTGGATTGCCTCGAAAGATGAGTCGTTTTTCCGACGGGGGATTCAATTGCTACCAGAGAGATGGGAGAAAGTGGTCTCTAATGATGGACAATACTTTGAGTAATGTCATTGTAAGCATTATATTTTTTTTACTTATTCCTAATATGTTTAAATTTTTGTATGTATGTTTGCGCGTTTTTCCACGCTTGTCTTACAAGCTCAACCGAATTAAATGCAGTTTTTATTAGTGAATTTTAACGAGGTTCCTATATCAGTTAGTGTTTTATCTTAATCGTCTTACAAGTAAAAAACTTATTATATAACATTGTAAATAATCTTGTTCCACAAAACTTATATAAATAATTGTTTTATTGAATTGTCTAAAACTTTACTTTTCAATATAGATTATTGTTTTTAAAATTATGTTATTAGAAGTCGACGTCAGTAGAGTCCATATACAGCTACTGAGGAATTATTTTCTTTAAAATAAGCATAGTAGCGTGTTTTGTTAAGTTGTGTAACCTTTGTTAACCTTACTAATGTGTGCTAGTGTGCCCTACACGATTACTCATTTCATTGTTAATACTTGACTGGTAAGAGGATATTATGACCTAAATAATATTTTTAGCGATGATTAAGTTTAGGCGATTATTTCTCGATACGCCCATAAGTCAAAGATCACCTTATCGCTAAATGTGATTCATATTGCTAGTAAAAATGCATTTATATAAAAATTCTCGAGTATTGGTCGGTGCGTGGGGAACGACAACTCTTAATACTAGATTCTCTCTGCCGAATCTTCTATATGCGGGGGCCAGCCTGAAATTTACAAAAAAAATAATATAATTGACTCAAGCAACTGACTAATGCAGTCAGTAGTTATTAATTAATATTAGTCAGTAGTTATTAATTAATATTAGTCAGTAGTTATTAATTAATATAGTAATTATTATAAAATAATAAAGAAACAAATTTATTGAAAGAGACACAATGTTCATTTAAATAAAGGAAAAAATAAAGAAGATATTCATAATAATGTTTTCAGTCTGGTTAGTTTCTTCGGACAAGTGTGGCGTTGTTTCGCAACCGAACGTCTTCTACCAGTTGCGTACGCGTGAAGATGAAAACAAAAGGGAAAAACTAGAGTAAATACTAACAATAGCATATATGTACTTTTATGATTTAGAATATTAAAATATATTATTGCATATATATATTTTTTCAAGTCTCGTAATAAGCCAAGTAGGCTTAGTGGAACGAACCTAAGGGCACTCCGTACTTACTATTGGATTACGAAATTTAACCCCGCGCCGATTATTGTGTAACTACTTTTCAGTGGGAAACAAACCCACACCCATCGCATGTAGATACTCTAACCGCGGCAAAACAGCGTTGTTTTATTTTTTCGTAATTTTCACGCTGTATCTTGCATATATCACGCAAATGAAATCTAAATTTTGTCTTAAATCTAGATTTCATTTGCTCCTCCTTCCTCATTTACGCAAAATTTGGGAGACATCGAATGCATCGCTTTAGCTTGTTACCAGACCGCGGATATGAAAATAGTCCATTTTCCCGAGTGTCACGATGGTCTAAAAAATAATGCATAGGTGATTAAACCTTTCCTCCATGGCATCGTTCACGAACGAGCCGAAGCCAGTCAGCATTTTTTACATGAATTCCGCTGACACAAGACGGTGTGCGACATAGGACTTTTAATTGCATTTTATTATGGATACCGTAAATAATTTTGAAGTTCCCTTCGTTATAATTTTCGTCTTTGAACTTTGTAAAAAAATTAGTATCTAATAATAAAAAATGTTTTATATATAGATAATAATATAAATCCATGTAAAATATATTACAGAAATTCTTTATATCTCAAGGAAGATGTGTTTTTGAATGCTTTTCTGTAAACGACGCAATTCATATTTGCAATATTTTTATATTTATTTGTGATGACATCAAATAGTTTTTATAAAATTTTGGAATAATAAAATTGAAAATTAAAAATCTAAATGTTCTAAGTGCTTGACCGGCGCCGCCCGCACGCATCACATATTTATAGTATCGCTCATTAAGAGTTTAAGAGAGCCTGGATAGTCTCTACCGATAAATATATTATTTTATTAAAAAGATTTTTTTTTATTTTATTAATCTGTAAAAAGATAAAATAGCCACGACTTTCTTTGTAACTAGTAATATAGTATAAACACAATTTAATAATACATACATAATTCTCCAATTTCCTCGCATTTCAAAAGGGTATAAAGTTTCTTATATTCTCCAATTTCCTCGCATTTCAAAAAGGTTATACAAAGGTAATATGTATGAGTATTTTACTCATACATGTTACCTTTGTATAAATAATATAAATTAATAATAATTATTTCTGTTCATAACTGTTATATATATGCATAGCAATGTGTTTTAACAGCGCACTTTTCTCTTATTTTTATTTTTTTATTTACTTTTTCGCTGTAAAGGCGAGGGATTCTTGTGTCAAAACATTCCGTTCTCCGCTTTAGGTTACATTAGGTTGTACGTTTGATTTCCGCTAGGAGAAATGAATTATATTATTGTTTAGATTAGTAAAGATATATATTACACACATAATCAAAGGTTTGTATTCTACACTATAAACGACATTATTTAAAAGGGTGACGACCCGCAATTGTGCGCCTACAGCACATCGACGTATCTCTCACTCAGCATTTTTTATATGAATTCCGTTTTCAACAAAGATGCGTGCGACTTGTCATAAGCTCTAATTACTTTTTTCTATACTTTTTTTTTATAAACATTGCTTGCAGCTGAGGTTTATTATTATGGCGTTTAAAGTAATGGATGTCCTGTATTATATGTGTTATTTATTTAGTTGTAGTTGGCATAGCATGTTTATAAACAGTTGTGGGTTCGGTTCTCACTGGGGGGAAAGAATTATTGTCATTTCGTCGCTGTGGAAAGAGAGCAAAACGTAACACGAAAGACATATATATTTGGTGGTGTGAGCAACGAAGAGTCTTAACACTCTCTTTCTCTCTCTGCCCAATAGATGGGGGATGTAGATTATTTACAAAAGTGTCTGAGTGAGAGATATATAAATAAAATAATTAGTAAATGGAACACAACGTTTTTATTTACGTAAGTACATATGTATGTAAGTATGTGTATAAGTAAAAATGATATTTAGTTAGAATTTGTATTACAATATGAGTAATAATATTTGATCGATAGTTTTATTATGCGTAACTAATCACCGTCACAAAAGGGCAATCGTATTTTATAACCCAAGTGTATATACACATAATATATAAACAAAATCAAATGTTACGATTATTTTTTTTAATCAAATATTTATTTAAAATACTGAAGAATATGTTTAATATTTTGACTGGATGGCAGTTATGACTACTGAGTTCGATTCCCTGATTGTTTTTCTTTGATATTTCTATTTCCCATTCCTTTTACTTAGTAATACGAGAGGTTATATTGAGATATATGCATAGTTTCTAAATGCATTCATTATTGTAAACATATTTTGTCTATAGCATCACGCTGTATTCTTTATATAGCAAGGCAGATACTGAGAACCTAAGATAAATCAATTTCGCAGACATTGAGAAGCGAGTGGCGGAACTTATCGCCGCGCTGTCTTGTTACCAATGCAAGAAAAATGAAAATTCATTTCCCAATTCAAAATGAGAGTCGAACCCACAACTGTCGCGTTTCAAATTAGACCTACAAAATATAATGCAATATAAAAGTTTTTCACTTTAATCTGTCCCGTCCAAGTTTCATACAAAACTATCAAAGTTTTGAATCACGTGTTTCATTGAAACAACTTTCTACGTCGAAGTTTGATCAATAAACGTCGGTGCGTGTCCCGTGCCGCCCCATTCAACAAACAGTATAGACGTGTCTTAGAAGGAACGCCTTTAAAACTTTTATTACTGCAGGTACGATTTTATTTATTGGCCCTTTTTGATCTTTATTGTGGGGGTGTGTTGTGTTGACATGTTTGGAATTTTGTTTTGTTAATTTTGTTTATAATCGTTTGAGAATTTAAATCTGTTTCTCTGTATTCTATCTGTATTTTTTCAAATATAATTATTTTTTTTATCATATAAACATGGGCTGGAAATATTTTGCAAATTTCGATAATTGTGTAGTGTGTGAGGACGGAGTGTCTTAACACTAGGTTCATTCTATCTACTCTGCTATAGGTGCGGGAGACAGCAGGAAACTAATCAATTGAATATATTTTTATAAAGCAGAAAATGGAAGAATGGTGTACTAGTAGAGCATATTATTGTTGTACTAAATATTTGCAAAAAATAATGCTTTAAAACTTTAAATGGAGTGGAGAAAGCGTTAAGTGGGGTAAAAATTCAGAACAATCTGGTAGATGAACTTTTCTAATTTTAGTTTATTTGAACTTTTGAAACTTATAGGATTACGCTATTTTAGGAAGTGCACTACAATTAGTGCCTGACCTGAAACTGACCGGACCGATCCCGGGCCAATCGATACCGGTTCAGCTGGAACATGACCTATTAATGGGTGAACTGGTTTATAGGAACCAACCAGGTAAATGTAGGCTTTCTAGAAATTGATGTTATTCTCTAATGACTGAGATTTCGCTATGCTGTAGTATGCATGTTTAGTTCTATGTATATACGGTATTTTAAGGGGGAGACAGAGAACAAAAAAATAAATCACTTGATTTTTTGAACATTATATTGATTTGATACAAAGATGTTGCTTGGCACAGGCGTCTGTTCAGTCTTAATTATTTCAGAGAGAATATTAACTCATTTCAAATCTTAATTTTGCCACATTTTTTATTAGATATACGTTTACCGCGTTATAATGGCGTCGACTAAATAAAAAAATACATAATATAAATAGAGCTAAATATTAGGGCTACCATGCACAGTTAAAACAACACGAAAGACCCTTGTAGAGTGCAGTGGAGCCTTATGAAAAGACGTACCATTTTTTTACGGAAACGGAAAAAACGGGATTTTACGTTTTTAAATCACTGAATGTATGTTATAACAAAATCTGTACAGTGATACGTTCCAGTTCCAGTAAGCGCTTGCTGAAGTAATGGATACATAACTGAATTATTGTTTCAGACTGCCAGTCTAGAACCATTAGCCCGATGCTAACGTGATAGCTGGCGGAGATTGTGGGCTAATTGGAATTGTATACTAATATATATACCTATACGAGTTGATTTCATTTAGTGGTTTGGTTTACCTTTAAGATAGATTTGATGGACATTTTGGGAATATTGGAAAGTTTTTTTATTAAATAGTTTCACACCGTATCTCGCTTGCTGCAGTTTAAAAATAATAGTGGTAAAAGACTATTTATCAGGAATAATGCATAATTTATGTATTATATAAGCTTATTTTTGTCAACATAACTAATAATGATTTTAAGGAAATTTTGTTGTATTTGACCTTAGGATGGTTGCTTATTCTGGCATTATTTGCCAGAATTACCTCGTTTACCAGAATTACCTAACTTTGTCAGAGTTACCTCGGGTACTTAGAATGTATTATGTGGCATACTTAGTATTTCCATTTGACCACAGGGGCGAAGCCGCATGTAAAAAGTAGTAATAACATCAATGCCTATGTCATAGGTATTTCAATATTCGTGAAAACCACCCCCGCCTACACAAACTGAAACAAAAGATACATATAGGAAATCATCCCAGCCGTCGCGTCGCGTCGGCGCGTCTGCGTACGTATGAAAATAATGAAAATAACTTGGCTGTAGATTGTTCTAACATGCCTTTTATTTATTTAATTGTTAGTAGAAATTTAATATTGAAATAATTTTTATGTGGAAAACATAAACATGTGCATTTGTATAGTTTTGTTTAAGATTTAGAATTAATTTATTAACGCTTAGAGTAGGAAGATTTGACTGATAATAATTACAAATATAATATATAGATAATAAAAAAAATGTGAAAGAATTTCAAGACAAGATTTCCTCTGCCTATGCGACAGAGTATAATATAAAGTAGATTTATATATAGAAGAGTAATGGAAGTTTTTTTGAAGGTTTTATATTATAAAAATAGGATATTTATATAAGAATTTGATTTTTCTAATAAATGGCTTAATTCACACACAAAAGAGACATAACAGTAGTGTGTGTTATGCCGAATAGGAGTACAGTGTAAATGATTATTCTCAAGCTGATTTTTTCTTTTTACTCCGTAGCATGAAAATAAGAAACAAAACAAAACATAATGCTTAAACGTTTAATCCTAAAACAATACGTGTTTAGAACTCAAGGCTGAACCCAACAGGTAGGCGACATGATAAAGTGCCGTTGAACCCAACGTAATTGTTTCATACTAGCTGGCGTACTTCCAATACTTGCAACTAGGTATGCTGTGTCATTTATATTTACGTTTCTAATGCCCATTTATATTAATGTAGGTATAATATAGCAAACGACCTCGATTGACCTTCGAGAGCACAGCACTGATGATGCTGGACGAAAGTCATGTGAAAAGCATAAGCACCTCCCGGAGGAAATGTACGTTTTGATGACAGTGGATGTGGTGAGAAAAGTATGCAGAGACCACAGCGTTTAGTCTTCCATTCTCTTTTTCAACCCCGCTGGGAAAGAAGTGTGAAGATTAAAAATGTCATAAAAATATTGAATTATGAAAAGTTTATCAAAGAAATTAATGAATCATTCATATATTTAGGTGCTATATATTAATGATCTTTATATAACAATGAGCTCTGCTGTAATTTATGTGAATGACTTGGCTCGAGTTGCCACTTGACCTTCTTCTGAAGATGAGTGTTCTTTTTTTGGTCTATAAGCATAATATAATAGTAAATCATAATTTTATTTCCGCTGCTGCGCCTGGACCAAATTTATTATATGTTTGTATGGATAAATGATATCATTTTGCCTACTTAACAGTAACCCAAACAATTTATCAAAATATGCACATTTTTCATTTTCAACTATGTAACATTGCATCTATGTAATTAAATTTAAAAGGCTTAATTTAGACTTATTTTTTTTGTCTTGTTTCTATTTTAGAAATTTATAATAGTAGTTAATATCACCCAAGTAGTTAATAAAATTACACGTCCATCTTCTAATTGGCAACGCTGACTGTGTTGATGTCAAGGCCGTCTTATTGTCATCTGTGGAGCTTTTGTTACGGGAACACAACTTACGTTGCTACTTGAGTTCATTTACTTGTTTTGGATAGCTTTATTTTTTTAACAAGCATATTTTTTTTAGCTTAACGCTGTATCCGGAACATGGCATGCAGATATTTAGTGTTGAAACATTTCATTTCCAATTTTACGAAATATTTTGAGTGGCAAAACTAAACGTCGTGCTTTGTGAACAAATAAAAAGAAAATAATTTACCTTCCCAAGAGAAAATCGAACCCACATTTTAACTTTCTAAGTCCAGCAGTTACGGCTGTGCGTTGTCTGTCAATCAATGTTCTCCTATATAAAAAGAAATCTAGAGCTGTGTTGGCATTTTAGACGCAACTTGTAAATCTGTAGGTACTTATTATATTTACTGTTTTTTTTTAATACTGAAGAGAGAAAGTAGAGGATATGAGATTTTTTGAGAAAGACTGTTTTATCGTTATTTGTTGTTTACATCAGTGCCTATATTAGAACAAGTGAAGTAAAGTTATAAATTTGGGCAGTATGTACAGTAGAGATGGAAGAATCGAAATGAACGTGGAAAGGCTTATTGCTGCCGGTAACAGGGTTAATGATACTTTAGCTGCATTGATGATACGAAGAAATATTAGAACAGTTGCACGTTTGACCGTACACAATCCAGTGTTGGTACCGAAGTTATACGGCGAAACGTGGGTTTTTACAGAAAAAGAATGAAAGAAAGATGAATGCTGTGGAGATGCGATGTCTTCGTAATATATCGGAGTCAGTTTAGCTGATAGAATCCGCAATGAAGAAGTACACAGAATTGCAGATATTAGTGAGGATGTCACGGTGAGAATGAAGAAGAACGTGCTCAGCTGGTTTGGACACGTCGAGCGAATGAGTGATGAAAGAATAGCAAAAAAGAATTATGACCGGAAAGTGAGCGGTAAGAGAGGCAGGCGGAGACCTCGGAGGTGGAAGGGTCCTTCGAAAACACAATATCAAAGATACTGGAGAAAGGTCACGTAAAAATCATGAGGATTTCCCGTAGGACATGTATGAAGAAGTTAATGACAGTGGACGAGGCGAAAGATGTATGCAGAGACCATAGCGCTTGGCGCTCCGTTCTCTCTGACTACCCCGCTACAGATACAGCGCGAAGTTAGATTACATATTAGATAAGATTTTATCAGTGTCTACTTTACACAAATAGATTTCACTTATAAATGTGTAAGTTACGTTCTCGTAAAGTGACGTATAAACTGTAGTCGAGAGATAATTTGTGTAGATTGATTGATACTAAAAAGAATTAGGTATAAAACTATATTGGAGGCTTTCATTAGTTGTTTCTATGATCATTTCAATTATTTTTTAATTTAATTTCTCTTCTCTGACATTTTAATATTAAATCTTTTATATAAATTTTTTTAAAACTTAGGCAGAGGAAACCTAGTGTGTTAAAATGTCTCTAATTTTTTTTAGCTTTACGCTGTACCCCTCACATGACGGAGTAGCCAGATTCTGAGCATCGCTAGTTGAGTGGCGGAATTAAACGCCGCTCTTTGTATGTAATTCAAATATGATAGTTGCCGAAACCACAACCTTTTCTACTGCACCACGACGGCCGCAATACAAATCTTCTTAAATAAATGAACATTAACATTTCATTCACAAACACTATGCAAGTTCATTGATCGATGACAAATGTCCAAACAATGGAGCTGCGATCGGTTATAACGCAGATGCCCATTGTGTGCTAATGAGAGAGATTGATTCTCTTATTCGAGATCAAACAAAGCCAGCGAAGTCGCTGTAAACAGTTTATGATTAGTTAGGGTTTTGGTAATACTGTTGTTTATTTTCATAGATAGTCTGTTTGAGTCGATTTCAAAGATATTTATTAGTATTTAATTGTCATTAAATATTACTTAAATTTTTGCAATTCAGAGGTAAGTGACATAATAATTATATTGCAGCTAGTCTTATCTAGATGGAAATACATTTTAAAAACAGTTGTGATATTTTTAAAAGTATTTATAGAACGAATATGTATGAAAAGCTACAAATTGTTGACTTATTTTCGTTATGGGGTTAACTTTAATTATTACGTTTATAAATAAATATAGTATGACATTCTTTTAAATTCCAAAATTAAAGTGTTAATAACACAGCCAAATTAACGTAGGTACTTTAGCGTAAAATTGTAACTATTTTACTAAACATAAATATACATAACGCTTCCTAGTGGACCTCTAAAAGAGCACAATTAACGAGCACTGTGACCCTAAACGTGAACTCTACCATATAAATTGCCACGCTCATTGGGCAGAATGGGTAGTAGGTACCTACTGTTGTACTTGTGTACCTACGAGAGGTGTAATTTAGGGTAGGGCCCAGTTTTTAAGAGCTTTGCCACAAGTGGATTTATTTGAGATTTTTTAAAGCGTTATTTATTCCACACTGAGGAACTGCCATGTTTAAAAAAATTATATATTATATGTTTTTTAAAATATGTATTTTTTATGTGGTATATTTAAATATTGTCGCTTTGGTGATCTAGAGAGTCGGCCTAAATATTAGAAGTTTAAGGCTATTGCTTATGTTCACGTTATGGAACGGTCAAACTACGGTCGAGGCTAGTCGTGGCGAAGAGGCACAAAGTGTGACTGTAAAATCTAGTTTCGGTTGTAAGTTCGATCCTAACTAGAGGAAATGAAATATTTATTTAAATTTATAATTTTATTTCTTCGCTCTGGTGTCGTGGCAGAGCGCGTCGTCGAGTTCCGCCATTCAACACGCAATGCCTACTAGAATTCGGCGGAAAGTGGAAAACGGGGTCTTAACACTAGAGTTCCCCCTACCTACCCTGCTGTGCACGGGATACAGCGTGAAGCTGATTTATTTATTTTATTTAAACAAAAAAACTCTAGGACTACTAAACTCTATTTTTTATGTGTCTACTAGGTTCCCTCTGCCTTCCTGGCTATGTGTAAGATACGAGTACCAAGCTAAAAAAATATATTTTACTCTACCATTTAGTTGGGTAGAGTCATTTGCTATAGAAACAAATTCTAAACACTGTACTATGAGTAGGTACTAGCTAGAAAACCTACTACTAGTAGTAGGGAGATCTATAACTATTATAAACATAATTTTTTCTTTCAGCGGGGCTTAAATAATAAAGTGCTCAGGCTTGAACTGCGGGTTAATCACTCGGGATTTTTTTAAATTATTATAATACTAGACGAGGGAATCAAAAATTAAAATAGGAAACAAAATCTTGAAGAATTTTTAAAATCTGCCACTTGCATCATAAATGAAATATAGTTTTATTTACTTAACATATATTTTTTATATTAATTAATATATTTTTATAACTGAGTTTAATTTATTATTATTCCTGTAATGGCAAGTTAATCTCAAATTGTAATATAAATATTAGATAATTAGAAAAAGCTTCACGCTGTATCATGGAAATTTCAGGGTAGACACAGGGAACGAATGTTAAGAGGGAGTATCTTACTCCGCTCCAGACGCACCGTTCAATTTTCAAGACATGGCGCGTTAAGTGTCGGAACTCAACGCCTCTGTTTATCTTGTTACCAGAGGGAAGAGATGAAATCATTTCTAGAGTAGAAATTATACCCAAACCCGTCGCGCTTACAGTCAAACGCTGTCCCACTGCGCCTCGGCGACGGCCTTAATCAATTTAATCATCCGTCTATATTTCAATTTGTATCAAAGGAATATACTTTTAGTAATTAGCTAATTTCACTTCACAATATTAGAAAACTGTCAAAGATAATTTCAATTGATTCATTACCTGCGATAGTTGTGACTTCCGGGTCGTTGACCTCACCTGTACCAGGTGTACGTGCTATGCTGTTTGTCCGTGTTCCATGGGTTTGATGAGCGTTTGTATGGAATTTTATTTAGTATACTTTTTAATATAATTTGCATCGAAACAAGTGTTTATATGTAAGTATTTATGGTTTTTATATTATAGTTGATTCTGATATGTTTTTGAGGCGTTAAGTCAAAGCAATCATTATTTTTGAAATATTTTCTTTAATCTCCTTTATAACAGAAACTGCGACGTTAAATCCCGCTACTTGAGATAAATATTTCAAATGAATACTACGATTATGCATATAAAAGAATATAAAAGAAAAAAGAAGAATCTTAACATCTCCTAGTATTTAATAGTAGTAGTTTAAGATGTAAAATTTAAGTAGGAAAAAGATTGAAGCTACTTTTTGTTTTTATTTTATGATGCACGGTTTACACTGCATAATGTTATCTATTAAGTACCTCTTACACTTTTAAGAATGAAAATGATAGACTGAGAATATTTTTGTTGTATAATTTGGCTGCGGAAGTCTAAAGATAAGTAACAAATAAAAAAGTGCTTCTATAAAAGATTCGATCACTTTCTCCTCTTGCGTAACTTGAATGTTGGTTGATGGCACGTTCTTAGTCGTAAGCTTCGTGATGTTAGTAGATATATAATAAGAGTTATTGCTTAAATTTTCTATAAAATCTTTCTATAAATAAATATGACAGTTTTGTATTATGGTAAGTATAACCTTATGTTTTTTAAATAAAAATGTTTGGGATAAGTTACTTTGCTCTCCACTTTCCGTAGTTTTCGGAGTTATTACCTAGGTGCTGGAATCTTATGCTGCATTTTGTCTTATAAATCTGAATAACCCCTTTGTTTTAATTATGTTTTCCTTTTATTATTGCCACTACTCTACAGTAGGCCTATAAATATGTTTAAATAGTTTTAGGGTGCATAATTATGAATAAGCGTGTATAATTTTAAAATTCTATAGGAAAATTACAGTACTTTACGTGTCTAATTATATAATTTTTTAACTCGATTATATTTATTTCACATATTTCATAACGTTACGGCCATATAGCGTGCCTGTTTGAGCGGAACTTTCGCACGCAAATCACTACTGCCATATGTATTGAAACGGAAGTTATAGCATTTTTACATACGTACATAAATTAATATTATCATAGAGTATACATATTTCAAAGTTACAATGTAGAGACTACACCAACCTACAATGTATTAAACAAAGAAATAGTAACTTTTATGTTGAAAAGAGCAACTGTTGAATTTGTTGTACTGCGAGCTAAGCGTGGTAGCTTTGTGTTCGTCCGATGATTCTAAAGTGCTTGCAACGGTCTACTTGAAATAAATAATATTTCCAATTTTATATCTGAATTATATAGATTTCTAGACTCTATATAATATTATACATTACATTACATTATTACATTTAATTTTTATTTTAAAAAAAATATGTAAATTATCTTTATGCAATTCCGTACCATGTGCGATAAGTTGACAAAATCAAATCAATTTCATGAAGAACATTCTTCATTCTTCAAAATGTTATTGATGTTAACATTTTTATGTGCAGAACATGTTAAACGTTTCCTCTGGTGAAAATCGAAACCGCAAACAACACATGGCTAGTCACTTTCTAACTGATGACATGGTGGCATCTATAAAATTTGAAGTAGGTATATTTGAATGTTATGTAAAAGTTATATGCATTGGAATTCTTTTTTACATGTAAAGTTATCTCTTTTGTGCTAGTCAATTCCTTTAAACGCTACAGATGAAGATGAACGGAAAAANGGTTGATCGCCTTGTATTCAACTGCTGCACTAACCAATCGAGAGGACAATAACACCTACACCTTGACAGCCCCGCTCGCTCTCTGGTACGCCGGCCCAGAAAGCGACCCGATTGCCCGGCAAATCGGTCGTGTCATTGCCCTTTCGCTTGGTCTCTGTCACACAAACGACATCCAAATCTCTATCATCCATCGCATCTAATAATTCATTCATCTTTTCTTCCATCCCTCCTCTTACATTCCACGTAGCTATTTGTAGCTCCGTCCTCCACCTCGTGGCGTGTTGGGTGGCGGTCTCTAACGCCGCATTCGTCGCCACTTGACACACCATTGTACCCCCATTATAACTTATATATAGTTATTATAGTTTTGAAGCAATAAAAAATTTTATATCTACTCTACTGGGGTTTGAAATCTGAAATTATTTTGACCATTTTAAAGGGCAACAAGTCCTAAGCCGCATCAGGCAACAAATACCCTAGCTACGCCACTGACTTGAAATAAATAATATTTTCAATTTTTTTATCTGAATTATATAGATTTCTAGACTCTATATAATATTATAGGAATATTTCGTTTTTATTTAAAAAAAAATGTAAATTATCTTTATGCATTTCCGTACCATGTGCGATAAGTTGACAAAATCAAATTTCATGAAGAACATTCTTCATTCTTCAAAATGTTATTGATGTTAACATTTTTATGTGCAGAACATGTTAAACGTTTCCTCTGGTGAAAATTGAAACCGCAAACAACACATGGCTAGTCACTTTCTAACTGATGACATGGTGGCATCTATAAAATTTGAAGTAGATATATTTGAATGTTATGTAAAAGTTAAATGCATTGGAACTCTTTTTTACATGTAAAGTTATCTCTTTTGTGCTAGTTAATTCCTTTATGTGTTTCCAATATAATGTGACATTGCCGAAGTGAATTGATCTCAACTGGCACGCTTGAAACGCTACAGATGAAGATGAACGGAACAAAAATTAAAATAATCTACTCTACTTAGTACCGTATAAGACGAGTGAAAGAAGACTGTTCCTAGTCCGCTCCCCATTTTCTAGAAATATATTTTCTAAATCTAAACCATTTTCAAGACTCAAAGCTGCACTACCAGAGCGAGGTAATGAAAATAAACAGTCAAATACAATAATTGTAGATGTCTATAAAAGAGTTTTCCACGAGTTTCTATCACCGAATAGTTATTTAGGTTAACCTCGGGGTGCGCCGTCTAATTATGTCAGTAGGTGCGCCAAACCAAACCACTGGGGCTACTCGTACTGTACTTATTTTACTTAATGTCGCTATATTTGCTTAGTGCTTTTTAAATAAACTTGTTTGTTTTGTTGATTTAGATACTTTAATTTTTTTGGTGATAATACTTAATAATAAATTTGGTTTTGTTGGTTTTTAAAGGATTTCGCAGATTTTTTTATTTATTGAAGTTTTATAGCCTAATTAGCTTATTATCTGTGGCTCTGCCTCCGCGGTCTAGTGGAGATGATTATAATCCGCTGGACAGTGGGTTACATCAAAAGGACCGTAATAAAGTACTCCTCGATAAATGGACTAACCAATACACAAAAATATTTTGTCAATTCGAATCAGTAATTCCTTAAATTAGCCTGTTCAATCAAACAAACTTTACTTATAATGTTAGTTCTGTAAAATAGAAAGGAAACAGAAAACGAAGTGATTTACTTCTTAATTCTCTCTTTATTTCTCGTTAAGTACAGCAAATGTAACAGATACAGAAAAAAAACCTCAAAAAGCTCATAATACCTATGTTATATTCACTTTTTTAAATATTTTTAAAAGTTGCTACAGTATTAATTTAGCTATTAAAAAGGAATATAGCTTTTCCATCGCCATCATAAAAGGCAAACCAGCGTTATTTCCACTAATAACTCATACACGGAAAGATTTTTTTTCGTTTCCACAAAATTTAAGTGACGTGTTGAAATTCACAGGCATTGGTTTGCGTGACGGCATGCTAATTGTGAAGGGAGGGTCCACGGTCTACCTAGAATAAAGTTGAACTTGGGCATTAGTAAATTGCGTTTTTATGGCAAAGTTTTAATGTGGCTTTTTTAATGTGGATTAAATCAAAAGTAAATTAGAGGCCACTCGTGGCGCAGGGGCACAAAGTGTGACTGTAAAATCGACTGGTTGTGGGTTCGATCCCCACTCGAGGAAATTAAATATTTATTTTCATTTCTTCGCTTCGGTGGCGAGGCAAAGCGCGGCGTTGAGTTCCGCCACTCAACGCGCAATACTTCCAAAACACGGCGGAAACAAACACTTTAAAACTAGGTTCCCTCTGCCTACCCTGCTGTGTGCGGGATACAGCATGAAGCTGATTTAATATGGAAAGTTCAAAATATACCTTCACGCTGTATCCCGCATATAGCAGGATAGGCAAAGGAAACCTAGTTCTAAGATTGAGACGTTCCATTCCACACGCACGGACGAATAGCGGAACACAACGCCGTCGCGTTTAGTTTTATTTTCAGAGTGAATACAGGAAAATAATTAATTCTCCTAGTGGGAATCGAATCTTCAACCAACATCCGTTGACGTTTACGACCTGTATTATATTGTTCTTACTTCAAGCACTGTTGCAGACACATATCACTTTGATGAAATAGTGTCTCGTAGTCTCAGTGGCGGGCGTCATGAATATTGAACATGTTACTCGTTGTAGATGCGTTGGTTTGTATATTGATACATCGCGCAATTGGTGCAACAATGACGTATTTACTCTTTTTGAAATATTGTAGGAGACACAAACAAATGTAGTCTTAATTTTTTTTTACTATATGAATCTGTAGTAAATTGAAATATAAAAGAATCTAAAGAATTTGAAGATTAGTCTTACTTATAAAGTGAAGGACAGAATATCTAAATACTAGCCTCTCACTATATAATTTGCTATATGAGAAAAGGCGAGGGACAACTTTCTTTTTTTATTATATTTGTTACTAAAACTTTAAATTGATGTGACTCTTTGTTATCTGTAATATATACATGAAAATCTTCCGTTGTTGGGTGACTACTGGATTTCAAAAGTTGAATTTTGACATTTTGGCAAGTTAGGGAGTAGCACGCACTTAAAAAGGATTTCTCCAAGTACATAAGGGAACAGGACAAAAGGGATTTTCCATTTTGCGTCTTAAAGTTTACACAAACAAAGCTGCAGACAAAATGACTTGTAAAATATAAACTTTAATCATACTAATAAAATAGTTGAAATGCAATAAAGTCCGGAGCTACAGACAAATGTTTGTATAGCCTCGTAGTCGGTACCCGGTGGCACTATGAATTGTAAATGCCCAAGAGCTACACGTTACAGTGCAATACACCGCTAGATCCTTTTTTTAAATATTTTTTTTTCATATCATATCGGCGTTGAGTTCTGCCCCTCAACACGCAATGCTTTCAGAATTCGGCAGAAAGTGTGGAACGGAGTGTCTTAACACTAGGTTCCCTCTGCCTACCCTGCTGTGTGCGGGATACAGCGTGAAGCTGATTTTTTATTTTTTTTTTCTTGATTTTTTCATATACCTACTTAGATATCATAATACCTATAATACATGGAGCCAATTGAATTGTATCGCTCATGTTTTTTTTTACTAAAGCGTAAAAGAAAATTTCTATTATCTTACGAATTTAACATTTTATTATGTACATTATTTTTACCGTAACCCGGAAGTTCAATATAGAAATTTGGTATTTTTTTAAACTTAGGATATCGGACGTGGAGGTTCAATTTCCACTAGGGGAAATTAATTATTTTTTGATTTCCTCGCTCTGGTAACAAGACAAAGCGCAGGGTTGATGCGCCAATCAACACGCAATGTCTCGAAAGTTGGGCGTTGCGTAGAGAACGCGGTGTTTTCATGCTTGGTTTGTCTATTTAACCTGCTATATTCGGGACACAGCGTAAAGCTAAAAAAAGAATGTAACAGTGTATGGTATTGGAGCAAAACATTTCTAAGGATTGCTAGGTCTCCGGTGTCATGAATATTGAATGAGGCAGACGTCTCCGCCGCCCGCTTCTGGTTTGCGTTTAAATAATGAAAGAAACGAAAATGTGTTTTATTACACCTTGGTGTAGATGTTTTATTATGAACTAGCTGGCTCCCGTACCTTTACGTGAAGTTTGTGACGTAAAAAGTCAAAGTCTGTTCTTGTAACTTTTTTGGAAAAAAAATTATTTGCCATAAGCGCGGCGCTGAGTTCCGCCACTCATCACTTATTGCATCAAAATTCGGCGTAAAAAGTGGAGAACGGTAGTGCCTTAACACTAAGTTCCCAGGTTCGCTCTGCCTACTTTGCTGTATGTGGGATACGGCTTGAGGCTCTTTTTACCCTATCCAAGGATATGAGAACATTAAAATTCTATGATTGTTTCTGTTTCTAAGCAAAACATATATATAACAATTAAATATTTAATGTGTACTACTTGCTTGTTATCAATTTTAAAGATTTTTAAAAGATTTTGTTATTTTTTGCAGGTAAACACACATAGAAGATAGAGTTCTGGACGTGTGACAAGTAAGGTGTGATTTAAACACATATGCTTATTAAAATACTGACTAAAATGTTTTTAAAGATACCTTTATGTAGTTAATATTCTGGATTGATGTAGTTAATATTCTGGAATATTTTCATAAACCTTTATGAATTGTACAAAAGTCTTTAGTTGTTTGTTTGACAGACAACGCACAGAGAAAACTTTTCCGCTTCTTTCCACCGCATTCTCGAGGCATTGCATGTTGAGTGGCGGAACTCACCTACGCACTTTACCTCGTGGCCAGAGCGAGGAAATGAAAATATTAAATAAATGTTTGATTTTTCCGAGCAAGAATCGAACCCACAACAATCACGGTTACAGTAACACCCTTGTGCCACTGCGCCACGACACGGGCCAGAAATTTGGCGGCACACTTTTGAAATTTGGTGGCACACAAAAGTGCCGCGGCACAGTGGTTGAGAATCACTGGTCTAAGCTATAGTTATTTCTTATAAATAAATGTAAATGTGTAACTCTTGACTAGATTTATAATTTATATGTTAGTTTGACATTGATCGTCATTTGCCATCGTCGTGTGTCTATCGTAATACTATAATCTTGTCACTCTTCGATTACTTTATTTCTATAAATAAATAACATATATCTGGCATAGATAAGTGCATTTGTCGATGTGTTTTTTGTGGCTTCTTTTTATATTTATAGATACTTTTTATATCAATAATATTTAATGGACATACAAGTGTTACTTTTAAAATTTTAATAGATTTAAATATTGAACGCCACAAATGAAGAACGGAACTGATTTCAAATCATTGTAGGTTCTAAAACGTCTCGAAGTAATATATATACTTATATCTCTTCTTTTGTCTACACTCCAGTATAAGGATCGATCGTTTCGCTTGTTGTAATCTAAAAAAACCTATTAGAATGACAATGATGTATTGAATCAGCTTCACGCTGTATCCCGCACACCTCAGGCAGAGGGAACATAGTGTTAAGACACTGCGTTCCCTACTTTCCGTCGAATTCTGGAGGCATTGCGTATTGAGTGGCGAAACTCAACGCCGCGTTTAACGTCGTCACCAGAGCGAAGAAATGAAAATGTAAATTTAAATAAATATTTAATTTCCTCGAGAGGGAATCGAACCCGCAACCAGTCGAGATTTTACAATCACATTTTGTGCCCCTGCGCTACGATATGTATTGTATAATCTTTAAAACTATTTTTGTATATAATAGCAAATGAATACTTAAGATTTTTTTAGTTTTTACTCTACGCATTGGTAAGAAAAAATGTTTTTTTTTTTTAGAAAACATATCAAAATTTTGAAAGTAGCGGGATTTGAATAACCTTAAAACAATGTCGCTACTACTGAACTATGAGTATACTATTATATAAGACATATTAAAAGTTTCTTCTAAAAACTTGAAATATTTTCGTCGGACAGACAGACATGTACAATGTACATAGTAATCTAGAGGAGAAATTAAAAAGTTGCCACATGATTAAAGCGTGAGACAGAGCTCTATGTTGGAAAGGAAATAATGCTCTACGAACGATGTACTGATAAAATTGTAATTATATTTTGTTTTATGACTAGGTATTTGGATTTTTTGTAGTAGGTATCGATCATATAACGAATATATCATATTTTTTTGAGATTTCAGGCCATCGTAATGTAATAGGACAAATGGAACCTAGTGTGTAAAATGCTCCGTTACCTACGGATTACCCCTACATAACCCACCATGGATTGTTACCGGCATTTAATGCTGCGTTTAAGAATAAAAATAATTTATTTCGCCGAGTGGGAATAATACCCACAATACCTTTATTTATAGTCAGACCACTGGGCCGCTGAACCACGACGGATTTTTTGTACCAAAAAAGCTTTTTCTCGTACCTGAAAAAATATATTCAAAAACTTTTACATTTACCAATCCAAAACTTAAAAGCAAAAAGTAACGAAGCTTTCAAGCTGTACTGAATTTATTAAATATTTTTTTTTTAAAAAGCTTTCCCGCTACGAAAGCATCGAGCCAACTTGTACAGGAAATAATTAAATCATCTCGGTAAAAGCCGCGAGTCAGGAGATAAGTGCATTTGGATGCTGTATGAGATCTGTAATTTTTTTATTCCTTTAAAGAATATTGTGTAATGTGGATAATTAATTATGAGTTCTTTGTTGTCTACTTAACTTTGTTTTATAGTTTCTTTTAAGGTTTTCATACGTTTTTAAACAAGTAATTTTCGAATCTTTCTAATCTCATCTTATCTAATTTCTTGTTTATTATATTTTTTTGAGGATCACTTTTTACATACATTTGTGGTTATGGATTTGATTTTATTTTGAAATTGTGAAAATATGAATTAAAAATTACAAATATAATATATAACATATATCTACGTGCGATCAGAGTTACTTCGGGCACGTAGGATGTGTCACATAGATATGATACACAACTTTTAATTTTCATATAAGAATTATGTGTGAGTCACCATTCAACGTGGCGGATCTCAACGCCGCGCTTTGCCTCATTACTCGAATGAGGTTATGAAAATATTAAATATGTCATTTTTCCACAATCTGTCGCGTTTCCAGTCACACACGTGTGGACCTGCGCCACCACTGGCCTCTAACTGGTTTTAACTCTTAGTCATTTATTAGTTGTTTTTTCTTATATAATTTTCTTTGTAATCACTATGTGCACAATATTAATCAGAAACTCCCCAGCTAGACATTTTTGTTTCCCCACTGCGACAAACAGAACAGCGGCGCCGTCTTGGCCGTTCGCGCACGATAAGCTAAGTCTTAATGGTCCTACGGTGCCGTTAAACTAGAATACCTACTGTAAATTATATTTTATATTTTATTTTACTATAAAATATTTTATCTATGGAATATATATTTTAAAGGTTAAAATCTATTTTATTTTATTCGTGGCAGATATTATGGAAGAAATTTATTCTTACATAAAACTTTCTCGAACCCCATCTCTTAAAAAATCGTTCAAGTGGAGATTCGTTGAGTACTTAGTTTTTTACATCTGTAGGGAAATTTTCAAATCTTTCATAAGCATCTAATAATTTTAATAATTAAAAATAATTTGGATTATGTTGAAGTTCGCGCTTTATCTCGCTTAGCAATATAGTTACAAAGAACCCAGTGTCAAGACAATCCGTTATCCACTTTCTGCCCAAATTCAAATCCGTATTTTGATTAACTTGAGTGGAGAAAGGAAGATAATTTATTCCCACAAGATAGGGTCCAACTCACAACCCACACATTTAAGTTAGATGTCCCGCTACTGTGTCTCGTAGGTTTATATGCGATGTTTTTTTCTTTAATTGGCTTTCAAAAAGATATTATAATAATCAAAATTGCATTATTTTAAATGTGTTCAATAAACACCATTCGTTTACATAAAATCCGAATAAAACAAGAAAATTTATCATTCGCCTGTCGCATTTAATACAAATAAATAATAAATAATAATCAATATCGATACTAGCGGGCACCGTACTAAGATTTATGCGCATCTGTCGAAGCCGCAGACCACTTGAGACCGCCGATGCGATGTTGACGAGAATAGAATTGAATAATGAGAATTGTTTTATAGTGGTATGATTGTTTGGTTTGGTTTATAAAAATTTTAATTAAAAAATATACATATATTACTGTTAAAAATCAGTTATTTATCGCGATAGTTGCAGGTTCGATTATTATTATTAACTAACTATTTTTGATCATCCTGTTCCAGAAAGTGGTGGAACTGAACCCTTAGTGGTACAGTTCCAACAATTAACATGCAATGTCTCAAATTGCGGTGGAAAGCTTCGAACGAAGTGTCTTAGTACTAGATTCTCTCTGGTTACTCTACTATATAAGCGGGTTGTAGCGTGAAGTTGAACATCGTCCATATATTCACATTGCACTTGGTTTTAAATATTTAGTAGGTATTTTGAGGTTTCTTCTTCCATAACTGCAATAAGAAAAATCAGTTAAGTCTGCTGTTTCTTGCTCAAAGGACCTTTCTGTGTAGTTTACCAAGTGACATAAAAGATGGTTATGTAAATAGTCCATGATGCGTATAAATTATAATTTAATTCAATGGTCGTAACACCTAGTGCCGAAACAATAGTCAAAGGCACCGAAATTATAACAGTTTTTTTTTCTTGGAAATAATATTTAATATTACATTTTTTTTCTTGGAAATAATATTTTTTTTATATTGTTAACTTGTGTAATAATATGTTGTGTTGGGGCCCGTCACTCAACACGCAATGTCTCGAAAATTTGGTCAATAGTGAGGAACAGAGTGTCTTCTCTGAAGTAGGTTCCCGCTGCTTATCCTGTTATATGCGGGATACAGCGTGAATCTTAAAATAACATACATTTTCTTTGATACCACTCTAAAGTATTATTGAAATGCTCTCTACGAAGCCTCGCAGGTTATGTTTCATTAAGTCCCGAACAAATCTGAGACGTGTAACGTAAAGTAAGTAGGTAGATCGTGTTTCTGGAGGGTTCATCGTGAACTGTGAGTCAGAGAGTGTAGGACGATGACTGTTTAAGACATTGTGTTATCTCACCTATGATCAATACTCTATATATAGTAATATCATGAATTTATCTATTTCTGTATATCTTAGCCTTTTTCGGTAAATATTAATGATAAATAAATTTTATGGATATGAAAAAATATACTTGGATAAATGGATGGATAATATGGATAATTTAGCAAGTTTTTGTCATTTATGATAATTTACATTTAATCTATTAGGGGTAATATTTACAAGTCTTATCTAGCTTTTGCTAATGATATTATTTTTTAAAAGTATGTCTTAAAATAAAATTATTGATGAAAATTGCAATTTTAGTTTTAATACAGTAGCAAATATACGAATATCGTATAAGATGAGATGTTTTAGATATAAGCTTCTCTCTGCATTCCTAATAGAATATTAATTAATTCATCTTTGAGTTCCGCCATACTCAATTTCTCGAAAATTGTATGAAACAGGGGAACTGAATATCTTAACAGGAGATTCCTTTCGCCTACCCTGCTTAATGCGGGATACAGCGTATCTATCTCTATGTCTATATATTAATAAATCAATTTTTTTTGGAGTACTATCTACCTTCTGAGCCGGTGGTAACTTCCTTTAGGACTGACACTACCGCATGCCTATGAAACTTGACAATTCAAAGGTTTTATAATGGCCTAATCGAATAAACAATATTTTGGGTTTGATCTCTACAATCACTATGCTAAGACCAAGAATTGTAAAAATTGAACAAAGAATTTACACAACTCACTTTGGTACAAATCTACCACAAAGTATTTATTACTATGAAACGATAAATATTATCTATTTAAAATACAGCCGTGACCACCACTTCTAAAGTGACATCACGGTGACCTCTGCGTTTTATCTGACGTCCACACTATGACTCATTTGGCAATTAGTTAAAATATACTTAGTACATTATATGTAATTATGGAAATGACATAATACAATCGTGACCTGACTGACTTTATCAAATGTTAGTTACTTTGTTATACATATATTGGGAGTTGTCAGTTTTCTTTTCAAGATCCAAGTAGTATTTATTACATTCGGGGACATATTTTTTTTTATTTCCTCATTCTGGTGGTTCAAGACGTGATATTCCGAAATTTGGTCGGTGAGTAGAGAACGGAGTATTTTAATACCAGGTAGCTTTTATATCTGAGTTACAGGATTGGTTTTTATGATATAATCTTTCATATGACTATGGATTTAATTTCGAGAAAAAAAAATAGATATTTTTTAACCTACATTGCAATCACTTACATTTCAATAGAATGAGCACAATCGTGACCCAACAAACACTCATGGTCACAGACCAATCGAATATAATTTTGTCCAGCTCCATTCTTATACAATTGCGGGTTTACTACTACGGTGCACTACAATATGTAGTTGGTAGGTATCTAGTGGGTATGATGTCACTTGTATTGTGCTCGGTCAGGGTTGCACTTTGTACGCGATTTATAGCTTTGTTGTTACAAAGTAACTGTATTTGTATGAGTTAGATCTAGGGATTAGCTTAAAATTACATTTCTTTTGGATTTTTGGTTAGCGTCTGAATGTAAACGCGATGGTTATGCGTTCGGTTCCCACTTGTGGGTATCATTTTTGGGTTCTGGTATCGACATAGCGCGGCATTGAGTTTCGCCACCTTAGTGGAGTGTCTCAAAAATTGACCGGAAAGCGGGTAACGGAGTGTTTTAACACTGAGTTTCTTTAGGGTAGTCAAAACTGCTATACGTAGGATACAGTGTGTAGTTAAAAAAAATAGATAAAAAGTAAAATTAGATTTTTTCATGAACTTTTTTTATTAAGATCTTTTTTATTTTAATTGATAATATTATAAGATATCTCCTGTGTTGTCCTGTTAACCTGTGTAATATATATGTAAAATTTTAATTTAGAATTCCACTAAACACATGGGTATCTTAGTCGTTAACTATAATAGCCTATAAATCATCCTCATGCCTCAGTTGGCGCGCTGCCATTCCCGAGATAGCCGGTTCAATACCTGCGTGGAATGAAGCTATTATAATATAGAGTCTACATGTTGTGATTAGGTCAGTAAAATATGACTCTTTCCTAGGTTATTTTATTACCCATATAACATTTGTTGTTATTTATTTAAGTATAATTTATATGTTTCTATTATTCTTTTAACAACAAGAGATTTTTTGCTAAAATATTTTTTATAATAACTTCCTAAGTTTATGAGTACTTAATAACTGTACTTAGTAGCTCTTAAAACATAGTAGGTAAAAAAATATATTCTTTCTTGTTTATTTAGTGGCGTTAAGCCACGTCACTTCTTATAATAATAACATATAATATTAAATGAGTAGTAAATTGACCATGATAGACCATGATGACTAGATAGACCATGTCTTATGTAAATAAGGGACAATTATAGATATAAAAAAAAACTAATATCGATTTTTTTTTCAAATTAATTCAATGGGCAGGCAGAGAAAACTTACCTACCTACCTGCTTACCTACGCACCGCCCAATTTTCACTTTCAGAACCTTTTCCCCATATTGCGTGTCTGTGGCGAAACTCAACACCGCGCCTTGTCTTGTTACCAGAGCCTAAATCGATATGAAATAATAATATAACTACAAAAATTACAACAATGAAAATTGAAAACTATTAATAATTTTAATTAAAGCTACATTTCATATTATTTCAATCGACCATTATTGCGGAATGTGTTTATATGAAACATTAGGATGTTTTCTTTTCGCATGATATGTCCTGTTTATACATTGTACGGCGTTGTTGAGATCGACCCCGTTTACAATTTGTCAGAAATTTTAGTGTAAATAAACTAGTTTTTATTTCATTTGCTTCCGATTACATTTGTAAAATACAAAGTTTCTTTGTCATTAGATTATTTTTGGACTTTTTTTGGGGGTAATGGAACGAGGTCGTGTTTGAATATCTATTATATTAGCTCTCTAGTTGATTTAAAAGTAAATAAAAAGAAAAAATATGAAATACTCAGTATAATTTATAAAGTACTGAAAAAAATCTTAATTTTATTATAAATATTTTCCATTTATTTAATTATTTTGTCGTTATTGAATATAGTTTGTTCATGTCGTTTCTGCAATTATCATGAATTTTAAGTAATCTTATCTATAAAAACTGCAAAAAAGGTATGTTGTATGGGATTCCACTTGGATATTAATTTTGTTTTGTTTTTTTAGTACTTGTTGTTATAGTGACACCAGAAATACATCATCTATGAAAACCTGGTGACCTGGTGTCAGTCGGTCCGACAAACAGAAGATTCTGAGTAATGAGGTTCAAGTTTTACCCTTTGGGAACGGAACTCTAAAAAATGAGGTCCTCCTCGCTCCTTGTAGAGATCACGAAGGCATAATCATTGCATAGGGACTACTTAATATTTTGTTTTTAATGTGACCTGATTATGTAATGTACTTGTAGATAATGTCTTAGGTATCATCAAGCCTCCAATTAATATATCTCAAATATCAAAGAACGTAGAGAAAAGAAAAAAATATGTAAGATTTGCAAGGCGTTGAGTTATGCCAATTACACGCAATGCCTTCTAAATTTGGTGGAGTTTGGGGAGTGGAAGTGTCTTGATGGGAACGGAGTTTCTTACCATTAGTTTCCCAGGTTCCCTTTGCCTACTGTTACCGTTTGCGATACGTGTGAGAAAACGGATCTATATAAAAAAAATCGGTTATGCTATACGACAAACTCTGTGTAGGTATTCAATATAAGATAGTGACAGCCATTTGTCCGTCGACAATAACATTAGATTCTATTAAGATAAGTCTTCAAGGCCAATATAACATAAATCTTTCAATTTAGTTGATACCTCGCGATCTAACTGCTAAATGGTGTTCGCTCTCAATTTAAAGACCTTAGGCACAATTAGTGTTACTAAAGATGATTTTATGACCCAGGTCTTGAGTTATTTTTCGGTCTTAGTTGTATTTAGAAAATTATTAATAGTATAATATTTATATTTATGCTTTTGCTTGTTAGTTCTATTTTTATTTTTTAATTGTTTATGTCAGTTATTATCTAAAGTATTTAAGAAACATTAATGTTGTGTTTTCATTGTTTCGTGCATGTAGTTATTTATATATTTTAAACTTAAAATATCTTATCACTAGGTTTCCGGGTTTCCTCTGCATACCATTCTATGTGCTGGATACAGTGTAGAGCTAAAATATTTATTTTTAAATTATGGAATCCTTAATGTATAGAAAACTTATATAAATGTAAAATAAGCATTCATGTTTACATTGTACTAAGATTATACGAAACTTAACATTTTGTCCCGATCCCTGTACCTATATACGGGTATATGGTCGATGGGGACAAGATAATAATTTATTTGTTTAGTTTTTTTATAGCTATTGCTTCATGCTGTATTCCGTTCATGCAGATTAGGCAGAAGTAACCTGGTGTCAAAACACTTTCTGCCTATTTTTTGAGACATTGCGTGTTGACTGGCGGTACTTAACCCCGCACTTTGTTTAGTTGCCACAGTAAAATGAAAATAATTCGTTTAACCGAAGCCACTACAACTAATATTCAGAGTTGCAAAACCTGAATCCTTCATTACAGATCCTTTATATTTCTGACAATAGACACTGACTGAGCCTAATTGATCTCCACAATTCGAGGAAGAAATGCCAAATTTCATACAAAATAGAGCAAAACTGAATGCAACTGCTAATTGAAGTTGCAACAAAGCAACAACTTGCACTCCTGACTGTAGACTACCGTCGCTAGACTTTAATTAGCTCTCTTCCGCTTTCAGTTTGAATAAAACTGGGCTGTAAAAGTTACTTATTTTAAAATGATGTAGTTTGTATATTATTATGAAATGTATACCTAATAATGTAAAAGAATTAATTAATAATATCGCCGTGGCAAGGCGGTTTGGGTTCGATTCTCACTCTAAAAAAAATCTTTTTTTCATTTCTTCGTCTTGATAACAAGGCGAACGGCGACTTTGAGTTCTGCCATTCAACACAAAAAATAGTGAAAATTGGAGAAAGTGGATATTAGATTGAAGTGTATAGACAGTAGGCTCCCTCTGACTACTCTGCTATGTGTGATGTATTGCGTGAAGCTGCTTTTATGTAACCTATCCCCAACTATAATAATTTACGACTTGAAAAATTATCAGTTAAGTTTTAATTAAAGATTTCAGTAATATTAATGATTCATGAATGAGACTTGCTCGCCTTTACGGTCCATTTGATCGAGGGCGACTGACTGACTCACTTCATTGTTCAATGAGCTATAAACTTTGAATGGCTTCAGGCTTTATTAGCTTGCGATATCGATAATGTAAACAGAAAAGCTTGTTTGTTTTGTATTACATAAAATTGTTGGGATATAATAATATTTGGTTTTTTAGCTTCACACTGTATTCTATACATAACAGGGTAGGTTGGAGGAACCTAATGAACCGCAAGAAAGTGAAAATAATTAATCCCCCTAAGTGGAAGTCGAATCCTCAACCCCATCGAGTTAACAATCAGATCACAACAGCTATATAATAATTATATATTTTTTTACAGTTTTTTAATTGTGTACAGTGTTTAAGAAGATTTCTATTAGAAGCAGGTTCAAAAGTCGCGCTTAACCTTAGACATAGTCCCACTACGAAGCGACGGCCTCATTGTATTTGATATAAGTTAACATAAAGAATAATTATTTTGCATGAGATTTCCTCCACATAGAAAAAGAAAAAAATGCAAAGATATTAAAATAAAGATCCAAACTCACCAGCCTGGAAATTTGAGTGTCATTCGAGATTTTAATTATATTTTGCTGCGTTTCAATTTTTATACATCTATAACAAGAGGTACTCGTATTGTATGGCACTTCATATATGTCGTAATAACTCTTNGATCGCTTTCCTCTTCCTTCCTGTTGCATCCGTCTGCTCATTCAATTCGTTTGCAATAAAATATTGCGATATTCGCCCCTTGTATGTTTTCCATGTATGTACATTATGGTCAAAGATATTTAAAATTCCAAATTGTACGGAAGACATCTTTTCTTTTGCAAAATGAGAATATGTGGGTAACACGTCGTCGCCACTGTTACGTATGCAATAAGAGGAGGACAAGTGAAACGATAGCCGGTTGACAACGCACTGCTTTATTATAAATTTGCATTATCCTTTATAGTGCTGGACGCAGCCACGCACACATGCATATACATATATATAACATAAATAAAGTCAAATTAATTTTTTAAAATTTTTTGAAGTGTTATTCCACACTTAGGAAAGAAAAATACTTATTTAGAAAACGTATAAAAATTTGAACGTAGCGTAAAAAGTCAAATTAAATTAATATAGCCGAAAGCAGAGACGAGACGGCAGTAATGTTATTTTCGTCTTATTGGTTTCTAATTCAATTTTCGATAATTTGTTTACGGTGTTTAAATTAATTTACATTTCATCGGTAGTGAATATTGCCTACCAACGGTTCAGTCTTATCATTCTTTTTCCTTTCACTTATTTAAAAAATTCGAACGTAACTACCCTATCGAGGCCAGTCGTGGCGCAGGGGCACAAAATGTGACTGTGAAACCGACTGGTTGTGGGTTCGATCCCCACTCGTGGAGATGAAATATTTACTTAAATTTATATTTCCATTTCTTCGCTCTGGTATCGATGCGTTGAATTCTGCCATTCAACATGCAATGCCTCCACTAGGTTCCCTCTGCCTACCATACAGTGTGCGGGATACAGCGTGAAGATGATTTATTTTGATTTTAACTACCCTATACTAGTAATATTATAAAAGCGAAAATTTGTGAGAGTGGATGTTTGTTCTATTTTGCGATGAACGGATTTAGATGAAACTTTACTATGATATATAGCTTATTCATTAGAATAACGCATAGACTACAATTTATGTAAAGATTTTATATAATTTGGTTATAATATAACAATATGTTAATAATTTGTGTGGGTTTTTTTTACATAAATATAATATTTTTTAATACAACAAGGTTTTTACAATCAGTTTTAACTATGTAACGTTTCGGTGGTAATACTTGTCCTTGCTTGAGAGAACAATAAAAAAGTGTCATTAAATTATCATGCAATGTGTTGTTTTGACGTCATATAGCAATACTTCTATAGGTACTTAATATTATAGAGTTTGTTTGGTTGGATGCGCAAATCTTAGGAAGGACTTTGTTTTAAATTGAAGAACTTAAATATACGATACTTAGAATAATTTATTAATCGTGAATGGCTATAGGATATATTAGGATCACATTAGTTATTTCGATGTAACCCACTGTAACTGCGATAAGAGGTAACTTAGTGATTTCCATTTGATTTACGCTGGTTTAAAAAGTTTACTCATTTTATTAAATGATTTTTATCACCTAGAGTTTTTCCTTATTCTACTTAATTGGACAGAAATTGAAGAAAGGACAACGCCATAATAATTAATAAATATGCCTTAGTATTAAGATAATACAAAACTTAGATGACTTCTACAGAGTACGGAATAACGATTCAAACTTTATATCGTAATTTTATATAGTAAATAACTTTTGCCTGTAGCCTCTCCCGCATGGACGAATAGAAGTAACTAATAGAAGTGTATAACATGTGACACATTCTAAATGCCCGAGATGACTCTAGCTGTAGGTATTGTGGGTCAACAAAATTAATGTAATGTTATAGTTTTCAATAATTTTTCAATTTGATCCAGTAATTCCTGAGATTAGCGCGTACCACCAAACAAACTTTTTCTGCTTTAATATTAAGTATAATATATATACTACGTGCTCAATCGCTTGTGCAAGGTACAAAGTGACCAACCATTGTTGCTTGCATCACTGACTGTAATTGATACGAGGATACATATATATCCCTACTATCTAAATATATATGTATTCTTTTATTACATATTATATTATACTTTAAGTATAATACTTAGAATAAGAATTTGAATTCAGGTTTCTTGAGCGATATCAAAGTGATCGCTGTTTTTTTTTATGGAAAAGACGAGGCAAACGAGCGTTCGAGTCACCTGATGGTAAGAGATTACCGCCGCCCACGACCCCGTGCAACCCCAGAGGAGCTATAGGTGCGTTGGTCTTTAAGGTGGATTGGGTGCCGGAGCCCGGCATTACCTGATGCGAAACGCAGTGGCATAAAGCCACTACTTAACGCCGGTTTTAAATGCCGGGGGTGGTAACGATCCGGTCGAGTCTGCCCATGCGTGTTGCCATCGCTGGCGACGTGACTCTACCACACGTACTTTAATCGCCTGTTACGACACCCCTAGTACCAAGATGATCCTATTCTAGGCCGGGATCACACGGCACAAAAATTTAAATTTTGTTTTATCAAAACTATGGCAAATGTGGTTACAGGAAATCTAACAGTGCTATAGTATAAGTCTTATTGTATATAAATTTTGATTTTATGTATTTTAATTTTTCTCGTACTTCTTGTATTATTTTTGAAAACAAATGTTTTTCAAACAGTTCATTAATGTTATGAGATGTGTGTATTTCTCGTGGGTGAAGAAATCGGTGAACTGTAAATAAATACAGAATAAATGAAATTCTCAGAACTATCGACGGGTTCAACTGGTTTTTGTGACCTTAATTTCAAGAAATGCATGTAGCTATAAGACACTCCTGTCTCCATTTTCAGCTCACACACACAGTTGCTAGTTAGTGTAACATCGACATTGCATTTGATCTCAACATACCAGGAAAACGAAAATATCTCATATATTCATATTATAAAGTTGTAGATTTGGTTTGGGTGAACGCGATAATCTCAGGAACTACTGGTTCGAATTGAAAAATACCTTTTGTGTTGTCTACTTATCGAAAAAGGCTATTAGCTACATTAATACTCTACGTGCGGTCAAAGTTATCTTGGAGACTTGAAATGTGTCCGTGTGTCATACATAACTCTTAGTTACTACCGCAAGTAAGAAGCTACTTTTTAAATAGCGGAAATGGAGGAGAATATTTGCACTTACCACAAATAAGAATTGAACCAATAACCACCATATGTTTAGCTATAGCGTTTGAGCCACGACAGTATTAATTTATCATTACAATTAGCCTCCATATTAAAGTGTGTCAAAGTTACAACATTCCCACGCCGCGGAGCATTGCGTCGCGGTGCACCGTGATTTTACATACAGTACGAATGTGCTTCCATTGTTCGGTGTATGTGTTCTGGTGGTTTTTTTGTATTCTATTTTACTTTCTTGCGGTAAAAATGCTTGTGCGGTTTTACTTAACATTATGTTACAATATTTTTTTGTTTAGCTTCATGTTTATAGCGACGTACAAGGGTATAGCATATTGCTAAGACACTCCGTTCTTATCGTTCTGTTCAATTTACGTGTTCATTACGTGTGCATTTATTAGCAGAACTTAATGCCGCCCTTTATTTTCTTACCGAAGCGTGGAAATGAAAATAACTCGAATTGAGCACGGCATCGAACCCGCAACCGTCGCGCTTACAACCAGACGTCTCGCCACGACGACCTCAATAGACATGATTGAATCAAAACTAATTTTTCCTATCCCACAGTCATTATCCATAGCTAAGCTGGTTTAACGCGTTTAGCGTCCCGTTAGTTGCCAGTTAGGTCTTGTAGGCGGGCTGTGGATATGATTTATTTATCGTGTAATTGGTAATATATTTTAATGATGTTTTGCTTTTATAAATAAAATATTTTATTACGGTAAGATTTTGTAAAGTTCAAAATAAAAATTATAAGCTGTTCTACTGCGCCACGACATACTTATTTTTAACCGATAAGGAGAAAGGTTATCAATTCGACAGTTTTTTTTTTAAATTTTTATTTTAATATTTGTTACCTCAGAACTTTTGACTGGGTGAACCGATTTTGATGATTCTTTTTTTATTTGAAGCTGGTGTATAACTGTCAATTTTATCGACAAATGGACGAATAGCTCAATATCAAACCGAACGATTCTGATGTTTTTTTTTTTATTGGAAAAAAATAAACTTCAAGGGTAGTTTGATGAAACTTTGGTTAGGTTCTTCGGGGATTAGGGGAATTCGGTGGAAGTCGGTTCGGTTTTTTTTAATTGTAATTATAGATTGGAGTGTGGTACATCGTCTCTTTGTACCGTGATGGCTGTAGATTCGTTACTTGTAGTAATAATTATATTTAAATCATTACCATTTCTAAAATATGGTTGAGTAAATAAAAAAAATGGGCGGTACGTGGGAAACGGGGTGCCTTAATAAAAACAGTATATCTACTATTTCACCAAAAACTATCAACTAATCATTTTTTTTCTTTCATCATCAGGTGTTGAGAGTAGAGCGGCAAGATGCCGGAGGGCGTGGCCAAGGATGGCAAGGAGGCGAAGGCGAAGGCCAAGGAGTCGCCGAAACGCCGCACTAACCTCGCCAAGATCAAAGTGGAACTGCTCGATGGGTCCACCATGGAGCTAGAGGCTGATGTAAGTAGATATTGCATTACAATAGATCTTCTAAATAAATAAAATATATAATAGGCTTTTCTCATATTTCCGCCATATAACAGGGATTTTGATTTTGATGTACCTATACCATATTAAAAATATGATATTGTTTACGAATTACTTTTAGTTATAAATAAATGTTACTAAATCTGAGGGATAGTTAACAATATGTATATCATAAATACAGGTACCTAGTGGTGTATTTTAAGCTGCAGGCTATAACTTTGAATGATAATGATCTTATTTATTAATCATATTACAGAGAAAAATCCGCGGTCACGAGTTGCTCAACAAAGTGTGCGAAAGCCTCAACTTAGTTGAGAAGGACTACTTCGGTCTGCTGTACGAGGAGCGGGGGGATCCCCGCGTGTGGATAGATCTGGACAAGCGCGTGTCTAAGATGATAAAACGTAAGTGTTTCTTGTTTTTATAGCTAGTTTCACGCTATACCTCACATATTGCAAGTTAGGCTGAGGAACCTACTGTTAAAGTACTCCGCTCTTTTCTGCCCCAATTTTCGACATAATTCTGTCAAACTTTTGCCGCTGCGTCAGGACGGGCTCTTAGTAAATATTTTATCTTCTTAGTAAACATAAAGAATTCCAAATTCACCATTGTATAGATAGTTAGCGTTATAAATTCCAATACCTATGTTGAAATATATAATTTAATATATATTTAGTATACTTTTCCTAATTTCTAAACATTTTTGTCACTTAAAGGATATGATTTGGTTTCAAAATAAAAATGTGTACCGATTTTTTAATATTTATAAATTGTTTGTTCCTTCCAATTATAATTTCTTTAATTTATAATAATATGAACATAACTTTTCACCAGACGAGCCGTGGGAAGTCCGATTCGCGGTGAAATTCTATCCTCCGGAACCAGCGCAGTTGCAAGAGGAACTCACTCGGTACCAATTAGTACTGGCCATCAGGAAGGATCTTCTAGAAGGTACATTTAAATAGATGTAGACTTAGATTATGTTAAGAAAGCTAATTGAATGATCAAACCTATTTCTGTAGTGTTTTGGTGCTATTTTGTAAAGCGGATATTTTTTTTAATCAGCTGTTGGGAATGCATGCTATATATAAGTTGAAAGTTTTTATTTAATATATTTTAATTGCGAAAATGATTTTTTGTAATGTGAAATAAAACGCAAACGTGAACGTCCCACTTTTTGCTTTCATGAATTATAAGGAGATTGCAATTAAATGCGTAAAATATCAATATGTTTATAATTCAATCCATACAATTTTTATTATTTCAGAATGGTATTATAGTAAAACAACTTCATTTCGTGAAGCGTATGTTAGTGCTTGTAGGTTCGATTCCCACTCGGGAATGAATTCTTTCATTTCCTTGGGCTGGTAATAAAACAAAGTTATGTTGTGACATTCAACATGCTATGTCTTCCTTTGTCCTACTATGTGTAGGATACATCGCGTTGTGAAGCTAAAAAATATATTTTGTTTCTCAGGCCGTCTCCCATGTTCAGCTGTGACACACGCCTTACTAGCTAGCTACCTTCTTCAATCGGAATTAGGCGACTACGAAGACTCAGAAGTCGGTGCTGGTCTCTGCAAGCAACTCAAGCTGGTTCCTCCAGCGTCTTGTACCCCCGACTTGGAAGAGAAGGTTCTAGAATTGCACAAGACGCATAGGTAAGACTTGGTAGTATGGGAAAGAGAAACTGTGGTTTGTTGCCGGTTCTTCTCAGCAATGCTGCCTTCCGAGCAGTTGATAGTGATATGTCCATTAGACGTGCAAAAGTATATTTGAATAAAGTATATTTTGAATTTGAATTTGGTAGTACAGAAAGGAGTTTACATTTTGTAATATGTAGAGGATTTTTTTAGAGAAATTTAGTTTTTTGCTATTTTTAATTAGATTGTGTAATTTCATAATTTTAATGCGTTCAAATTTGTTGATATTCTATTTATAATACAAAGATTTTTGTTTTAATAATTATTAATATTGATAAACGTGATCATAAAAATACTAAAGTTCCAATATATATTTAATAATTTTTAATACACTAATAGGTACGTTTAAATTTCAACGTAATACGTAACGTATAGCTTATTAAGAACTTATATTTTCATTGGGATTTTAAGTGGGGTAGTGGGGGTGTGGGGTAAAGTTTTATGAGAAACATTGTAAATGCATATCTTTGTATGATAATTACATACAATTCTCATATTTTCAGAGGTTTCACACCAGCGGAAGCGGAATTAAACTATTTGGAGAATGCGAAGAAATTGGCCATGTACGGTGTCGACCTTCATCCCGCTAAGGATTCGGAGAATGTTGATATAACGCTAGGTGTTTGTTCCTCCGGTCTCCTCGTCCATAGAGAGAAGTGAGTAACTTTTTATAGAAATAATGTTGAAACCGCACAAACGTGTGACAGTATATGTGACAGATTGTGGGTTCGATTAGACCTAATACCTCCAGAATTTGGCGGAAAGTAGAGAGCGGAAATATCTTAATCGGAATGAAGTGCCTTAATACTTACGTGTTTTCCCGGGTTCCCTCTGCCTACTCTGCTATGTGCGTGATACAGCGTGAAGTTTGTTTTCAGTGTTTTGTAGTTGTATTTGGACGTAACTCAAATTTACATTTACCTTCCAGACTCCGCATTAATCGATTCGCGTGGCCCAAAATCTTAAAAATAAGTTACAAACGACACAATTTCTACGTGAAATTACGTCCGGGGGAGTTCGAGCAGTTCGAGTCGACTGTTGGATTCAAACTAGCGAACCATCGCGCCGCTAAGAAACTGTGGAAGACGTGCGTTGAACATCATACGTTCTTTAGGTGAGTAAATAATCCTAATAAAATAATAATGATAATAATAAAGTAATAATGATAATAATAATAAATAGTCTATGCTTATATTATAAAGTTATGAGTTTGGTTTGTCGTGGTGCAGAGGAATCTATGTGATTGTAAACGCGACAGTTTTGGTTTCGATATCCATTTGTTAGATTGAAATTTTTAATGTTATCATTACTTAGTTTTGGTAACGCTAATCAATACGCAATGCCTCGAAGGTTCGGCAGGAGTTAGAGAATTTAGTGTAAAAGAAACCCAATGTTTCTTTTGCCTTCTGTGCTTTTTGAGGAATACGGCGTGATGAGTTTGGTATGGTTGAACAAAACTAATCTCAGAATCTACTGGTATGATTTGAGAAAATATTTTTATAAAATGTTTTGAAAGATAGTTTAGTTATAATTATTCGATAATTTTTAAGTTTTTGAGGGAAACATGAGATTTGTGATTTTAGTCAGCATGATTTTGTTTTCTATTAAACTATTTCATGTTATCTTTCTTAAATTGTAATTAACGTTAATCGTCTCTCAATTGTAAAAATAGCGTAAATGAAAGGTGTAATAATAATGTATAATTGAACGGCAGACTGATGTCGCCCGAGCCGGCGCCCAAGACGGCGCTGTTCCCGCGGCTGGGCTCGCGCTTCCACTACAGCGGGCGCACGCACTACGAGTCGCGCGCCGCGCCGCCGCGCCGCGCGCCGCCGCCCTTCGCGCGCACGCTGTCCTCGCGCCGCCTGTCCTCGCGCAGCGCCGACGGTGAGTGACACTCATTGAGAGAAACCGGCGGAGACAAAGGGCGTCAGTCAGTGATTTGACTACTCAACTCGCAATAAATCAATAGGGGCCAAAAATGAAGTGGTTGACACTATGTTCCTCTCACACACTGAATTATGCAAAGGTATAGTTCTAGGAACTATATAACAATGCAGCAATTACAAAAACAAATAGACAAAAGCCCCTAGCTGAAAGCACTCCCGCATATTAAAGACTCAAAGCTGGTATTCCAACTGCGTCATACTTGCACAAGTTTTCTTATATTAACATTTAAAAGTATATATATTTTATATATATTTTTTTTAATTGAAAAATATTTTACTTTAAGTTATTACATAACACCATCTGATTGCACGTTTCATAAAAAACAATATTGTGTACTAACAAATTACATATTCGTATGAATCATTGTTCGTAGAAGCAATTAATGACTGTTTGTTTATATTTACTAGCATTACCTGACTTATCGGTCTCTAAAAAAGTTTGGATGTTTGTATGAAAGTAAAATTGTATTAAAATTTAGTTTTCCCATAATATTTGCGATAAGTAAAATTATTCTTATAATTAATATTAAAAAAACTGACGACAAAAAGTTTTAATTTAAATTTAATGAAAGAATATGTAGTTATTTTTTTCCTGATTTCCGCCCGAATCGGAGAGACTACGTGTTGAGTGGCGGAACCCAACGCCGCACTTTGTCGACCAGAGTGGAAGAGTAAAAAAAATTTCATTACCCCGAGTAAGAATCGAACAAACTACCATCACAATTAAATGCTATTCCACTGTATCACGACAGTCTTTCATGAATGTTTGGGTATATTAAATTTTTGGTTTATTAAAAGAAAATTCTTGTTCTACTATCCGTCCTTTTTGAGACATTACGTAAAAACACTTATGTATACAAATTATTTAAGCAAAATTTGAACCCAAAATTTTCTAGTTTTACTGCAGTTATTTCAATGAGCCATTGCCGTGTATTTTGACATATTTGACCTCCTTACTATTATTCGATATGATATCTTTGATTCTCACTGACCTTGCGATCTAAGACGTTTGACTCACGATACTGTCATACAGACGACGGTGTCGATGCATTTAGACAAAAATACACTGTATAATTAGAGATGATGCGGTAAAAATGTTAACACATAAAATTGTATGTAAATGTGTATGTTGAATCATTATTTTCTGTGAGAATTTTGTTTCTTTTTTAAGTATATTCGAGTGTAACATGTTCGTATTTTCAAATAGTGCAATTTTTATTTATCATACCTTAATAATTTTTTTGGACTTTTTCTTGATAATAGTAGAATGGTTCTCTTCTATAGTCTATATGATTTGATCACACATCAAATCATATAGACTATAAAACAGCACCATAAAAAATATCTAATTGAGTCGTGTATGTATATATGTATGACTCATTTGTTTTGTCATAGTTTAATTTTGAGGAAAATTTTTATTCGAAAATTAATACTAACGTGACATTGAATGAAAATTACTCCCATAAAAAATCAGCTTCACGTTGTATCCCGCACACAGCAGTTTAGGCAGGGGAACCTAATGTTAAGACACTCTTTTTCCCATTTTCCGCCGAATTCTGGAGGCATTGCGTGTTGAGTGGCGGATCTCAACGCCGCGTTTTTCCTCGACACGAGACCGAAGATATGAAAATATTAAATACTCTCATAATATGTTATTCAATGAAGGTCAATTTCATTATGGACATTTTCACAAGAGAATTTAATAAATATCTTCAAAATGTTAACTTCGGATTTGTTACATTCCATATTTGTGGGTTTGATAGTCACTAGTTAAAATTTAGTTAAGTTCAAATCTACTATTTGCATCTGCTAAGACGAAACGGAGAACAGAGTGTCAGGACACTAAGTTCTTTCTGTCTACCATAATATAAGCGGCTAAAATAAATTAATTCATTCTAGATAACACCATCCAATCACAACCAAAATGAGGTAGACTTTATTAATACTCTATTTGCTCACGTAGTGTGGCTACTGGCTACTATGTAAATATATATATTAGAGTAGCCTATTACTCAGTTTAAAGCCAAGTCTCCTTAGTTGCGGTCAATTTAGAAAGAAATCTTTATTTTTTCAAAGAAAAGAGAACTGATTGCTGTTTTTATTTAAATATTTTTATTGTAAAATAAAAGTTTTCGTCAATTTTCGTAATTATTTAATTGGTTGATAGTGTATTGGTGGTATTGAAAGTGTTAAAATAACGGTTTAGCGGATATTTCTTGTTGATTGTTTAGGAAAATTCGATATTTCTTGAAAGTGCGTTATTATAAAGTGCTGGTGAAATGGTATTTAATGATTGTTGGAATCCGACTTGTACGTCGAGTGAGTGCTTTTGTTTATAACTAAAAAAACGATAACTAGCTTCACACTTTATCCCTAGCAGGGTAGTCAGAGAGAACGGAGCACCAAACGCTACGGTCTCTACATATCTCTTTCGCCTCGTCCACTGTCATCAACCTCTTCATACATGCCCTCCTCCTCCTCCATGGGGGGTCCTCATGCTTTTTACATGACCTTCCTCCAGTATCTTTGATACTGTGTTTTCGAATGTCAACCGAGGTCTCCCCCTACCTCTCTTACCGCTCACTTTTGCATCATAAATCTTTTTCGCCATTCTTTCATCACTCATTCGTTCGACGTGCCCAAACCATTTTTTTTATATCTCTGTATATAAATCTAAAAGTAAAAGAGTCGACTTGTCAAGTTTGCCTCTGGTCTCCACGACTGGCCTCTGGAGATTAGCCCGAATGAACACATACACAGATAGACAGACAAAAAAAATTTGAAATGTTTGTTTATGTTTTAATATCGTGTAAATGACTATAAGCACATAAAAAACACGGCTATTTTGAAAGCCTGTGATTCACAGACACTCCGATTTTATTGATTAATATTTATTGATGATGACAATTGTCAGTTATATTTTTTTTTTTATGACAATTTAGGTTCTAGCACGTTTCTTTAATTGTTTAGATTGACGTCTAATGTTTGCAATATAGGAACAGAGTGGTTTGTGGGGGAAAAGGAGTGTTATTTTTATTATGTTCCTCTTTTTATTTATGTNATGCTTTTTACGTGACCTTCCTCCAGTATCTTTGATACTGTGTTTTCGAAGGTCAACCGAGGTCTCCCCTTACCTCTCTTACCGCTCACTTTTCCATCATAAATCTTTTTCGCCATTCTTTCATCACTCATTCGTTCGACGTGCCCAAACCATTTTTTTTATACCTCTGTATATAAATCTAAAAGTAAAAGAGTCGTCCTGTCAAGTTTGCCTCTGATCTCCACGACTGGCCTCTGGAGATTAGCCCGAACGAACACAAAGACAGACAGACAAAAAAAATTGAAATGTTTGTTTATGTTTTAATATCGTGTAAATGACTATAAGCACATAAAAAACACGGCTATTTTGAAATCCTGCGATTCACACACACTCCGATTTTATTGATTAATATTTATTGATGATGACAAGTAGTCAGTTATATTTTATTTTCTTTTTATGACAATTTAGGTTCTAGCACGTTTCTTTAATTGTTTGGATTGACGTCTAATGTTTGAAATATAGGAACAGAGTTGAGAGAAAGAACAGAGGTTTGTGGGGGAAAAGGAGTGTTATTTTTATTATGTTCCTCTTTTTATTTATGTTTTTTTTTGCACATAAGAACTTTCTTTGTCCATTAACAAAACTATAAAAAAAATTGGCCCAACTGGTTTAGCTGTTTTTCGGTTTTGCGACTAACAACATATTCGGCGATCCATTTTTATTTATATACATAGATAGATATAGCAAGATTTAACCCCCTGCCAGACATCCCCAAATCTTAATAAGTTATAAGCGCATACACTACTTCACATTAATTATTTAAAATTAATAATGAATTGTTATTGTTGTAACTATCCTATATTATATTCACAAACTTTAAATGCGACGGTTGTGGGTTCGATCTCCACTCGGGGTACCTCCACTGGTAGATAAAGTCCAGCATTGAGTTCCACCACGCTCTAAATGCTAAAATTCGGCGGAAAGTTGGGAACGGAGTGACTTAATACTATGTTACGTGTAATATATTCTAAATTTAGTTACAAGTTTGTATATAGGTACAATGTGCATATTACATACGTAATTCTTTTCAAGAGTCGACTCTACATACAGATTTTGTATCCGAAGTTAATTTTAGAACTATTTCAGTACAGTTAGTGTTGTGTTGTGTGCCGACGTGCTTGCTGAAACTTATGTTGTTTTTGGGTATACATAGAGGTAAAAAGTATTGCTTAAATTGTATATTTTTATGTAGAAAATTGAGATTTTTTGCATAAATGCCAAAATTCGTATATTACGCATTTGATATTTCGTAACAAAAATATAGGGTATTGAAAATTGTAGGCATTTATTTTTAGTTCTCGCTACAGTAATAGATATGATTGATTAAAGATCATAACAAATCAATCTTCCTTACATTTCTTATTGAAATTGTACTTGTCTTAAAATAAACTGTTGAAGACTTACTTCGACTTTTTTTATTTATTGTTACACATTTAAATCTAAAATTAATTTGAAATATTTAATGTTTATTTCATATTTAACAGCCTTAGCATCAGGCGACAAAGATGAATCGATGCCGGAGGCTGCGAAACGACACACAATGCCGCCCCAACCAGCGCCCAGACCCACCATAAAGGATAAGGTACGATCTATATTACCATTTATTACCACAGTAATATCTCATATTACCATATACCACAGTAGTAATAACATATTACTCTAATTATATTCCCATTTTCCCTTATTAGATGATAGTTTATGTTTATGTTTACTTTATCGTAATTAGTTGTTTTCATCTCTAAATTTGTTTTGTGTGGGAAGTGTAAACAAAAGCGATGTAAACTAATTTAAAAAGTCATTATGAATATTATACCTATTTATTGGTAGCATATTGAAATTCTGTTTAAAATTTAAATTTAGTAGAGTTTACGTGTTTTTTTTATAAAACGTTTTAGTATATTCTTAAAGTAAATAGCAGGTTAGGCAGAGAGGACTCAGTGAGATACTCCGTTCTCCTTCCATCTCAAACAACGCATTCGCTCATGTACTTCAAACTATTATCAAAATACCTTCCTGTATAATTCATATTTTAATCAGAATTTCGATATGTTTATTTATATTTAGTGTGTGAATAACACTAGTGATTGGAAACAAGGATAATTTAACATTTTTTTTATCCGATTAATTCGAATTTTGATTGCTATCAGGAAAGCATCTGGTTTCCACGAGAATAAACGTTTTTTTTAATATTCATACGTATACCAGTTCACGTGCCTTTACTTCATTTTGATTGGTTGTATAAGTTACTGAATTATACGAAATGCGGCTGCAGTTTCCATAATATACGTAACGTAAAGTTCTTTATATATAATATTCTGCAAAAAAAGTTTGAACTGAAATAGAAAATACGATGAAAAACTAGTGAGAAATAACAAAAAAAAATATTAAAATTAATCTAAAGACGAAGAATAAATTTAGTTGTAATACGGTTGTATACTAATAAAATTTATTCTTCCGATTTTTTTTTAATTATTTTATACCTTTGGTTTTCTTGTCTATGTTTGTTTTTGAAACTGTTAGTGCGTGCTCTGATTATGATAAAACATTCAAAGGAACATAGGCACTTGTGTTGAAATATTTATTTACGATTATAGCCTAGTCGTGATCGGGTTGTAGTTATTTGATGGTACCTACGCTATGCTTTTGGCTTCGAAGAAAATGTATGTTTACAATGTATGTGTCTTATAATAAACATAAGAAATACTCCCACTTTCATACGTTTGAAAGGACAAATTGACGGACGGACAGACGTAATTAAAGTTCAAATATATGTTAGCTGAATCTCTTCATTCTTTTCACAGACAATGTTAAATATTATTTAAATTATGTTTAATGAAAAGCATACATAACATACATGAGTACTTAGAACGAAACGATAACCTATTAAAAAAATCGTTTCTTATTGTCATGAAAAAAAAATCTATTAGGGTTTCAATCTACAAGCATCAGATTCCAAATTAATTATAATAATTATTAAAACAACACACAGTAGACTTAAAAATAGTTGTAACCTCCAAGAAAATCTGCGAAAATGTACAACATTGAGGCGATGATTTACGCGAACATAAATATTATGAAATCTGTAGACCGCACCAATACTTGGGTCTTGGAATATTCGAATTCCTCAGTACATTTAAGTTTGCATGAGACGCTTTTTGTAAACATAAACAAATATATAACAGATGTTTCTATGGCGACGTACATTGCAGACGAAATATGTTTAAGTGATTTGAGAAACATAGGAGAGAATAGTGTTGAGTCACTTAGCTCTCTGGATTTTTTAACGTTTGTGGTTTATATTGGGTAAAGGAATTCCTAATGTCCTATGTAAGGAAAATAATCCTTAAATGTTTGTAGGTCTTTATCAATTATAGAATTGGTGTTATATAATATATTTATATTTTTGATTATGTTTCCTTAAAACCAAGAAAATTACCTTGTCATTAATATCGTTATTTTGATTTAAAATAATTTTTATTTCAGCATTTGCGTTGTCCCAAAGTTTTATTTGACAAGTCTTTTTTTTATTAGGTAAAAATTATAGCAAAAAATTTTTTCCTTTTGTGTTTTTATCCTGTTTGTATATTTTACAAATTTTACAGTTTATTGATTAATTCAACGCACGTTGTGGTTTTGTCAACGATGAATGAAATGAAAAGTGATGTCACTTGTATAATAATAATAATAACATATACTTTATTGTATGCCACATAACAGAGGAAACAAAGAAACAAAAGACATACGGAAATAAAGATGAAATGTACAGCATGGTCGTATCGCTCTAAGCAATCTTTGACAAGCAACCTTAAAGTGTGTACTTGCTTTACATAAATATATATTATATAATGTTATATTTACATACATACTCGTACTTGCATTATATCGACATAGTACATTATATTATACACATACATATCTGTAAATAGGAATATGTAAACAAATAAAGAACAGGAGTCAAAGGGATAGATAGCCGTATGTATAATAGCGTTGAAGAACATAAAATGTAGTATACAAGAAAACCAAGGAAAAAAATTCAAAGTGTTGTAAGTGTGTAGTGTGTGTTTCTAAGTACCTAGTGCGTTTACGTAAACGAACAGATGTAACTGTAAAGGAGTTAGTGAAGAAGGAATTTTTAGTGATAGATTTTCATTGGGTTAGACGGAAGAAAATTAAACTGTTCTTTATGTCAGAAGGGGTTAAGTGATTAAACAGCTCGTAGTAAAGGATATGTAATGTATGAGTATTCCTGCGAAGCCATATAGGAACCCACTCGAGCTTTTTGCGATAGTCGGAAACTTGGTTATATTTGTGGAGACCAAACATAAACCTTATACAAAGATTTTAGATTCCTTCAAGCCTATTTAGATGCTCATCACTAATATCGAGATAACATGCATCAGCATAATCAAGAATTGGTAGTAACAGAGAATTTGCTAGCACAATTTAAGAAGTTATAGGAAGAAAATTTCGAAGTCTTCGAAGAAAACCGACTACTCCAAAAACATTTCGACTACGTTCATTAACTTGCGACTACCAAGACAAATGTCGATTTTAATTTTATTTTTTTTCACTTTTTCTGTACACAGACAAGGTCTGCATTTATTAGGTCAATTGCAATATAGAAATTTAATAAAAATATAGTAACATAAGAAGATCGTAGAGAAAAAAATATATAAGCACAAATTGTATTAATGAAATTTTAAAACAGAAGTGGTAAGAAGAAGATAAAACGCTACTTTGTGGAACATCAGCATTCAGTAGAAAAATCAGAAGATGATTCTTCCACCCGAATACGGCGGTGTATAATTAATGAATTAAGTCAAAGGAAAATATAAATTGGTTCTTTTTGCAAAAAGTTAATAATAATTATTATAAAGCTATTAAAGGAATTTAGACCATATTTTTATTTATTTGAGTCATTATCAATTCTTTTAGCGCAAGCGTTGAGTTCCGCCACTCGACACCATGCTCTAGGATTCGGCGGAAAGTGGGGAACGATAGTATCTTAATGGGAACGCAGTGTCTTAACACTAGATTCGCAAGCTCCCTCTCGAGATTTTGATCGCAAGATACAACGTGAAAAAGAAATCTTTTACATTCCAATTTTAAATCGACAAATAGACAAATCACTTTTTCGTCATTTTTATAGCAAAATTTAATACCACTCTTCATGTCTGGTTGGATATGAACTCGCACTTACCGCGTGTACTAAAACTGTATTTACAATATGTCCTGCAATGTACGACGTCTGATAATAACATTATAAAAATTATAAATTAACTTCAAGTATCAACATCGTCTAATAGTGTTTGCACGGTAATGGGACTCATCTGATTCATTGTTAACATGTCTTCGAGGGAGACACTAGCGTTTTATATATTATTGTCGTTATTGATATACAGACTATTGTCTTTAAATTATTGTCGTTATTTAGAAAGTTTAACATATTATTATTATTATTTTAATTGCCGTTTCGATATCATTTTAATATTTCAAGTTAATTGTGACTTTTTTAAATTTTAACCGTCAAACCTTTCATATGTTTATTTAAAATAATAGATTTTTCTTTTAATGACTATTTATTTCTACTATTATCAAGTATTGCCAATGTTCAACATTAATTATTTAAATTATTTCATTTAAATTATTCAAGGAAATTTCTATAAAATAAAATAAAAAACGCTAGTGTCCTCCATGCTAGTGTATCACTAACACACGTAACGTAACGGTAACGCAGCTCCGCCGTCGCTCCGGAGGCGCTTCCGCCTCGTCCGCCTCCTCGCTCGAGGGCGAGTACTACGCTGATAACAAGGTGCTTCGTTATCATTGACATTTATTGTTTCATGTAGTTGTTGTAGTTGTATGTTCTAGTGGTAGAATGTTAAATGAAACTATTTTATACGGGTTAGTTATAATTAATTTTGTTTTTTTTTGGCTTCATACATCTTCAGCGTATAGCAGGAATATTCGTGAGAGGAAAAATGAAAATTATTTAAATATTGGTTATATCATCTTGAGTGGGAATCGAACTCGCAGTCATAGTGATTTTTCCACTCTTCCACAAAGCTGTAGATGCAATTCGACATTTGTTAATTCATGTTCATCAGACCATATGCGGTGCGTACAGATGTAAGACAATAGCTTTCGGTTAATCTGAATAAAATAGTTTCATACAATTTTTCTAAATGAATTTATTCAGTATCGCACATTGCAAAGTATTTATGAATTGTGTAAAATGTGAGTGAAAGTAGAATAAATGCGGCATTGAGTTCCGCGACTCAACATTGACAGATCACTCAACACGCAATGCTTTTAGAATTCGGCAGAATTGGGAAATGAAGTTGTTTTAATGGGACTGAAGTGTCTCGACACTGGATTCTCAGGTTCTCAGATCAGTGTGAAGCTAAAAAAAGATAACACAGCTAAGATTTTGTTAAAGATGGTAAAGTTAATCTTTTTCCGATGACTTTTTTGCATAAACTAAATATTTATATTATGAAAGGCGTAGAATTTTCTTTATACTATAGATAAGTAGTGTTTGTCTACCGCACAATTTTTAATTTTTACTCGCACTTGTTTTTATGTGAATGCACACAATATTCATATTTGTCTTTGCTTATTTTCTTTTTTTGCAAATGGAATGTTTATAATATAATTTATACATTCACAATAATTACGCTTCACAGTTCCATTTTAGATTTAATTTTGCGTGTCTTAAAATGTGTGTAAATATGTATATAGAATTTTTGTATTATAGTGTAAGTATATAAGTGTTTATTATAATTATAGAAGCCACCACCAGGCGCGGTGAAAGTGATGCCGACCGCTCCTGACAAGAAAGAGGAGAAGCTAGCCGAACGAAGACCAGCTGAAAATGGTTAGGTTTTGTCTTCTGTAGAGTTTTTGTATTAGTATTATAACATAAATAAATAGATTATATATTTCTTTGATCTGGTGACGGTATTCTACGTCAATGTAACTATGCTACAAAAAAAAATTATGAAATATATTTTTTATATTTATTACTTGTGACATTAATGTTGTATATATTTCTTTATTGTTATCTGGTCATATTTTATCTATGTACTATTTTTAATGTAATTTGTAAAAGATTTATACTATGATTGGCATTATAATCCCACTACTACTGACTGTTAGTACAAAACAGTGCAGTAGTAGTGGTAATGATCTATAAACAAATAAATACATTTAAAAATGTATAAACATATGTATAAATAACTATAAATTTAATTATAAAATAAAATTATTTGTATTTTTGACTTAGTATCATAATTAAATTATTATATTTGACAGGTACAGACACGACCAGTGACCCTGGAATAACAAACAATGTAGAAACACCTAAAAAGTCTAAGGTAAAATATTAATTGTATATACAAAACATTTTTTAATTTGTTAATACGTTTATGAATGGTAGACAAGAGAAAGCAATTTTATTAATTACAATTCAACAGTAGTTTGTGTCATGTACATCTTTGTAAATATATTCGTTTTAGAGGCATGCATTATGTATATTATTCAGTTCGCACTCAATGTATGTGTCGATTGAAAAACTACTGCCTTAGTGCTGCGTACACCGTTTAATTGAATAATGTAGCGTCTTTTTTATTTATTTTATGTGAAGTTTCTTATTTTACTTTTTTTTTTCTTCCAAATCCCCATTTCCTTATTAGGGAGGCTTCACGTTGTTCGGCAAAAAAGAAAAATCTCCCAAAGATGACAAATCTCACAAAGAGAAATCTCCGAAATCGAAAGATAAATCTGAAAAATCTCCAAAAGATAAATCTGAAAAATCTCCAAAAGATAAATCTGAAAAATCTTCAAAAGATAAATCGCCGAAGGACAAAGACAAGAAACTCAAAGATCCTAAAGCTAAGATTGCTTTACTGGACACGTCTAATAATAGCTCCAATCTTGACAGCTCTGTCGATAAAAGTCCCGCTAAAGGTGGAGAAAAGCCAAGTTTCACCAAACCATATGAATATACTGATACTGAAAAGAGCCCGACGCGGAAACCGTTTATTCAAGGCGCATTTAGTTATGAAAAAGAACCAATTTATGATGAAAAACAAAGAGGTTTGGATGACAATCAGAGTCCTGGAACTAGAAAAGCAGGTCTTGCGTTTAATTATGCTCCAGGAGAAGATAAAAAGGTCGCTGAAAGTGCTGAAAAGAGAAAGACCCCTGAAGATTTAAGCAAACTTAAGACACCTGGTATTGATTATGTGCAATCAGCAGCTTTGAAGGAACAAGCCAAGGCTCCTAAGTCAGATTTAATTGACCCAACTCTAGCTTTGTTAGATGCTGAAAGAGCTCATCATGAAGCACCGGTAGTCATTGCACCTATTCCAGTTAAAACTGATAATGAAATTCAAGTAGTGATAATTACTGGTAGATACAACCCTAAGGCAAAGAAACTTGATGATGCTAATGGAACAATTCTTGTAACCAAGGGATCATCAAACAAAGCTACTGGTAAGATTCAAACGGAAAAAGAACTTATCAATACGAAGTCTGGTCAAATAAATTACACTGACCCAGCGACTGGAAAAGAAGAAGTTAAGAACGGTCATGTTGATTCAAAATCTGGTCATATACTTTTTACTTCTGGTGTTATTGACCCAAAAACAGGTAAATTAGATCCAACATTAGCGCAACAATATTGCTTTGTCGAAAAACTAAATGACAAAATCGGCGCTAAGACTGGCAGAGAAGTTGATTTAGTTGTAATCACTGGTAAATATGATGGTAAGCATAAAAAATTAGACGCATCACATGGACATGTGGAAGTATCAAGAGCCATTGTTGCGCCAGATGGAACTGTTCACTCGAACTATGGGCTTATAGATCCCCGTAATGGAAAGATTGACTACATTGATCCTAAGACAGGCAAGCAAGATCCTAAACAAGCTTACGTAGATATAAAAACAGGTAATCTTCTGGTTACAACAGGAGTTGCTGATCCTAAATCAGGGAAGATTGATTCTTCATTAGGACAACAATTTAGCATTGTGGAGAAAGACGCTACAAAAGCAAATAGAGAAGTAAGATTAGTTGTGGTTACAAGCAAATATGATTTAAAGAATAAAAAACTAGATCCATCCTTTGTTCATGTTGATTCAATCAAAGGAGTACTCAGTGGAACAGATGGTAAAATTTATACTGAATATGGCGTTATTGATCCAAGGACAGGAGATATACAAATAACAGATGCTAAGACAGGTAAGCAGGAAATAAAACATGCCACAGTTGACACAAAAACTGGAAATATTCTTTTACTGTCGGGTGTTATTGATCCTAGGACAGGACAGTTAGATACATCACTTGGTCAGCAGTACAGTATCGTTGATAAACCTACATCGACATTTGCGACACTGCCAGGAAAAGAAGTTCAAGTTATTGCCATTACTGGAAAATATGATACTAAGAATAAAAAATTAGATAATCCCAACGGATTTGTAGAAATATCACAAGGTATAATAAGTGATAAAGATAGTAAAGTTCATTGTAACTTTGGTGTAATGGAGCCTAATACTGGAAAGATTTATTATACAGATGCTAAAACAGGCAAAAGAGATTCTAAACAAGCCGCAATTGATTCTAAAACTGGTAGTTTCCTCCTTACTTCAGGTGTTATTGATCCAAAAACCGGTAAGAGTGACTCTTCTCTCGCTCAGCAATTGGCTGTTGTAGACAAAGATGCTCCTAAAGGTATTCCTGAAAGATACGTTAATTTAGTCATTGTAACATCTAAATATGATCTTAAAAATAAGAAACTTGACCTATCAAATGCACATGTTAATACAATTTCTGGAACACTTGATGACGATGACAAGGTCCACACTGAATTAGGCATTATCGATCCGGCATCTGGTCAAATAACTGTGACAGATCCAGTAACTGGTAAAAAAGAAATAAAGAAAGCAATTGTAGATTCTAAGACAGGAAATATGCTACTCACATCTGGTGTTGTAGATCCTACTAGTAATATTGTTGACCCAACGCTAGGACAGCAATATACCGTAGTCAACAAACCTAAAGATACATTCGCTTCGATTCCGGGCAAAGAAGTACAACTTGTTGTTATTACAAGCAAATATGATCCAAAATACAAGCGATTGGATAGCCCTAATGGACATATTGAAACGTCTCGTGCTATTGTTTCCACTGATGGAAGAATCCATTCCAACTTTGGTATATTAGATCCTAAAACAGGAAAACTCGAGAAAACTGATCCAGTTACGGGAAATCTAGAGGTAAGAAACGCTGTAGCCGATCCTAAGACCGGTCATCTCATTTTAACAAGTGGTGTTATTGACCCTAAAACTGGCAAATTAGATTCATCGCTAGCTCAACAAATTAGTGTCGTTGATAAAGATGCTAAACCTGTCGAAAGAGAAATTCATCTCGTTATTATTACGACTAAATATGATCCAAGATCGAAGAAAATTGATCCAAGTTTAGGTACTATAGAGACTGTAAGTGGAACTGTCGGACAAGATGGAAAGATCCGTACGGAATTTGGTACAGTTGATCCAGCAACAGGTGAAATAGTAATTACTGATCCTAAGACTGGTAAAAAAGAAGTAAAAAAATCTGTCATTGATCCGTCGACTGGTCATATGTTGGTTACAAGTAACGTTGTTGATCCTAAAACAGGAAAAGTTGATCCTATTCTTGCACAGCAATATAGCATTGTTAATAAGCCTGTTGTGCAATACGCAAAACCAGCGTCAAGAGGAGAAGTCCGTCTTGTTATTATAACAAGCAAATTTGATCCCAAAACTAAGACTGTGGACGCTGGCGCAGGCACGATTGACGCTGCTAATGGATACGTTAGCATTGAAGATGGAAAAATACATACCGACTTTGGTATTATCGATCCTAAATCTGGCCAAATACTATATAAAGATCCTGTTTCTGGCAAGCAAGAATTAAAACAAGCTGAACTTGAACCTAAGACTGGAAATATTATAGTAACATCCTCAGTTGTTGATCCTAAGACAGGCAAAATTGATCCTTCATTTGCTCAACAATTAGTAATAGTTGATAAGCAGAACGTATTATCTAAAGTAGCGCCAGTGTCTCAAAGGTCCAGCATACCCCCATCTAGGCTTACACCTTCTCCTGTTAAAACTCCTGCTACTACGCCCGTTCAAACTCCATTACAATCACCAGTACGCACATCTTCACCCATTGTAAGTCAACTTCAAAAAGCATCGCCAGTAACTTCAGTTAGCCCTATGGCTCCTACTAAACCAACAACGGCACCACCTGAACCACCTAGAAAGAAGATGGTGAAAATTATGGTTATATTTACCAGACTAGATCCTAAAACTAAAAAACCTGATTTCCATAATGCAGAAGTTGAACATTTAACCGGCGTACTTGATCCTAACGGTCTTGTTGAAACTAAATACGGTGTTATAGATTCTAACAAAGGGAATATTGCATTAACAGACTCTGCTGGGCAAAGACAAACTAAAGATGGATTAATTCTTAATGAAACTGGGCAGATATTTATAAATTCTGGAGGTATTGATCCAAAAACTGGAAAAATTGATTCCAATATGGGTATGATTGTCAGTATTGCTAAACAAGACGATCCAGTTGTTGAAATAACAACGATAACTGGTCCAGTTGATGCTAGGACAGGTAAGGTACATATTGAAGATGGTATTGTTGAGCACACGAAGGGAAAAGTGGATGCAGAGAGTGGAAATATTTCAACTAAATATGGTGTGATTGATCCTTCAAATGGAGTTATATTTGTAACTGACGCATATGGCGCTCAAGATGCGAAATCCATTCAAATAGACGAAAATAATGGTCAAATTACTGTTCTTGGCGTTGTAGATCCTAAAACTGGAAAAGTGGATCCCAAATTGGGACAAGTGCTTGTTGTTGGAAGTCATATTGATCCTGTTGTTGAAGTAACAACCTTTGCAGGCAAGATTGACCCTAAGAAGGGTATCATTGAGGCCAAGAATTCAGTTATAGAAAGCAGCACCGGGCAAATTAACCCTGATAACAATAAAATTGACACTAAGTATGGACAAATTGATCTTGTTAAAGGAACTGTTACCTATAACGATCCTAAGACTGGCCGGTTTGAGAGCAAGGATCTTAAGGTGGATCCAATCACTGGTCAGTTCTTATTGCGAGGTGGACAAGTAAATCCAAAATCTGGTAAACCTGATAAAGATATTGGAAGGTTGATGTGCTTAAGAATTATTCAAACAAAAGTTGATCCAATTTCAGGAAAGCAAATTGTTGCAAATGATCCTAAAAATGTTAAAGTTGACCCTAAAACTAATCAAATTTGGATCGCGGGACCAAAAGATCCTAAAACTGGAGAAGTTTTATATACAGCAGGTCAAATCGATCCAAATACGGGATATATAATTACAATTTATGGTCGAATGGATCCTAAGACTGGTATCATCACAAGATCAGCCGACATAGAAAAATCCCTTATTAAAATCGACCCCAGTAATGGCCAGATTTATACAGCGACTGGGGAATTTGATGAAAACAATGAACCTCTTTATTCTGCCTCTCAGGTTGCTCCTGGCAGTGGGGAAATTTATACTAAGGTGGGCAAAATTGATCCACGTACCGGAAAGCTTATTATTATAAAAATTTATGTTATTACGCAAAAAGATGAGAAAGGACGCGTCAAAGAACTGGATCCTAAAGAATGTACAATTGATGAAACGACAGGTAGGATAATTACGACTAAAACCGTATATGTGTATCAAATCATCGACCCTGTCACAGGCGAAACGATTGATGTCGATCCTGACGATCCAAGACTTAAAGGTGCTCGTACAACCGTTACGCAAACCATGACATTATCTGGAAAAATAGACCCTGTCACAGGCAGGATAAAGACTGAATATGGTGACATTGACCCTGACACCGGTGATATTGACCCAAGTACAGCCGTACGAGACCCTGTAACCGGCCAGCTGATACTGCACTACTCACAGATCGATCCATCCCACTTTGAAGACAAAAGCGGAAATTATACAATCGAAAAAGAAACTCACGACTTACCTGCAAACATTGACATCCAAACTGTAAACACTCATAAGTTCTCAACGTTCGGCAAAGACGAGAGCCCTGCTAGGGGAGATGAACCGAAGACCTTTACAGAGTATACCACAAGCGAGCATATTAGACATCAAGGTTATGTTTCTTCCTCCAGCCCCCTATCCTCCAAAATTCCAATTTCACAGCGATCCAAGAAAACCCCCACTCCACCAGTGGTCGTCAAGACAACCACCAAGCAACTGCTTACCAAGAACGACGAGGGAGTCACGCACAACGTGGAACAGGAAGTCGAAAACCTCGGTACTGGTGAAGTCACCTTCTCGACCCATACGAATAAGGTTCGTTTCATTCTATACGTAAAATTCCAGTAACATTTCATCCTTACATGTTGTTTTTTTTATTTTAACTTTGTTGTTTTTTATTTACATTTTTTCTTTTTTTGAGCTTGAAAGCTTCACTAGTAACCTAGATGTTTTCCATGTATATAGTGACATTCGTAATGCATGTTAGTCTAATCCTCACATTAGGCGGAAAGCCTAGAGCCGATGGAAGGCAAAAGTCCGTACGTGACCGCGCGCGCGGTGACCACCAGGACCGCGACCACCCATCATGATTTGGACACAAAGGCAAAAACGCAGCAAATGGAGGAAAAAACCGTAGCCCACACACTGACCTCCTCGGCTACCAGACAGGAACAGAGAGTGTTGACACAAGAAGTCAAAACCACAGTCACTACGGGAGATAAGGTATATTCTTGCATATAAATTTTAATTAGAAATCATCCCATGGCATGGTTTGATTTAATTTCGATACTTTTGTTTTCTAAACTTTCATGATGTTTTTTCTTGTTTGTTTTTTTTTTTGCTTCTGTATGGCAGCCTTTTCGCGAATGCGCTTTGTTACGAGCTATTCAGAGCTTTGAAACGGCGTTGCGATAACACATCTAGTTTTAAGATGTTCAAAATTTTACAATAATTATTCAAGAACTCAAATAATTGGAGATATTACAAAAATAAATTAATATTTTCCTTTTTTTTAAGTTTATGTTTGTATGTATTGTGAAAAAGCCGCCATATTTTGCATGACGGATTATGTTCTAATTTTTTTTTTTCTCTTCCCAATCCGACATAATGGATGATAATTGCATGGTGTGAACTTCGAACCATTTGTGATAATCTGGATACTATCACGACCATAATGGACCATTGGCACTCTAACCCGGATTCGAACTGGCACTTAATCGGAACATTTCATACCATCTCATGACAATAGCTTACTAGACGCGGGTCAGAGAGCTCTCTCAGTAGCGGAGACTCAGGCACTCCTATCGATTTCGAAGAGGGTACGGAGGGACACTATTATGTCACTGTAAGTATAGATTTTAAATAATTTGTAAATCGATTTATTGTTAGAAAATATTGTTTTACAAAGTACCTTAAAAAAATATAAATTTCATTTAGAAAAGATAACGTAATATCATAATTTCGGGGAAATAAGTAAATTTACGTACCTCAAAAGGTAAAAACGAAACACTTATAGGATGACTTTGTTGTCCGTCTGTCAAGACCATTTATCTCGAGATTGCGTAGAGATATCAAGCTGAAATTAATATCAATATTCAGGGCTATAATCCCTTGAAGCACAGAAAAAATCAAACTTCTAAGTCAAACCCTATAGGGTATTTTTCGTGGACCTACAATTAAAAAAAAATGGCACGAAGTGAGAACTTACTATACAAATAAATGAAAAAATTCCAAAAAGTGGAAATTGATAGGTATTTCATAGAAAAAAATCATTAATCTCTTATATTATATTTATAGCAAACCTTAGTTTGTTTCCTTTTGTAAGTTGTTATGTTGTAATATTGTATGGGAAGCGTTGATCTACAATACCGAAATTGGTACGGAAGCCTCGGCGAGCGACTCGCACTTAACCGTTTTTTTTATTTTGATTATAAGTCACGAATTCTCCATCATTTAAAAGGTAAAAATATAAATAATGATACAGGAATGGTCTTAGACAGCGTGTAAATGTTTTTCATGGCATGTTATAACTTGTGCATAATATAATATACTTATTATTTAACTTGTGCGCGGCCAAATTTCACTTGTGTCCGTGATTTTGTCATCATATATTCATCGTATTTTACGGAGTAGGAACATATAGTTTCTATGTACGTTCTCTATCCGTGCAAGTCACTCTGTTCTCCAATCTCCGCCTTTATAATTAACATTCTTTGGTTGAAGGTCCGTGGAGTATTTTAGTAGAATATTTTTTTATTTTATTATAATATAAGTTTCAATAGAATCTAAAGCACAGTAATTTTGACGACTTAGGGGGAGGAATGTTGGAAGTGAATTATTAAATTCATAAATTATTCACTTAAGTAAAAAAAATATTCATTTAAATAAAATGGTGTTGATTTAAAGTATGTGTATAATTCTGTACGTCTAGTACATACCCATATACAAATGAGTAATAAGCGTAGGTAACGTGTGTCTCACACAGAGAGGTCAATTAATTTTATATCGACATTAAATCGGTACAGGCGCATGATTTTTCCGGTTTAATATTAGTTAAACTTTAATTGATGTCTCAGAATTTGACTATTTATTTGACTAGACGTTAAGGTATAAACCTAATTTTAAGCATGAGTTAGTACTTGCATGTTGTTTGTTAGTGCAAAGTAAAATATTCATGATTATTTCAGAAAGACATTCATAAAATATATAATGAATACATATTATGAATATCTTTTTTTGTCTTATTATTTATTATTTTTTTGTTTAATGAATTTGTGATAATTATAATAAACAAATCGTTTTTATATTAATGTGATATTTAATATTTTCTTATTTTTTGGTGTATTTTCAAAGTTAAGTGATTTTATTTGCAATTTTTTCGTATTGTTTAAAACGATCACTTTAATTTTAAATTAAAATTAATTTTATAGTAAGCTTATTTCATGTACATACATGTACATTGTAGAGTTATTAGAAATGTATGTAATCTCAATTACGCAGAAAATTTTACTTATATAGAATGCAAAAGACATTTTACACTCAGATGTGTCAATTACGTTTTAAGTAACATTAAAATTCCTCTAATTTTAATTTATACATATGTGCTTCGACTAATTGACAAATATAGCACACTGTACACAAAAATGTAGTATAGTAAAGGACGTTTGTGATAACCACTGTTAGTGTTTATTTTTAATTCCGAATCGTACATTGAAATTTGTATATTCTAAATAGTTATTTCAATAATTATTATAAAATATCGCAGTGATGATTCAAGGAATGTTCATATATATAATGATTTCTAATGCAATTGTTACAATTACAATTATAAAGGGAAATTAACTAATAGTTCCTATTGGTTTGGCTAAACATTAATATTCAAGTTATTAATATAATCCCATACAGGATAGCGTTATATTTATTAAATGAATAATTTTTCGGATCTGGTTAGACAAAGATTTTTTATTAATTTTAGGGACCCATATCTCAAAAGAAAAAAATTAACCCTTATCAGTCACTTTGTTGTCCGCCTGTCAAAACCTTTTATTTATACTGGAAAAATATAATTACTCGAACAATTTATATTGTAAAATGTTGGAAATTCAGTTTTGTCTTAATGACTCAAAGAAATATTTATAAGTTAATAAATACACATACATACCTACATAGAATCAAAATAAAAGAATAGTTTTCATATATAAATTATATGCACAGGAGCCGGGTACGTACCGCACCACGACGAGCACGTCGGTGATGGGCAACGCGCCGTTCGGGAGTATGGTACATGGTGCCGCGGCCAGGGTGAGGATTACTTATGTTTATGTTGTTTTACTTGGAAAATTGTTTACACTTACCTATTTTAATTACTTTTGTTAATATTATGCTCTTTCCCTCGTAGTGGGGTAGGTAGAGAGAATCTACAGTTAAGACACTCTGTTCCTCACGCACCATCCAACTCGAAACGCGTTGAATGGCGGAATTCGGAATGAAAAAAAAATGTCTTGTTACAAAAAAGAAAAAATGAGAATTCATCTCACAACCGTCGCTTTCATAATAGTCGATTGGGCCCAATAATAAAAATCATAATACTAATAATAAAAGTGACAATACTGTATATGTAAAATAATTTTAATTAGTTAAGATTATTACTCTGCTTAAGATTACTTTAAAGTTTAAAAGCGTTAGGAATTAGCTTAAATAATTCGAAATTTCTGCAGAAAAGCTAGCCATTATATTATTGTATTTTAACAGCTCCACCCTGCTGCCGCAGAGGGAACCTATTGTTAAGACAGTTCTCCGTTTCCCACTTTCCGTCGAATTATCGATATTGCGTGTTGAGTGGCGGAACTCAACGCCGCGCTTCGCCTTGTTGACAGAGCGAGGAAATTAAAAAAATAAATATTTAATTCCTGCAAGTGGGAATCTAATCCACAACCGTCGCTCTTACAGTCTCACGTCAATGCCACTGCGCCACGACGTTCTCAAAATTGTAATCTTTGCTAAGAATTCAAGAGAACAACTGTTGAGTTGTTTCGTGTATATATTCGACAAAACTGACTTAGATATTAGACAAAACTGTTAGCAACAGTACATTTCAATAAACAATATTTTGAATTTAAACAGATGAGCACAGGCCCTCAACCCAGCCCTCAGCCGGTGGAAGCCGAGGCGGTGGAAGGCGAAGTGGTCTCCTCACAAACTATCAGCTCTAAAACGCGCACTGTTGAGACTATTACTGTGAGTGTTTGTAGTTTTGTTTCTTTTATTTATACTTCTTTTGTACTGTTCTTTTGCGTTACAGTCACATTTTGTGCCCCTGCGCCACGACTGGCGCAAATGGCGTTATTAATAATAAACCGTAAATAACCACATAAAATTAACAGTAGATCGAAAATGTATGTAAATATATGAAGCCATCAACATCGTCTGGCCGTTCGTGTCGGTCATACCGTTACCAAGCCTCCACATCCTCACACAGCGTGCGGCTCGTAGGCTAGGTCATTTTGAATCAATGATATCGCCTAAAGAATTTATTATAATAATGTACATTAAAGTATAATTTAAATCAAGATGAAATACCAAAGGTGACTTTTATATTTATTTTGTTAAAGATGAATACCATATTATAGAAAATACATTAACAATAACATTAAAATATATTAAAATGGTTACTGTGGCTTAACCTTTCGAGATAAACATTTAACTTCGTGAGTTTTTTAAAGGACAATATTATTGTAGAACATTGTTTTTATGTGTCTTATAAGGTTGTGGCAGCTCACACCATGTATTTGCTAAAGAAGCATTCTGGGTGACCTTTTCTTAAAACTACAAAATTCCTTGTAGCTTAGTGACGATGATAATTAACATGTCAGACAAATTGCATATCAAATAGAAAGATATTTTAATATATTGATATATATCGTGAATATAAAAAATAATATAAGAAAAGTAGCTTATGTTTATTCCAAGACCCTCAAGTATCTCTATATGGAATTTTATCACAATCGCATCAGTGGCTTGGCTGTCATTGCGTCACAGATAGACCGATATAGTTACCTTCGAATTTATAATATTAAAATGGACGAAGTAATTAAGATGTTTGTTATATACACATTGCAGTACAAGACGGAGCGCAACGGCGTGGTGGAGACGCGCGTGGAGCAGAAGATCACCATACAGTCCGACGGCGACCCCATCGACCACGACCGCGCGCTCGCCGAGGCCATACAGGTACACCTAGAGTTTATTTTTTTTAGAATTGGCTTTATTGCTGTTGACCTGGGCTGGTCTTGACAGCGTCACCGAGCGGGGTACACGTAGTCACGCGTGTATAAATGCGGCAGGTTGTGGGTTCAATTCCCACTCCAGGTAATTTAATATTTTTATTTCATCGCTCTGGTAATGAAGGTGTAGGGCGGCGTTGAGTTCCGCCGTTCAATACGCAGAACCTCAAGAATTCGGCGGATAGTGAGGAACGGAAGTCGAGGAGTGACCTCCACGAATTGTTAGTTGATGATGTCAGCTGTAGATGCGCAGACTTCATTTTATGTTTTTTACCTCACTGTACAATGCAAAAGTTTAGATAGCCTAACATCAAGGCGGGAGCGACACGTCGTTGTATATCTCGATCGATGGATCAACTTACTTTATGGATGAAAGACCTTATCTAAACTTTTAACTTCCATTTCTTTTGTGGATTTCAGCAAATTAACAAATGTTTAGAGAATTTATGACTTTTTTTATTTTATTTTAATGAGGCTTGTTAGTCATAATTGTGTAGTAATTAACTTAATATTATGTGCAGAGAGAGCATCAATTAAGCAATGCATAACCGTTTAAAAGCAAGTATAGCAATTTAAAAAAAACTTAGAAGGAAGCCGTACAGGTAGGCCTATGGCCTAAATGTAAGACTCTTTTCAAAATGTATCGAAAAACACTGATATAACATATTTAGACACCAATAATAAAATTTGATTATAACTTTATAGGAAGCAACAGCGATGAACCCGGACATGACAGTGGAGAAGATAGAAATACAACAGCAAAGCACGCAGCCCTAACTCCCAACGGCCGCCCCCTTGTCGTCGTGCTAACAAAATGGCGACGCTTCAATGCCTTCTCTATGTGACAGTGTAATCCGCTTTGCAATACAATATATCGTACGATATATTTGACGCATGGGAGCTTAGTGCGGTTGAAGACGTGTATGATGTGTTGTACGACATGTCGTACGATATATCATAAGGTTCTTTTTATGATATGATGTACGATAAGTTATGCAATGATAATGCATGTCGTACATTATATAGTACGTTATGTCACACTATGTATTGTATGATATGTCGCATGATGTGTCGTACGGTATGTCGGACGATATGTTGTACAATTTTCTCATGATAGATTGTTTCGTATGCATATATCGTAAGATATGTCTCAGGATACAATATTTTTTACGATTCATTCATTCATTTTTCATATGACAAGCCTTAAGATAAGTCGTACGATATACCGTCGGATAGGCTTTCGATGTTTCCGAGACATGTACATGAAACAATATATAGTTGTAAGTTACATTCACTGCGAATATTAATTAAGTTAATAATTATTATCGATTAATGAAATATTAATCGATTTTTTTTATATATCGATGTTGTGTATAAACGCACTCTCGATTCTTTTTTAAGTATGCAATTTAAATTGTATGTAAAAAATGAATTGTATGTAAAGCATTTTTCAAAGTTTAACCGACCTTAAACAAATAGTAATGTAAGGCTAAGCGTTTTTTTTGGCTTTTAGTACGAGTAATTGTTGCCATAGCGGGAAATTTGTAATTTTGTCTTTTTAAAGGGTAATTTCATTTTTTTTTGTATTAGCTTTAAACGTAATGTCACGAGGTAGACCACCGTTCTTAATTTAGAATAAAGTATCTATTGGAAATCTGCAATTATTCGACTGATATTCACTCGATTGAACAAACTTTTTTTTTATTATAAATAAACATTGTCAATATTAATAAAAAAAAGACAAAAACCTATTTTTTTCTTAATATAAATATAGATGAAACATGATATTAATTTATTTTTTTTAAACATTACGCAATACATTATAACTCATGTTTTTAGTTATAATTTAAAATAAAAAAATATAATGCCAGTTAAACTTGACGCGAAAAGAGAGTTTTTTTATCTGTTTGTTACAATCGGGACCTAAAATTTAAAAATGTTTTTTAAATTCTAATAATTACGAATAATAAATATTTACAACACGTTGCTATAAATAATTATTATTACACCATTAGGTGCTATATAGTAATAATAAACGAGAATAATAGTTTGTGTGTTAGTGGCGTTTTTTTTATTATTTAAATTTAAGCTGGCAACGGTCAATTTTTAATGCGCTTGGGCGATGACATATTGAATATTTTATTATATGTGTTCTTTATTATATGATGTTCTATAATAATAGCGTCTATCTAAACTAAACTTGGTGATTGTGGGTCCTCATTCGGAGGAATGAATTATTTTGATTTCCTCGCTCTGCTAACAAGACCAAACGACACGAGGTTAAGTTCCGCCTTATGATATGAAATTTTCTGGAAATTGGGCGATGCGTACGGTACAAGTGTCTTAGCATTAGGTGTCTGCTTACTTTGCTTTATAAGGGATACAGCGGGGAATTGAAGAAAATAAACGTATTTTTTTCAGAATTTTGAGAACTTTTCCTTAATAGATTTTTACAGATAAATAAAATATACAATATTGTCGTGATATAAGAAAGAGGGCTTTCAAACTCGGTGTCTATGATCATCACAAGTAAAGCTTAATAAAAGCCAGATGCGCATTTCATTTGTTTTCGAAAGCACAAATATTATTATTATTATACTAGCTATTAAATATCAATACTTCACTAAAATTTTACGAATTACTGCTTAATTTTGTCTGTATTGAGCCTTCCTTATGTTTTTTTATACTCTGTGGTTATAAAGAAAAAAAATAAGTAATAATTGGATATATCAATCTCTTTCTACTATTTAATAAGTAATTTGACATTTGTAACGTCATAATTTATTAAAACACAACTTATGCCATTTTAAGCAATTTTTTAAATTTGATCATAAAATGAATTTGAATGAATAATNTATATATATATATATATATATATATATATATATATATATATACTTATTTATTTATTTATATTGATATGCCTCGTATAATAATAATATGTTATGTCATCACCATTTTTTATATACCGGACATTCCAATATACCTGGTTTCAAATTAGTTTTTTTTAATATTTTTAAAAGTATAGATCCGTATTTTTTATCTGTGGGCGCTATTTCTATAAAAAGTAAATTTATTTATTATTTGTATAAGAATATGTTTTCTCTAATTATTATAATATGAACATGCACAAATAATTTTAGTTTTTTTTACTTTTTTAAATTTAGAATAGCATTTTAAGGAATAATAATTTAGGTGCGTGTCTACTTTATTTTTTTTCTAATATAAAAACAACTTTCTAATGTGACTTCCTTGTCTATGGTGTACTTTTTTGTCTATTTCCTCGCCCACAGATTATTTAAGAAATATTGTACAATTAGTTAATATATTCTTATGCTAGCTGTAACTTTTTTTTATTACGTTAGTTTATAACGTTGAAACTGATTTTGAATCGGTAGTTCTTTAAATAAATTAATTAATTATATAACATTTTATATTTTATTGTGAAATTCTAAGAATGTGGCGATTTTCACTAAAATGGCTACATTTTTTTAGAATTAGTGCAGTCAGCGAAATAAATTTAAGCTATAATTGCACAATGTACATGATTTGTAATAATAGTCTAATATAACTGTTTTTTTATTCATAATATTTAACAAATTCATAATTTATTATTTTATAAAAGTAGTATCGAAAAGGTTGCAGGTTCAAGTCTCATAATTTCTAAAGTAATGTATAGTTGTTTTGCTGACTGTACAATTTTGTCTTGCGTTATCTTTTTTATATTTATTGAAATGTTTATTTTTGTAAGAGTCCGAGCTCTCCGTATTATTTGATATTTAATGAAGTTATGAAGTAACAGATATTACAATAAAGATGCTTTGTTTTAAGTTTTTGTTTTATTTTAAATATTGAAGTACATTTTAATGTGTTATGATGTTTAAGTCAGACCTTAAAACACATACACGTGTCGGAAACAAAGTTTTAGATGTAATAATTGAAATAATTATAAAATCTATAAATATTATCTTTTTTTTTCAATTATAATACAGCAATGTAATTCTCAATTTAGCTGAAAGTAGAGCATAGCGTCTTGACAATATTTTTTCTCTGTCTTAAATTATATTGTTTCATAAAAGTTATGTCCATTCGACCACAAGAGAAAAAGTAAATATTATAAAAATTGAGTAACTTTTTATTAGTACATGTTTTAATACAATACTTCTTATTAACTAAGTTATTAAAAATAAAATATTATAATATTAATCACTTAATGTATATAATAATAATTAATATTTCAACATCAATTTATAAAACAGTAGCTAAGAAAGTGTTTCACAACAAATATTTTGTTATATATTTAAATTGTTTCAGCTTTAATGCGACAAAAAATATGAATATAAATAAATTTATAAAAAATCTTTAAATAAACACTAAAACGAAAATATTAAGAACTTTTACAAATATATAAATAACAACAAAATCACCAATGCGGCTTCAAGATCTTAACAGGGAATACATCGAATAATCCCTTCACGTCCGGGACGACCGCTTCTTGGATTTGAACCCCTGTACTTATCACGTCGGTGCTTGTTTTTCTGGAAACATTGATTTTTTAGTAAGCAGATATAGTGTGTGAGAAAATAAACGAAAGCAACTACTATTATACTATGACATTTAAAATTATAAACAAGTTTTTTCTTTTTCATTTGGCTAGCAAAGTGCAGTGTTGACTTTTTAGCGTGTTATAACTCCAAATAAGCTCAGAGAGGAGAATGGCGAATAATATTATTAAGCCCCATTTGTTTATCATGCATATGGTGTAAAATAAAAAGATAGTGATACTATAAACATTTTCAGTGCAACTTAAACGGCGACGTAGTGTAATTTGATCCTGCGCTTCTTGGAAACCGTCGTTTCTTGCCAAATCATAATTAATTACAACAGTTTCATAAGAATTATTTATCATTGGGTTCCGAGAATTTCAAAAAATCTCCCTACAGAGAAACCAACAACATAATATATAAGTTCACCTTTCACTCACCTTGAAGATTGGCTTAGTGGTCACAGAGCTTGGACGGTTTCCAAGAGACGCAAGTTTAAATCCCGCTACTTTCAATATTTTTTTACATAATTTTAATAATAATAACATGCAGTTATATACTTACCATGTTGTTATATTCAAATTATCATTTTGGCCATACCACTGAACATGCCACAGGAGATGAGAGTGAGATAGGAAAAGATAGAGAAGTTTATATGTACATACAGTCGTCAAGGTGGCTCTAAAGTTAGGTTTAACCAACTCACTTGTCACTTGGTAAGAAAATAGCGAAAAAGAAATAAAATTCTACAGCTAACTTCAGGTCGGCCACGACTCGTCGACCGTACTGTACATTTATTAATGTTATTCGGGGATAAATTTTTAGTATATTTATAAAATTAGATTAGAAATATTCCAACATTTTCATTCATGTTAAGTTTGATTCTATTATACATAAAATATTAATAGTTTTGTAATCTTTCTGTGTAAAATGTAAATGTAAAAAAATTATATCTACCTACTAGAAATAGATTATTATATTTAAAATATAATAAATTATGTTAATTGATAAGTAATGTTACTTGAAAATACTGAAAAAAGACATGCAAAGTTTTAAAATATAAATTATATAACCCCAGTACATACATAAATTTTTAAACTTCAATGTAATTAAAAAAAAAGTAACATGAATGTAAGATGTTTAAATAATTAATAGCAGGCTAGAGATAGTGTTTAATTTTTATTGTAGTCAAAACTGTTATGATATATATTCAATTTTTAATTATTATTTAAATCCTATCTGATATAATTTAATCTAATCTAGCTTCACGCTGTATCCCTAGCCGGGTAGTCAGAGAGAACAGAGCGCCAAACGCTACGGTCCCTGCAAACCTTTTTCGTTGGTCCGTCCATCCACTGTCATCAACCACTTCATACATGTCTCCAGTATTATCGATACTGTGTTTTCGAAGGTCCACCGAGGTCTCCTCCTACATCTCTTACCGCTCACTTTCCTGTCATAAATCTTTTTTGCCATTCTTTCATCACACATTCGTTCGCCGTGCCCAAATCAGCTGCGTACGTTTTTTTTCATTCGCACCGTGACATCCTCTCTAGTACTTGCCATTCTGTGTATCTCTTCATTGTGGATTCGATCAGTTAAACTGACACCGCATATCCTATGAAGAGATCGCATCTCCATAGCATTCATCTTGGTTTCATTCTTCTTCTGAAACACCCACGTTTCGCTGCCGTGTAACAGCGTCGGTACCAACACTGCATTGTGTGCGGTCAAATGTTCAGATGTGCAATGTGTGCGTTCCGTCGTCTCATCAATGCAGCTAAGGCACCATTAACCTTGTTACCGGCAGCAATACGCCTTTCCACATTCATATCGTATATTCCATCTCTACTGAACATACTTCCCAAGTCTGATATAATATTTCTAATACCTACTATTTATAAATAATAATATATAAATTTAACCTCGTATTTTCTAAATAACGTGCATTCGGGCAACTCCAAAAATCGAGTAAGTATTTCTAATACCGTACCGTTTGGTACCTTCCCGTACCAAATAATACAGAATAGGTATTTCGAGTAGATTAGTTGAAATTCCCATTTTAAGATCAATTTTCAGAAATATTTGATTTTGCTGAATTAGCCGAATGCATAAAAATTATATTTTTTAATGAATGTCCATTATAACACTTACCCTATAACATTAGTGATGTTCTTCACAATGCCATCCGTATTCTTGTACTTGATACCCTCCATACCCAGTCCGTAGGGGTATTCGCCTCCCGTTTGTAAGAAGTACAGACCGCGGGCGCCGGACGAACCATATCCCATGTAGCTGTGTAAATAATATTTATATTAATTACATAGCTTATATAATTCTTATATTAATTATCTATATCTATTTAATTACCTTCCTGAACTGAACTATAATTATATTTTCAATGAACTATACAACAACAAGAACAAAAGGGTTTTTTTAAATCAAACAGCGTTACAGGTGTAATTTTTATGGATTAAATGATTGAATATTAGATTGCTCGATAAAAACCTGCTTATATTTATTATGTCGAGGCAATGTGATAAATGAGAAATTATAAAATGTATTTAACTATTTAACCGGCTATTATAGTAAAGCGTGGGCTACGAACAATGCCCTCAATTAAGTATTATATCATTTTGATCCGTTTTGTTTGTCATTTTACGACTATTAGGCGTGCCAGTTGATTTTATTGAAAAATTGGCAATGTATGCTACATTGCCACTTTTTCAATAAAATCAAAAAATCTCCGACAAGTGCTAGTCGGTCTAGCCCACTGAGGGTTCCCTACCAATTTCATAATTGTAAATCCACAAAAAATACCCACAAAAACTACGTATACACGCTAGTTTCTTTTGATTGCGTTGTCTAAGTCAAAGCTTCATTTTTCATACCGGAAGCAGCCCTGGATATTTAATATTAATTTCAGCTTGATACCTTCACGTGACCTTGAGATAAACGGTCTTGGCACACTGACAGACATACGGGCAAAAGCCTGAAAAATAACATTTTTTTTAAGTGACAGTGACAGCCTACCTGATATCCCCATCGCAATTGCCCTTCTGGAAGGCCTCCCAGCTGGCACAACGCACGGCGGGGAAGTCCCGCGGCGCTAGCACGGAGCGCGCGTATAGCTGCCACGAGCGCGAGTGCGAACATGTCTGGAACAGGCAGTTGGGCTGCATCGCGCCGCTGTTCGGGAAGTAGTCGGCGTGTCCTGTGACGGGCAAACGGAAAGATGTTATATGAAAATCTGGATACAGCGGGGTTCGAATCCATCTAGCGCTTCTTGTTCCGTTCAAACGGTTTATCTTTAAACGATCATCAAGCTCCATATGTTCTTATCAAGCTCCATAGATTTTTTTATACGATTGCTATAAGTTATTGACCTTGCTTGTACCATTGTAGGTAATTTTTCCCGACTGCTAAGGAATGGTTATGTTTTTCGCGCGTATCTTGTATGTATGTATTATTCTTTATTAACTCATATCTCTAGAACCGCTGAACACATTTACATAATTGAGGTATCGTTAGATTCGTATTAGCAGCCCAAGTGTCTTTAAATATGTGACATTAAAAATAAACAATCATGGCGGCTGTGGGACGCCATCGGACTTAGTGAAAAAAAAAAATTCGTTTCGAATACCACAATACGGGTATCAAATTCAAGAACTCAATACGACGATTTCAAAAAGGTATATCATGATTATCATTACCATAGTAAAATCTAACAAAAAAGTGAAAAATAAAAAAATATTTGGAAACACAAAAACCCCGACTGCATAAAACTAAAATAGAAAATAAACAAGCCCTAAAGTTTATTAGAATTAACAGTCGGGACCTATTAGTAATTCTTCAATCAATAAAATCTTTACCAGAAACCCCGCATAATTTAAAGAGGTCCCGACTGTTGACTGCCCACAATGAGACGTATTTGCATTTGATGACGTATTTGCGATAGTAGGTCTATATATACAGTGGAAGTGTCAGCGCTCCTTTTACAGGAACAGCATATAGGGTAAAATATTTTAAACCTATACCTAAAGAAATTAATCAAGATGCCTCAACAGTTTAGACGTAGGATTTTTTTTGTGTGTGTTGTGCGATGTTTATCCGTACCTGTATGTCATGTGACGCAGTTATGCATAGATACCAATAACGTAAACACATACTACAAAAATACTACTAAAGGTTAATCAACTTTGAACTTTGCCACGATTTGAGCTCGATTTCGGAATTAGGCGGATGCGGCGGTTTCCCTTTGATAGGTTTATGTGTGCGTGCGTCGTTCTTGACAAATGGTGTTTTATATTATAAAAATGATTTTATTATTTATTTTGTATGACAAAAACACTTTTTCATTTTTGGGAAAAAAAATATTTTATAAATTGTATTAGGCTTATAGTGTAGTTAAAACTGTGTTTTCATTTAAAGTGGTGCTGACACTTCCAGCCTGTATATAGTTTAGCTATTTTCTCATACATTTTTTTCTTACTTCTGTGCCACAATTTGTCTTTGTTTATTAAATGAATTGAAATTTGCTCCGAAAAATTGGCATAATTATTTAAGGTTGAATAAAGGCGCATATTTGAATATGCTGCCGATTAACTATAGATTGTTATACACACCACTGATAAATCTATAAACCTGGTTTCCTGTTTTGTTAAGTGTAAAGTCTGATTATTTTGTTTTTGTAATTTAGATTTTTTTTATATTTTAATTTTAACACATGAGAAAATTTGGACCAAATTAAATAGAAATTCAAAAGTAACGTAAAAGTTTTTAGAAACAGTATTTTTTTTTCGTTTTGTCTCATGCCAAAATGAATAGGGTATAGTAGCTTCATGCTATATCTCGCACATGGGAGGGTAGTTCAGTAAGTCAATTCCCCACTTTAGGATTTCCCCGAAATAAAATTGCCGTATTAATCAACCACGAGGCCAGTCGTGGCATGGGGCACAAAATGTGACTGTAAGTGCGACTGGTTGTGGGTTCGATCCCCACTCGAGGAAATGAAATATTTATTTAAAATTATATTTCCATTTCTTCGCTCTGGTGTCGACCACATATTAAATCGAGTTCCATTAAAATATCTCCTCCAAAGCATAATCAGGATATTGTAAAAAATATATTCTATCACTTATAATTGCCTCCAATATCACTATTAAAATAAAAAATGAAAACCAAAAAAGCAAAATTTATCGAAAAGTATCAACTCACCCACAACATCCTTAATTCCGTATACACCAGCATCACTATGTATAATATCTACATAATCAGCATCTGAGGCCTGTAATCTACTGTCCTCCTCGACGTGGCTGAAGCAAGGTCCCGCGGGGTCCAAACCGGATATCCTGCCTATCTTAAACCCGGTTATATTATAAAAGGTCTTGCCAGCGAAACCGGATATATGGGCGCCCAGGCTGTGACCGATGATGTGGATGTGGGATGGATCTTGTCCCTCTGGAAGGATAAAATATTAATAGATTATTATATTTATGCATTTGTATGAAAATTTTGAAAACGATCGTAATAAAGTATAATTTAGGTACGAAAAGTAATTGCTAACGCGTGCCTGATAGCATGCTTGATAGTGATACTAAGTATTGTCATTTAGTGTGAGCAGGATATCCAAGTTAGATTTAGTCATGGAGCATTCCCCTAGGCGTCGGTAGTCGTGGTTCAGGGGTCAAAGTGTGACTGTAAAACCGACTGGTTGTGGGTTCCATCCCCACTCGAGGAGATGAAATATTTATTTAATTTTTTTCCATTTCGATTTCATTTAAGTTCTGCCACTCAACATGCAATGCCTTCAGAATTCGGCAGAAAATGGGGAACGGAGTGTCTTAACACTAAGTTCCCTCTGCATACCCTGCAGTGTGCGGGATACAGCGTGAAGTTGATTTTAGCATTCCCCTAATGCCTTTATAATTCTCTGGGCAATGACGAATAATTATTTCCCAATAAAAGGAATAATTTTTAATTCAAAATATTTAATATTTATTGTCCACACATTAAAGATATAAGAAGAATTATGCTAATGAAAGATGATGCAAGATAAGCGTAAATGGAATGGATATTAGAAAAGTCGATTGAAGTTATATATCTGAGAATAGTATAGAACAAAGATATGATACATGGATGCATAAAATTTTGTCAAGTAAATTCATTGCGATGATCCTGTATTTTAGTGATACGCGTGAAGTCGCATAAATCGGTCGGAAATTCAATGACCAAATTATATTTAATGTGACAAATATTAAATAAATGAATGAATTCGGCTAATTGTCAATGAGCATTAGAAGGTTTTAAATTAAAAATAAATTAATTCATCTTCGCACTTTATCATATGCACTAAGCAGTAGGGTAGGCAGGGGGGACTTAGTGTTAAGACACTCCGTTCACCATTTTCCAGCGAATTTTTCGAGGCTTTCTGCCTTGGGGCCAGAGCGACGAAATTAAAATGTTAATAAATAATAATTTATTGCTTCAAGTGGGGATCGAACCCACAACCGTCGTGTTACAGTCACACTCTTATGCTCCCACGCCATGACGACCTAAAAAGATGAAGAAGTTGAAAGCAGTTTTTAAAGAAGTTAGAGTCCTCAATTGTCAATCCTCATAATAATATAACAATATAATTTTCTGAGAAATATCTACAGACATTTATTTAATCGTAGTAAAACATCTTTTATACGTAATTACCGTGTTATTACGATACGAATTATACAAGCAGACGTGCTAATACGTCTGATTGTATAATTACCTATAGGTAGTTGATTATTGACAAAGATGTCCTTATATGTCGTCTAACTTAATTTAGCTTTACGCTCTGTCGCTAGTGGGGTCGCCGAACGTTACGGTCTCTACATATCTCTTTCGCCTCGTCCACTGTCATCAACCTCTTCATACATACTCTCCGGGGGGGTCCTCACGCTTTTTATGTGATCTTTCTCCAGTATCTTTGATACGTGTTTTCGAAGATCAACCGAGGTCTCCCCCTAACTCTCTTACCGCTCACTTTTCCATTATAAATCTTTTTTGTCATTCTTTCATCACACATTCGTTCGAAGTGCTTAAACCAGCTGAGCACGTTCTTCTTCATTCTCATCGTGACATTCACGCTAGTACCTGCCATTTTGTATATCTCTTCATTGCGGATTCGATCCGCTAATCTGACTCCGTATATCCCACGAAGAGATCGCATCTCCACGGCAATTATCATTCTTTAATTCTTCTTCTATAATATCCACGTTTCGCTGCCGTATAACTGCGTCGGTACCCACATTGTGTACGGCCAAACGTCCAGTTGTGCTGACGTTTCGTCGTCTCATCAATGCAGCAATGTCACCGTTAACCATGTTACCGATAGCAATGCGCCAAATCCATCGCGTATCTTCCATCTCTACTGAACGTACTTCCCAAATATACCACTTCATTCACATGTTCTAATATGTTACCATCTACACTGATCTTGCATTCCGTCCTTTTATAATTTCTTTCAAATACCAGAACCTTTGTCTTACTTATCATCAGGCTTAGACCGTTATTTTCACACCATTCTGGTGGTGACTAGGTGACCTGCAACTCGTATTTTGATGATGCAATAAGCAATGCATCATCTGCGTACAACAGACGATTTACATTTAAGTCATCTACTTCCAATCCCATGTCACTTTATTTCACTCCTTGGAAACAGCTATCTAAATACATTCACGTTGCAGCTAGTATATATACTAGCAGGGTAGTAGACAGGGGGAGCCTAGTGTTAAAACACTCACTCCTTTCCTTAAATCTATGTATATGTATCCATAAAATATAATAAAGCAAAAAGAATATAATAAATTGTAACAAGTATATTTAAGCAAAATTAAAATTATAATGTTTATCAATATCCATTTCTGATTCTTCAATGACTACAGTAATATTTTTTGGCGTCACGCTACATCCCACAAATAACAGAGTAAGCAGAGGGAACTTGGGAGCCTAGATTCCATACACACTCCGCTCCCATCAATACCGTATGTTCCCCACCTTCCGCCGAAATCTGGAGGGATTCAGTGTTGAGTGGCGGAACTCAACGCCACGCCTTTATTTAATTACCAGAGCAGGATGTAACAGAATAAAGCTCTTATATTTATTATTAACGCCATATAAATAAAAACTCCTCCATTACAAACAACAACGAACATTCGAAACTACTGAGCCTAGAAAGATGAAAGGCAAGCTTACATACAGTACTGTCTCTTGTAGGAGAGTACTGAGAGTTATCAAAAAAAAACGGGATAGTAAATCCACGTAAACCAAGTTGAAGGCGACGACTAGTTAACTTACATAACGCAAAAAGGCCGAGGTCAGCCAGTTTATAATATCGTTTACATACTAACATGCTATTTAGAATATGCTTCAAATTGGTCACTTGAAGAATAGTAAAGAGATATTAAAACATTTCTATAAATGGCGTGACAAGTAAGTTATTTTAAGCGTCTCGTTTAAAGTAAAAAAATTATAATTGATGTTTATTTGATGTAAATATGTGGTCAGTCGTGGCGCAGGGGAACTAGTGTCAGTGTGAATGTAAACGCGACAGGTCGTGGGTTCGATTTCCACTCGAGGAAATAACATATTTAATATTTACATTTCCTCGCTCTGGTAACAAGGCAAAGCTCTTAGTTGAGTTCCGTTACTCATATGCTGTATTATAAATACAGCACAAAGCTCAAAAAACTATGAATGTAAAATATAACTATAACTTATTATAGTTATTTATGAAGTATTTTTTAAAGCATTATTTTTCAGCTTCACCCTGTAGGTATACTTCATGTAGAAGAGTAGGCAGGGGGATCACAATGTTATGACACTTCGTAAGCATTTTCAATAAATACATATGTATACTATTTTACTAAAAAATACTAAAAAAGTAGTAAGTTTACTACGAAAAGTAGTAACAAAGTACTAAAAAAGTACTAATGTTTTAGAAAACTTAACTATAATAATTTAAACGTAGCGGGATTTGAACCTGCAACTCTTGTTTACCGTCCAACTATTTTTTGTATTAACATTTTTTGTCTTCTTAACAAAATATATATCTTTCCTAAGTATGGAATAAAACTTTAAAAATGCCAAAAACAATAACTTACTATATACTAAAGCAGCCAGAATTTCCCCCAACTTTTGACCAATGAAGCGCACATACGTAGTGGAGCGTAAATACAACCACTTGATAAGTGAACTGCCGTCTAACGCGATCGTACTTATATCAGCTGAAAAACACAAGAAAACATTTAAATAATTAATACAGCTGTACAATGTATCGCTCACAGAGCAAGGTAGGGAGAGAGAACCTGGTAAGGTAGGCAGAGAGAACCTGGGGACTTAGTGTTAAGTCACTCCCATTAAGACTCACTGCCGAAACTCAGAGCGAGAAAAGGAAAATATTAAATGTTCCATTTCCTCAAGTGCGAATTTAACCTACAATCTGTCGCGTTTACAGTCGTATTCTTGTACCCGTGCGCTACGACTGGCCTCTAAATAATACACTTATTCTTCTTTTTCCCGACTGTTAAGGAAGGGTTATGTTTTTCGCGCGTATCTTGTATGTATGTATGTATATATGTATGTAATATTCTTTATTAAAAGTAAAAAGTCAGTAAACATGACGGTTGTGGGTTCTATTTCCACTCTGGGGTATAAAATATTTATTATTTTTATTTTTCAGCTTTCACTAATCAACACGCAATGTCTCCATCAATTCGGCAGAAAGTGGGAAACGGAAGGGTGTTTGATTGATGAATTGTATCAATGGGAATAGAGTGTAATGGGAATAGGGGAAGTAGGTCCCCAGGTTCTCTATGGCTACACTACTTTGTGCGGCATACAGCGTGAAAGTAAAAAAAACAGGGTACCTATGTATTTAAAATGAAATAAACATTTTGATATAACATCCGACCGCAAGTCATTGATAGTGCGTGCTCGATTTCTGACGCAAGAACTGACTAAGAGCAAGTACCTACTGCTTCTTCCTATATGACAAATAGAATTAATGGTTTTTTTTTATTAACAAGTCTTCTGCGTAGTTTTATTGTAACTATCTGTAATTGTACAGATCTCACACGGTTATGTGACCTTAAGCTTAACTATGAATAAATTTTTTTTAGTATAGACAGAGGGAACCTAGTAAACCTAGCCTAGTGCTAAGACATTCCGTATCGTTCAGACATTTCCGATTCCTATGTTTCTCCGAATTCTGGAGGCATTATCATGTATTAAAAAGTACAAAACATCAACTACCACAAGTGTTAAATGTACCCGGAGCTATGAATTATATTATGTGAACCGAGAGAACTCGAGTGGTTTAATAATTACCCCAATACGAGTAGTTCCTGAGTCTAACGCGCTCAACCAAATAAACTCATGAACTATATAATATTTGTATAGGAGTAAAGATTTGAATATTAAGTATAACTTACCTTTATCCAAGAAAGAATCGCTGATATTAGTGAAGCTGCCTTTAGTAGGGTCGTCGGTGAACCCGTGGACGAATAAGATGATCCTATCTTCTTCTTCATATTTCTGCGCGTTCCGCAGGACTTCCGCTGCCGCCGTTATATCTATGATTGTTCTTGTACTTCTGTGAAAACAATCTTAGAGCTAGCAACTATTTTTTAATTGATTGAAATTTATTGTCATGCACACTTTCATGATTTTTACGATATTTTTTAATAAAAATCAAAATATTCTGACTGCAAGGTCTGTAGCTCTTACTAGTATAGCCGGGTAGGCAGAGGAAACCTGGTGTCAAAACCCTCCGTTCCCCATATACCGACCAATTTTTGAGACGGAACTCCACGCCGTGATTTATCTTGTTACCAGAGTGTGGAAATGAAAATAATTCATTCCCCCCAGTGAGAACCAAACCCAAAAACACCGTGTTTACAGGCAAATGTGCCGCTGCTATACTAAGTAAGGCTTATAAGAAATAATATGTTACCTTCGTTTGTACACTAAAGTGAGGCTGTTGAGGTTCGGCTCCTTCTCACCACGCAATTGTTCGTAAGATACACCGAAAAGCGTTTTGACGTTTTTACCTAAAAAAAAATACATTTCTTTATTTTTGGCATAGACATTATAACCTAGTGTAGTCAGTCCCCCACTCTCCGCGTTTTGTGTTGAGTGGCGGAGGTCAACGTTGCGTTTTTTCTTGTTGCCAGAACGAAAGAGGGAAAATAATTCATTTATTTGAGTTCCCATTCCGAACATTTTCACCCCAATGAACCTACAACCTTTGTGTTACATGTAAGAACATTTCATATGTGATTTTTTTAACTAGGCCTGATTGAACTAAGCGTGATTTTGGATCATATGTAATTAAATAATAAAAATTCAATTCGCAATGTCTTAAAATAAAATGGTCGGAAAGTGTAGAACGGAGTGACTTCACACTATATTCACGCTGCCTACAGTTAATTAAGATTAATACATGAAGAATAACACACATAACAAATTTTTCACGGATTTTATCAGGCATTATTATGTTACACTATGCATTTTTAGAAGCTGACGTTTATTACATTTAGTTTGGTGGTTATGTTATAGTATGGATTTATTTATATTATGACAAAATAAATAAAACCATTTATTTAATTATTTCTTTTAGCTTTACGAAATTTGCGATAAATTATAGGCATTTGTTTTATTTTTTCACTTCTTTTATTATTTTTAAGAAGTAAATAAATTTTTCCTTTTGTTGATGATATATTAATAATATAACTTTGAGCCTTACTGTCGATTGGTTCAGTAATACAAAGAAAGGAGGCAGAAGAAATGTGTATGAAATGAAAAAGCCAAGATACTCTGTCCTCTGCATTCAGACCACAATTCGAGACATTGCTGGTTGAGGGGCAAAATTAAACACAACGCTTTGTAAAAAAAAATTACCTTCACACTGTATCCCGCACACAGCAGAGTAGACAGAGGAACCTAGTGTTAATACATTCTGTTCTCCATTTTCTATCGAATTCTAGAGGCATTACGGGTGGAATGGCAGAACTCAACGTTGCGCTTTGGCTCTTTACTAAAGTGAAGAAATGAAAATATTGAATATTTCATTTCCTGGAGTGCCAATCGGACTCACAACCTATCTTGTTTACAGTCACGTGCTTGTGCCCGATTCGATTCCCATTCGGGGATATGAATTATTTAATATTTTCCTTGGCCTATAACATTGGCCTTGGTAACAAGTTAGAGCACGTCGTTAAGTTCCGTCGTAAGTTAGGCTGAAAGTGGGCAACGGAGTTTCTTAATATTAAATTATCTCTGCCTACCCTGCCCTATGTGGAAACAGCGTTAAGCTAAAAAACAAAACTTACATTGTGAAGATCCCACAAATACCAAAGTTTCGTCTATAGGTTGTTTGACCGTCTGTATTTCCTTCTGTATCCCTTGCCCTATAAATTCTACTATATTTGTTTTTTTCTTAACCTCTTCGTCAGCATTCACGTACAACACAACATAAGATGCTAGCAAAAAGAATAGTCCCCTCATCTCGAAAGGATTCTGCAATAAATGGGTAAATTTATTAATTTATTTCTTTCACTAATTGCGTCCGAAACTCAACACGCAGTATTAAGAATTCAGACAGATAGACGAGAACGTAGTGTTTTGGCACTTGGTTCCATCCGCCTACTATTATACTATATAGGGGATACAGTATGAAGGAGTTTTTTTCATTTCATACACATTTCTTCTGTCCCCTTCTTTTTTTTGTATTTCTGAATCGATCGACAGTAAGGCTCAAAGTTACATTATTAATATCATCATCAAAAGAAAAGATTTAAAGATTTATTTATTTCTTAGATTTTCCGAAATAATAAAAATAAAACAAATAACTACAATTTTTTGCTCGAACGGAAGTCGAAAAACTAGATTGAATACTTGATTACACTTTCTGTCTTGCCCCACTTACCTTCGATGCCTCCTTTTATATATACTTAACAATAGAAAATATTTCTAATTTACTAAAAACTTGTTCAAATATAATAAATTTAAATCAAGATAGATCGAATAATTTAAATATTGATATATGTAAGTAATATTGACGTAACATTTAATAACGTAATAATATCAAAAAATTTATGACTTAAAATTTTTGTCTGTTTGTCTGCGCATCTGTTCACACTACTCACAGAATCAGCTAAACGGTACTCAATCAGTTTATAAATAGAGAAAATCAGTTTATAAATAGAGAAAAGTTATACCATTTTGAAGAATGTTATTCGATAAAATTGCTACAGATAACTGTTTTATTGAATTGGCTGAACCTTTACTTTTCTATATGGGAATCGAATCTACAACAATCACGACCTTGTCGCGTTTGCACGTTGTCGTTTCGTCGGACACTTCCACCCTTGCGCCACGACTGGCCCCATATATTCTTTTTAAAATGATATTATTATTAAAAAACGAAAGTAATTCAGATTAGTAAATTAAAACCTAATTACTATAGATATATATCCAATATATATATATGTATATATATATNATATATATATATATATATAAAAATGGATTATAATAATATAAGAGCTTATTAATTTATTACCTGTTGGTATATTTGCGTGTTTAATAATGTCGTCTGATTACACGATGGTAGCTTAGTAGTGATAACCTACTGATAGAGGGATATGAGGGCTGATTCAAATCACCACGATATAAGCGATATTCGACTTTCGAAGTAATCGTAACAAAAAGATGTGAAATAAAAACAATATTATAAAATAACCGAAGACCAGATTGTATTAAACTAAAAATAAAAAAAAAACAAGCGTGTAACTGTAACACGGCGGTTGTGGGTTCAATTCCCGCTCGGTGGGATGGATTATTATTTATTAATATTTTCATTTCTTCGCTCTGATACTAAGGCAAAGGCGCCGCGCTTAATTAATAGTCTTAACATTCGGTTCCCTCTGTCTACACTGCTATATGCGGGATACAACGTGAAGCTGATAAACAACAATAAATGCTATAGTTCATTAGGATTAACAGTCGGGATCTTTTCTTTAATCAATTAAATCTTCAAAAGAAAAATGTGTAAGTTCTAAACGGGTAATGAGTGGATATTTTTTCTTTTTATTTATAACATTGGCAGACATTGTTTAGAAAATAAAAATAATTCATTTTAAATGGGAATCGAACTCACAACCTACACGTTTAATTAGACGCTGTGCCGCCTCCCCACGAAACTTCATTAAAAATAGATAGGCAACACCAAAAAACAATAATCTTAATATATAAAAATAAAAAGAAACAAAATCCAAAAGGCCTACTTAATATGTTGTTACAATAAAATAAAAAAAAACACTTGTATACAGAAACAATAAGTTATTTGAAATTACAGGTAAATATGTATATACGTATGTAAATGAACCGTGAAATACGATTAAATAATTATTTAACTATTTTACAATATTTATTTCGTATTTAACTCTCGTGTCATTAAAACGTGATTTGGAAGAAAATTAAGCTAGCGTGTGTGTGTGTGATCTTGAAAGGTAAGTAAGTACAGAATTTTGATATTGGGACTTTCGGAAAATCGTATCTTATAAACCGCTCTCAAGTCTGAGATCGATCTTGAGATGCCGTTTTCACTCATAGATATCTATATATCATTTATGAATGTAAACTTATGAATTTATATTATACTAGCGAGCGGCTTCGCCAGCTTAAATTTGTGAATCATTTGTTTGTTTAAGTACAGGGAATTACATTCCTGTTTTAATAAATAATGTACGCTTGTAGCGCATTTAAGATTTTTAAAGTGAAAATTATTAATTTAGGGTGGCATTTTCGATTTTCATTAAAATTATTAAAAATGATTATTGGGGGTATTTAACAAACTAATAGAACCAGAAACAATATATTTAAAAATTTTGTCTGTTTATTGGTTTTTCTGTTTGTCGACTTATCTCAGAAACGACTTAACCGATTAAAGGAGCGAAGACGCGAGCGCGGTGCGGGAGCGGTAAAATCAGTTTAATTTTTTTTTTTACTTTTTATTGTAACATTCGTCATGTATGAATGGTGTAATGATTAAATAACTGACTTATTTTAAGAGTTTAGAATTTGACCAAAATATATTTATTTTAAGACTAGCGGCCCGCCCACGACTTCGCCCGCTTAAAATACATGATTATTGATTTAATAAGCAGAATTGATTGACAACTCTAATGACTTCTAATATGATTTTTTTTATTACTTTAATCTGTAATATTCTAATATGATTTTTTTACGACATTATCGTAACTTCTATAAGAATTTTTGATTGTTTCGAACTAAAAAATATGACCAATGTTGATATTTGATATTCATAAAATATACATGTCTCTTATACACATCTGATGACAATATCAAACTTTAAACATATAGTAAAAAATTAAAATTAAATTAGCTTCACGCTGTATCCCGCACACAGCAGGGTAGGCAGAGGGAACCTANCTCTAACACTGCGACCAACACTGGAGACGACGACGACGACGAAGAAGACGTCGAGGAGAGAGAGAGAGCGCGCGCGCGCGCCATTTGCACTTAGTGCAGTGCGCGCGTGTACGCTCGCATCTCTCGCGTCGGATGATTGCTAACCACGAACTACGTGGGCTGCGTCCGAGCCGCGGCTCCGCTCCCTCTCGTATTATGTTCACATACTTATTATAATAAGTGTAAAGTATATGAACAGCGTGCGAGTAGAGCGGGACCGAGGCTAGGGCGGTGGGACTTAATTGACTTTTCATTACACGAACGACCCCGACTCAGGTGCGACCGCCCCCGGACGTCGTCCCCGAGCACACCCCGTCGTCGGCCCGCCGAGGGCTCGACCCCGCGTCACACGCACGATCGCACCCGGCCGGTTTGCGCTCTCGGACGACCCACCACGGACCGCGGTGCACGCTAGTATCACGCGAACAATACACGAACACCACACCGTCGAAACTTCATCACTATCTCTTGACTTGCCACCTGCTTGGACGAAACCTTTATTTTTAATTCTTTTCATCATTTCAACTGTACGTTACGCGCACAACGTTCGACAAACATTTATACATGTACATTATTGTTTCACTTTTTCATTCATTTCACGCGAATATAACTAACAATTACTATCTATCTATATGTATGTATTATTTATAAAAAAAAAAAAAAAAAAAACAATCTCTATATTAACTTAAGTACTAAAGTTTAGTTCATCAAAGCTTAGCTTGCCTGCGAATATTTTATAGTATAGGTAAAAAGAATATAAAGTTACAAAAATATATATACGTATAATAAATATTTAGCTTTATGTATATTTTATAAATATCAAATATCAACAATGGTCGTATTTTTTTATTTAAAACAATCAAAAATTCTTTGACGATAATGTCGTAAAAAAATCATATTAGAAGTCATTATAGTTGTCAATCAATTGTGCTTATTAAATCAATATCATGTATTTTAAGCGGGCGAGGCCGTGGGCGAGCCGCTAGTCCATACTATAGTATTATATTATATTATTAAATAACTAATAGATTTATGTGTCATAATAAGAACCAATAACATTATTGTATAATTTGTATTCAACGAAGTAAACGATTGTTCACTCTGATTCTAAGGAAACATTAAAGTATGTCATTCATTGTGTGTTTCATAAAACACGTGTGGTCGTGCGCAACTTTGCTTGTAGACTCCAAGGCGTATATTAAGCAATCGTATTTCTTCCTGCGTTCTCGCAGGAGCTTCGAGAAATACGCTCTTAGGGGAGTACCCCTACACTCCCTAACCTACTTAAATGTTAAATTTGAAGTTTCTAAATACACCAGTTTCGGCTCTGCGCTGTCTGTCAGTTACTCAATAAAGATTTAAAATCATAGCAAAAAAGACGAGCTAATTCATCTCTACTAATTCAGCTTAGGCATAAAAAAAAGTGTTCAGACACTTGAATCTTTGTTTCTAGTTTCCAGAAACGTGTGCCGGTTCGTGTGGGTGGGACTCAACTCCGAATAAAAATAATTATTTCAAATCTTAGTCACATTTAGGTAAAGGCTTAGAGGAATTATGTATAAAATTTTATGGTAACATAGAAACTTCGTAAATTTTTTATAAATTTTTTACACCGCTGTCCAATCTACCATTCAAAGTCTTATCTACGTTTTCAATAAAATATGAAAATTATATGCAAAAAAAATAAATGAAGTTAAATATATGCAAATGATAAGACAATAAAGTAAATAATACTTTACCTCGTACAGGAAACAAACCTACAACCATTACGTACATTCTATTGAACCACAATGATGTAAAATAAACAATAAAAAAACACTCCCCCTTATCAATAAACACACAAAACCAAAAACACAAAATCCTCAAAAAGCTAAGCAAAGTACTTAGTGCAAGAAAATAAAATGTGAGAAACCGAGTTTCTTAACACTAAGCTCTTATTGCCTAATCTGCAATATGCAGGATACAGAGTGACGCTAAAAAAAACAATGTGGTCCGTAACCAACACGAAAAACACACAGATACACACAACCCAAACTTACATTATGAGAGACATCTCTGTAAATATTCTGTAAGTTCTCTCCGGTCACTTCTTCCATCTTCACTACAAACGTTTAAAGTAATTTGAAAAAAAAGTCACAAAAGTTATGGTGCTATTGATTTATAGAAAAATCAAACTTCAAAATCGTAGGAAACCAAATATACGGTTTTCTCTATGACGTACATATATTGTATAAAATTCGCAGCATAATTTATAGTACAAATAAAGGAAAAAAGCTAGTGTTGGTTATTTTCAGATCCATGTATCACAGAAAAGGCTTAGTTGTGCAGGGGTAGAGCGGTTGACTGTAAACGCGACGGTTGTGGGTTCGATTTCCATCGGAAGATATGAATTATTTTTTCTTCGCTTTGGTAACAAGACGAAGTGTGGTGGTCCGAAAATAGGATGGTGTGTGGGGAACGATATGCCTTAACTAATGTTAAATAGTTTAGTTAAATGGTCAGAGTAAGCAAAGGGACCTAGAGACCTATTGGTTCCTCTGTTGAATCTTTTATTCGGAGAATATAGCGTCAAGCGTCGTATTTATAGTTTACTTCATATACAATAAAAACATATAGAGTAAATAAAAGCTCAGACGGAGGTCAAAAAGATATAAGATAAGTCACGATTACAATTTGAAATAAGTACCGTAACGTTTAATCAATGTAACTACACCACAGTTGTTCTTTATACCAAAAAAAAACATATTATTATCATATGAAGAAGTAATTGCAACTCCAGAAACAAGTTACAAAGGGAAAATTTAAGAAAAAAATGATTAATCCAGAAAAATACATCAAACACTTGTTTTGATATTCGCCATATTTGGTCATAAAATGTAGATCGTGATTTCCAAAATACATAAATTGAATAAAAAATATATCCGGTTGTAAAGCGCTGTGGCATATAGTATTATTATTATTGTAGACGAAAAATATATTAGTTTCACTTTTTTTAATATTTAATCTATACTAATATTATAAAGCTGAAGAGGTTGTTTGGTTGAACGCCCAAATCTCAGAAATTACCTACTTACTAGTGCGATCTGAAAACTTCTTTTTTAGATAATCCTTTGATTGGGAAAGCTTAAGGGTTAGATTAAATCAAGTTGCTTATTTCAACGAAACCCACTATGCTTGAGATCAGTTATTTTGGCCGCACAAAATGTCATTTTTCATACATAATTCTTAATTATACAATACAATGGAAAAAAAATGTTTGATACAAGCATATATATCACATCTAATAATTTTGACGTATTTCGACGAGAAGGTATGGCTTAGAGGTTAGAGCGACTGAACTGTCGCTTGGAAGTGGGGGTTCAAATCCCGCTACATTCAAATTTTGTTTTCTAAAAATGTATGTGTACGAATAATTGCCTATAGTTTTAAACAGTAATTTTTCTTATCTAGTCTGCTATACAAGAACGTAACGTATTGCAGCGTTAGTTTCCGCCAAATATACATGTTTTCAATACATCGAAAATAAAAGCGTATATATGATTTTGATATTTAATTAATTTAATTATTAAATCTCTATAAATTTAATTGAGAAATGAATACTGATAAAGATATAGTCTTGGCAGTAGCGGAAATTTAAAAAATAGCTAGAAGTATTACTAGTTTTTGCACTGAGATATTCTGTTTTTATTACCTCTACTATTTAGTGAAGAATAAAAAAGTCACACGATGATAAATTAATATTAGAATGGCAAAGTACTGTGGTTAAGATTGACACTTCTCAAAATATACGTGTAAATGAAGTAGGTTAATTTCTCTTTATATAGACACATATATTATTTATCTTATTTAAAAGTATATTATGTATCATATTTTTTTTGTTTCTTGCTGTCACCCGCATATAGCAGGGTAAATAGAGAGTAATGTTAAGACGAGTGAGAGAATGAGAGGTAAACATTTCGTGTGGAGTGGCTGAATCCACGGCTGTGCTTTGTCCTGTTACCAGAACGAAAAAATGAAAATATATTCACTTGCTCGAGTGGTAATCAAATCTACAACAGCCTAAGACTGTGTTGCTGAGCCACATCACACAAATTATTATTTAAAACAAATAGATGATTGAGTACTTCTATAGATTCACGATTATAAAATCGACTGTGCCAATAAAAAATATAGACATATTTTTCTAAGACAGCAAAAAGTTGATTTCAAGTTTGAAAAAGTTTATCAGATAGGTCAACGGCTCGAGATCCTTGGGAATCACTGGCATACATTTTTAATCAACACATCGTAATTTTCCGTTATTAACACTTAAAAATAAAAAATGGAGTTTTTATAATTTTTTTTTTATTTTCTTCGAAATTTACTTTAAAAATCTAATAATGAAAGATAACCAGTTGAACTTAATGGGCATTTTTTTTTATATCCCGGTGTTTCGTCCTATCAGAGTAAAATAATTATTAATAACATCACTATTAAAGATTTTGTAGAAGAAAATGTCTCACTGGCGTCAATCTAATTTATTAAAATATAATATTTTAAGCATTGTAGATTTCAATTATACGCTGACGATCTTAAAATATACAAGAAAATTAATAACGTCAACGACTCGTTTAAACCACAACAAGATTTGGATAGACTTTCATTGTGGTGTGATTATAACAACTTAAAAATGAATCACCTCAAAGGTTACATTATAACATTTAGACGTAAAGTTAAAAATATTAACTTTAACTATTCTATAAATGCAAATATTTTAGGAAAAGTTAACCAAATTAGCGATCTCGGGAACATATTGGCTAATAAGTTAAATTTTTTACCACATTTAGACGACATAATTAAAAAGGCACTCAAACTGCTAGGTTTCATTTTGCGAGCTTCAAAAGAATTTAAAGGATCCACTACCAAAATAACGTTATTTAACTCTATAATACGTAGTAAGCTTGAATATTGTTGTATTGCATGGAATACGCATTATAAGCCACATGAAAACAGATTAGAAAGAGTACAGAAGAGATTTTAACGTCAATTGGCTTACAAAGATAACCTGCTGAAACGAACTAAAAGCTATTCCGATCAAGATTTTATAATGCCGTTTCTTTATCTAATCGTAGAGATTTACTTGATCTTTGCTTCTTATTTATATAAAATTATAAATGGGGGTATCGATAGTCCAAATTTGTTAAACAGAATAGGCTTAGCAGTACCAAGACGCTATTCTAGAAGCCACAATAAAAATAAGCACACGTTTAAAGAGCGTTTTTCTAAGAGTAACTTAGGCAAAGGAGCTTCATTAAATAAAAAAAGTAATATTGTATACTAGTATATTTAAAAAAGCAGGTTTAGATATATTTCAACAATCTATATCCACTTTTAAATTGCAAACAATAATTACTATGTTTTTTAATGGTTAAAATTATTACAAAATTTTTGTTTTCTGTTTCTTTTATTGTATTATATAAGTTTTTTTTAGTGTAAGTAATATCAAAGAATGATTTATATTATGTTTGTTTTCTTTTTTTATTTCATGCATGTCAAGTTAGCCTATAAGTGCGGTATACAATTTATGTTGTAGTCTCTTAAGATTGTTTTGTTTTTAGCATAAGAATTATTACTGTATACAACGTTGGCTTTCTATTAAATAAAATAAAAATAAAATAAGAATACAGGATATACAAGGCACTGAGAAAGGATTTCTAGAAATTTTCACAGGAACAAAAGAAAACAAGATTTTCTGTTATACTTCTTAAAAACCACGCAAAGTAGCGAGCGACAGTTGTCGCCTTGTTACCATAGCAAGTAAATAAAATAACTAATTTTAACGAGTGGGAATCGAAACCACGGCAATCGCGTCGGCAGTCACACACTGTGCCGCTGCGCCACGACGACATTAATTTTTAATTTAATATTACAATTAAAATTTCTCATAATTTTTCTCCAACATTATTGCGGTTTAATTTTGAGGTCACTCCACCGTCAGTAAGGTCAGGTCAGGAACGAGCGAGGTGAACCACTCGCAGCTAGCACAGGAAGTTGATAACGCTTTACGTATTTAAAACATGGCGCCAAAGAGATAGCTAAAGTATTTATAAATAAACTGCGCGATTAAAAGATGTTCGCGAAATTCGAATTCGAATTTTCTTTGTAATTTTCATTTCTTTTATGTAATTTTCTTAGGCTGAAAGAAATTAATGATGAAAAACTCTGTTTAGATTTGTCCGCCTATTTAAAGCCATTACTGCCTAATGAATATATATCCATAGTGACCTGATAGTCAGGCACTATTAGTCTACAGTTTATGCTTATTTAGAAAACGTATAAAAACCTTTGTCTTTCCTAAGTGTGGAATAACACTTTAAAAATGCTTAAAAATCTAGAGTTTATATTATGATAGAACATTTATTTTTTTCATATTTTTTTTAGCTTTACAAGTATTTGGCAGAAAGAACTTTGAGTTAAGTTAACACTCCTCACCTCACTTTCCGCTTTCCGAGCTTTCGAGACATTTCATATTGAGTGGCAGAACTCAACGCCGCACTTCGCTCACCAGCAGGAGAAATGAAAATATTCAACTCCCCTGAGTGGGAATCAAACTTACAATCATCGTGTTTACAGTTATACTGTTCTTCTGTTCCAAGTTAGCGTCTTACTACGTTGAGGCTTCCCACTCACTACCTTTGGCTTAGCATAATTACTAGCCATTGGTTATCTCCGTATATAACGATCACTTCCAGTAGCACTTCATGTAGGTACTTAGGTTAAATTTTCGATTTTAAAAATCACATATAATAATGGCCTCCTTAATAATTTTAGATCAAGTTCAAAGAAATGAAATGTTACTTAGATACAATACGATACGATATAATTTCTATTAATATTGAAATAAGCACTCTTAGGAGAAAATGGTACAAATAATAAAATAATAATTTTACAGGATAGATGCACGCATGTTACGTCTAAACTTTTTTGCTATTTTTTTCGCATAGCAGGGCACTAATCCTAGTGTTAAAATACTCCGTTCCCACGCACTGTCTAATTTTTGAGACGTTTTGTGTTAAATGGCGGAATTCAACGCCGCGTCTTGTCGACTACAGCGCGTAAATGAAAATAAGGAAATATGATCAGTCTCTATTAGGCATTAATCCCGGATTTTGCCAGGGTCTGCCTTCCTACTCAACCTACTCTATTTTGCACGGTCCTTTACTTTCCTCGATGGATTGACTATTATCTCTCATGTCCGGCATTACGACATTCAACCAGCGCTTCTTTGGGCGTCCCAGAGGTCTCACTCCAGGGACTAATATAGCAAGGCACTTGCATCCGACATAGTCCTTAGGCCGGCGCTTAACGTGGCCAAACTATCTCAGGCGAAGCTCTTCGACACGGCCTCCCCAAGACTACCTCGTATGAATGTGTTACGTATGCGGAGCGCGTTATGCCGCACATCCACCTCAACACCTTCACTTCCGTGCCGAGATAGTGCTACCCAGAATTTTCTGCCGTATAAAAGAATCGAAATTCCGATAAAAGAGTCGAATGATACTCTTGTATATCAGACTCTTGAATTTGGCCCAGGCAGCGCTTATCCGGCTACGACACCGTGATCTCACCGTGATCATGCCTCCAGACTCGAGCATAACGGATCCAAGATATCTGAACTTTTCCGACTTAACGGCCGGTTCAGGACCTATAAGGATAGTGCTCGAGTCCAGGCTCCCGCAGGCCATGTACTCGGTCTTCGACACATATAGTTTAAGACCACCGTTCTCAAGCGTACCCTTCCAGAGTTTCAGTTTACACTCCAGCATCTGTCGGTTCTCATCAATGAGAGCTATGTCATCGGTATATCATCAGCCATGGAGGCTAGTATTCAATTTAAGTCGCCAACAGCAGTCCTAACCATAGAAGCTGAATCGTGGTACATGTATGATGATCCATATACAAGCAATAAAAAACGGACCTCGCCCACCCTGTTTACTGATTCGGACGTTGCGAAAAAAAATTTAAAATGTCACTTACACCCTCTTTTTCTTAACTACAAAAAGTTTTTATCTCATCAAAGGTTATCTTAGTTCTATGTCAACAAAAATTATACTAAATTATATAATTTCTGGATGTTAGTTTACGTTATATACATATATCTAACATCTCGAATGCTAGGTTATATCTAATTAACATATTTTTATTATATTATAATATATACGCACTTAGAACAGACATTATGTTATCATGTCATCAAAATTTTGCATAAAATTGAAATACAAATCGTTTTTGAGATTTTTTATTTTTATTTATGAAGTATCCTAACATGAGGTTCTTTTTGCTTATCTTACTGTACGCAGGAGGTCCTATGTCCCGCTAGACAAGGCAATATCCACAAAACTCAATAATTACCTTTAAGTTATTTAGGTTTAAACTCTTGCAAAAATTACACTCTTATTATTTTACACTGTTAATAATTTTTGTTTTTGCAATAAATTTTATCTTAATAATAAAATAGCAACCTATTTATTTTAAAGATTATTATTATGTATGTTTGAGATTATATTAATTAACATTTGTAAAATTAAAAGTAAAAGTTTTTTTTAATTTTTGACAAATAAAGAAAATAATTTATTGTCATTGATAGTATATTGACATAAACAAGTAATTAAAATTCAATAATGTGTCAATTTCTAAAGTATACATTTTATTTAATTTTTTTAGATTCACGCGATGTGTATCTCGCGCATAGTAGGGTAGGCACAGGGAAAATGGGAACCTAGTATTAAGACACTCCGTATCAATATTATAACATTTATTATTTACTTATTCTCCACTTTCCGCCAAATTTTTGAGGCATTGCATGTTGAATGGCGGGGCTAAACCACGTCACCAGGGCGAGGAAATAAAAAAATTAAATATATTCGAATAAGAATCGAACCTGCAACCTGTCCTGTTTACAGTCGTGCGTTTGTGCCCCTGCGCCACTTAGCATAATTGATAATATAAATATTTTAGTAATTGCATTATCGGGGTCTAATTTTTATTTTCTACCAAGATTTTATATATTTTTTTCGTGAAGAGATGTACAAAATGGCAAATTACTACTATTATTATACTTTTAGCAATGATATCACGGTGAGTATGAGGAAGAACTTTCACTCAGGTTTGGGCACGTCGAGAGAGTGACAAATTCATAGAGCAAGAGTGAATGATAAGAGAGGTAGAGGGGACGTCGGTTGAACGCTGGGTTCCCTTTATTTATCCTGCTTTGCGGATAAAGCTTGAAACTGTAGTAAAAGAAGATTTTTTTAAAAATACACTACCTACATTGTACACACACTGCCGATAAAGTTATCTAAGAAGTCATAAGTATAGTAATTACATAATTATAAACGTTTTATTTAACCTAATTTGAACGTAACTTAAATTTATTCTAACAAATTCACGTTTATTGATATTTAATCAAAACAAAATTTTAAAAAAATCAAATTATTTTCATTTCCTTCATTATTATCTATGTCTTAATATTTTCATTTCTTCGCTCTGGCACCAACGCAAAAGTCCGGCGTTGAGTTCCGCCACTTAACACGCAATGCCTCGAAAAATTCGGCGGAAAGTGAGGAACGGAATGTCTTATCACTATGTTCCCTCTGCCTACCCTGCTGTGTGCGGGATACAGCGTGAAACTGATTTCATTTTTAATTTTTTATTTTCATTTCCATACTCCGCTCTAGTCAAAGCGCGACGTTGAGTACAGCCAATCATCATACATTTTTTGAAAATTTGTCTAAAAAGAATGTCTATCCTGCTATACGGGAATAAGCGTGAAGCTGATTTAAAATAAAATAATATCGTAACCCTTACATTTGTGAAGAACTTTGAAAAAAAACAGTAAAAATATTTTAAAATATTATATTAAAATATTATTTTTAAATGATAAAATAAAGTATTATATAAATATTATTATTATGTATAATTTAAATATAAATAATAAATAAATAATCATAAACCACTTACGATTTATTATGACACACAATGTCTACACTAATCTACAATAAACACTGAACTAAATTAATTTTCTCGAGTCTTTATATAAATACGTTAAGAACGATCGAGTTGAACAATAAGCCGTAGTAAAAAAAATACTACGGCTTATATATTATTACCTTTAAAAGGTATGGAAATGATTTTGTCATATTTTTATTTTAAGAGGTCCGTACCTCAATAGGAAATAATACTCTTATAGAATCAATTTGTCGTCCGTCTGTTCGTCTGTCGTGACTATTTAGGTCGAAATCGCTATTTTATCCATTTTATTTATTTCCTTAAAAAAACAATTGAATAGCGATCCGCCTATATTGATCCGCCTGTAGTTGTGGGCGACGGCTGCAACCAGGGGCAGGTGGCATTCCCCCGAAATCGTTTTCTCCTTCCCCTTGCGAGATGAGCTCGTCAGTACGAATATATGATTGTTGCAGCGTTCACTAGGCCTGGTTGCAGACTGGTTGGCGGAGCGAAGGTTGACGGTGAACGTGGCCAAGACCCAATCCGATCCCAATCTTAATCCTTATCCAAATAAATAATTGTGTATTAGAAATTGATTAAATATTACCAGTTTTTCCTCTTTGAATTATTGAAATCGGACATTCCACTGAAAAGATTCGACGAATATCAATCTGAACAAAAAATATCTTTCTCCAGTAAGAACTCCAGAAAATCATTATATTTTGTAGTCAACCGCTGAACCTATTGTGATAAAATTTCATATAGAGGTACTTGAAGGTCTTCGGATAAACATAAGCTGTGTTTATTATTAATTTATATTTTGTTTGGGTCTCTTCGTTTATTTGGGTGGTAGATTAGTATTTTTTTTTAATTTCTTGGTTAGGTAATAGTAAAGTATTTTAATTTGCTTTATTCTGGTAATAATAAAAGTAGATGCCAGTCGTGGCGCAGGGGCACAAACGTGCAACTATAAACGCGACAGGTTGTGAATTCTATTCCCACTCGAGGTAATGAAATATTTAATATTTTCATTTCCTCGCTGCAGCATGCAATGAAAGTTCAGAGAACGGGAGAGTGTGACAAAGTCTTAAGTTATACTTTTTTACAATCAAAAATTCTTTTTATCCAAAAGTACTAAAACGTTCATATTAATAGTCTTTATACTACAAACATACATATAATATATAAAAACTCGATTGCCTAGTGATTTCGCGGGCGAAGCTAGGAGCGTATCCTAGGCGAGTTAACGAATAACAAACAATATGTAAATCTGCATGAGGCTTTCTTTTGGATTCTAGTTTAACAATTGCAAACTAATACTCGTAAGAATTAGACACAACGGTTTGAAGTTTGACTCTGTAATAAATCAAGCCATCAAAACCGTTGAGTTCCTGGCAGCTCCTCAAAGACTCCTGGAGATCTTCTATCGGGATGATCTTCTCACAACTAGCGGTTGCTGCCATCATCAAGAACGTCATAGCATTTAGCAATGGGCGTCATCGCATCTAGCAATCACTGGGTCGTCTATATGGGCTCTTCGGCAAAGATTCCAACCAGTGGCAATCTTAGTTTTCTTAAGGGGGACTCGGATTTCGCTTTACATAAAATAATATGTCCAATTCTTTAAAGTGTCCAATAATTTCATATATATCCTTATATAAGAGCTTAAAAAAGCTCGGTACTATTTTAATAGACAGATTAGGAATGCTGTCAGTGGTACGGGACAATTGTAAGGAGGCTGCCTCTGAACGTATCGGAGGCAGTGGCAGATGGTTTGAGCTCCGAATATTTATATAATCCTTCTCCAAGATTATTTCAAACGATTCGAGACCGTCATAAACCGTACAGGCATAAAATTGAGAAGCATGCGTTAAGCACAAAACTGTAGCACATTTAATTATACGGAGGCTGCATATTAGTATATCAGAAGCTGTGGTAGATTGGGCTCTGAAGACTCTTCTCGACTTAACGACGAGTGTCTAACCATTTACCTCTATGCCACTGATAGTTTTATCCAATAAGAATTTTCAAACGGTTCGAGAAAGCAATCATAGAAAATAGGTCGACTCACATTCGACAACTGATAAAGCAAGGCAATATGAAATTTTCTTACGATAACGAAACTTTTATCAAAAAAGAACAAAATGTTGAATTAATTAAACGATTCCGAAAATATATTAATTATTAAGTGAAGGATTGTCCAGTTAAAATTGTGGGTTAAAGTCCACATGAGTATTATAAAAAGTCATCGATGGTTTCTTAGACTGATTTTTGGCATTATCCTCGTACAAGTGACATCCCCTTGAGTGTCTCACCGTTTTGAAATGTCTTGCACGACGAAAGTGTTTTCTATTTGACATCCTATAGAATAGATCAGCATAAAGTTGATATAGGGGAAGAAATCTATAATCTAGCTAGAAAATGTATAATATGCGGAGGTGACCGATAATATTTGGAGAAAAAAGTAAGAAGATATCAGATATAGAATTTTCATCCAAAGAAAATCTCGCTTTTGTAAAATGTTTTCACAGTTGTGGAAAATGAAAATAATGCCTTTATATATTTTATTATCTTTAATAACAAAAGAGCTATGTAAAGGTAGTCGTGCAAATTATTACTGTCAATAGTCTTCTTATATAATGTCTACAATAACTATTTTGACAATATATAACTAACAACTCAAAGCGTGACTGTATAAATGAAAGCTAGAACAACTCTTGCTATTGTTCTCTTGTACTCAAAGAAATACTTATATATTCTTGACAATATCGACGTGTGTAACGTGGATATTCCGTCGCCTAAGGCCAAGAGCGAGACCATGTTGGATGTCTGCGACGTCATTAAGTCTGGAGAAACCTGATATTTAGTATTCAGAGTATTTCTGTATTCAAATTGTGTAAATTTTGGTAATGTAAATTTGCTTCTGAGATCGAAATTCAGAGGCAGTGTAATATTTCAATTCTAAAATAAAGCTAAGATATAATAGTTGAAACGTTATAAAATTGATAATTTAATGTCTAATTTTGTAGTAGTATCAATTACTTATAACTTTTTTATTGCAGAAGATTGATATAATCATTAGTTGGTCTTAACATTATTTGGCTGAAAAACGAATGAACTCATAAATTCACATTTTCAATCGCATCGTATATCAAGTCCAGTTCTCTTTAAAACTAAGTTGCAAATAGGACATTCATGATTTGTCAACCCGGTTGACCCAGTGCGGTTATATTTTCCAACTATATAGTCATTTGAAGCTTTTTACAGGTGTGCTTTTCTTTTCTTGTAAGCATTGGTTGATGCTTTTACGATATTACAATACTCAGAGTATGTGATAATAAAATCACTATCATATTTATATATACTCGTTTGTGTATACATATATATGCTTAAATTTTAGAAATGGGTCCAAAGGATTACCTGAGCAATCGAAGACAAAATTGGAACATATTATTGGGGAAAGTATGTAGTTTTTTATAGAGTATTTTTTTTAGTGTTATTCATATATTGTAGTAATGGCATCAATTATAAGTTAAAATTAACTTGGGTAACTGCTTTCTATACATTTATTATAGTATTGTTTTAAAAAAAAGGAACCGTAGAGTTGGTAGCCGCTTCTATTGCCTGCCGTCTGAGTTGGAGATTTTGATCTGAATTGTATTTCTAACATAATATTTCGTTTAGAAATAAGTAATATTTAATTTTAACTAGTGTAATGTCATTTTCATCTCGGTCTGTAGAGAATAATTTTCAACAAGTGGGATGGTGTCATCCTAAGAAAGAGTCCAAGGGGCTTTGAGGCCAGTCATGGCGCAGGGGTACAAAATGTGACTGTAAAACCGACTGGTTGTGGGTTCGATCCCCACTCGAGGAGATGAAATATTTACTTAAATTTATATTCCCATTTCTTCGCTCTGGTGTCGAGGCAAAGCGCAGCGTTGAGTTCTGCCACTCAACACGCAATGCCTCCAGAATTCGGCAGAAACTGGGAAACGGAGTGTCTTAACACTAGGTTCCCTCTGCCTACCTTGCTGTGTGCGGGATACAGGGTGAAGCTGAAAAAAAAATTAAGTTAGAGTTTGTTTGAGTGTTTATTAATTGAATTTAAAAATTAAGTAATTTACATTTCTCTTTATTTGTCAAATTGGTTATAAATAAAACAATGTTACACTTATATTTTTGTGTTTTTACAGTTACAATCATTCTAATTTACACCACATAGCGTCGTTCGTGGTCACTGGGAGTTATAAACACGTCTCTCACAGATGCTGTGCACGTTACATCCCAAATAATAGTACAAGTTTAACACAAAAATAAATAAAATCATTTTAAGGTCTCCTGGTGAGAGTCTGCTATGAGGTAAGAAGTGTAGTTGTACCATTTATAAGTTTAGGCGCCCTACTATCTGAGACCACGTGACTTCCGGCACATCGCCGAAGTGAAAATCTTTGGCTGCTAAAAAGGGAAGTATATAGCGGCCTCTCACAGATGCTGTGAATTGTGTCTCCACAATAATACAAGTTTTATTGTTGTGTAAATCTTGTAGGTACTATTGTATTTCCAAGACCCATTCAGTACTTCATATTAAATATTAATAAAAATATTATCTTGTTGCTTATTAAAAGTTGTTAGTTAAATTCCCGCCTAGTAATTATGGAAAATTATATATATATATAAATTTTAGAAAAAATGTTTCCTGTGGTTATTTCCTGTATACATAAATATGTTCATTTTTGTGAATATTCTGTTCATTAAAGTTATATAATATATTAATCAATGATTATATATAATATATTATACTCAATCAAATTTATTTGACACTGCGTGGAGAAGAGGCGGAATTTGATGACGCGCTTTGCCTTGTCACCAAAGGGAAGAAATAAAAAAAAATTGAATAAGTCATTCCCACCAGTGTCACACACGCAATTTGCCACTGTGTCATGACAAATATAGAAGTAGCGTCAAATATATAAATGAAATATTATTACGAACTTTAACTTACAAGGCATTCAACAACATAATATGCGCATATATTCGCAGAAATATTTTTTATCAAGTTACTACAATTATTATTGTTGTTTGTAACAAGCAAACAAAAAACCATTTCCTGGATCTAATTTAAAAAGAAACAACGTCACGCTTTCTTAGGAATTAAAATAAGTCTTTAAAGCCTTGAAAGTTATTATTATTTTAAACGACTGGCACTTGACTTGAAAAAAACTCAACAAAAAAAACTTGAAAAAACTGACAAATTAGTAGACATACGTAACTTATACTTGCGGCTTCGCCCCCATGGCCGAATGGAAATAACTGAGTATTGTGTAACACATTAAAATTAAATCAATCAGCTTCGCGCAATCAGTAGGCAGAGAGAACATAGTGATAAGACACTTCATTCTACTATGCGCCGAATTTTTTGAAGCATTGCGTGTTAAGTGGTGGAATTGAACACCGGGCTTGCGCTTTCGTGCCAGAGCGAAGAAATGAAAATATTAAGAAATAATAATTCATTTCCCCGAGTGGGGATCGAGCCGAGAGTTCCCTCTTGTGCCCCTGGGCCACGACGGCTTCAATGCTATATTCGAAAATGTCAATTTATTTTATTTTGGAGTTTCCCTAAAATGATATGAAATCCAAATTTTTGAATTGAAACATAGACATTAAGATTTTTTTATGTCACAATAAAGCGTTACAGCGTAGCGTGGAGGGTGTTGACGATACATCGCTTTTTGAGTTTAGGATAAACAAGGAATAAAAAGTTTGAAAAAAAATATATAGACAATTATCATTTTGAGATATTTATTTATTTATTCATCTAAAATTCTATTTGTATGTGTGTAGTTAAACTTACAACAACAATAAATACATTAATTTTTTATTACATAATAATTAATATATACTACTTTTTAAATGAAACTCTTCTTAAAGTTAAAGAGTTACATTTAAAAATTTATTGCTTACGAATTATCTCGATATTTAACTGTTCAAAAAAAAATTCTTTAAGTTCATTTAATATTTATTTATTTCATTCAAAATTGTATGTGATATGTATATTTATGTTTATTAAGAATATGTGACTAAATCACTCCTATTTTTTTCTTTATGATTTATTTTTTGTAATCTTACTATTTTATTTTCTTATCATCAATAAACATAAACACATTGTTTTTGAAAAATCGATTTGATTCGATTTATTTCGAAATATTACTAATTTGACTTTTTTATATGCAGTATAAATAATTATTATTACTACATTTGCCAAAAAAATGCCATAAAAATATAAGCTAATTAATCTTAATGAACACTTTGAAATAGCAAAATTTTTATTAATATTAGAAAAAGAAAAGAGTGCTCTAGCTACAAGTCGCGCCATAATATTGTTTTCTTTCACTTTTAGATTATTCACAACACTTTAAATTATAAAAAGTCCAACTAACCCAATTACATTTCTTTTTATTTTATTTGTATTTTGTTTATTTAAATAACAAGAGAATTGTAAACAAACAAAAAAATCGAGTCCATAAACTTAATTAATATCTCTATTAACACTCGCACCATGGAGAAAATTCCAACGAAATATATTATAATTACTATTAAAACCGGTTCATCGGTTTAACATATACAAGATGAAAAAGAAAGGACACATACATACATATAATACATACGTGCTAAAAAGAACCCTCTTTTTGGGCTTCGCCGCATTCGGGTGAAAAATGCCATCGTGGCGCACTAAGATAGAATAGTGTAACCATTAACGCGATGGTTTGAGTTCGGTCCGCTAATGATTATATTTAAATTATTTTCATTTCTCCACTCTGGTAGACATAGTGCGGCGTTAAGTTCCGCCTCTTATCACGCAATATCTCAAAACGGAATCCACCTTGTTATGCGAAAAGATAGATGAAGCTGCATTTGAATAATACAAAATTTTGTGTATATTTTGAATATCAATCTAAAAATGTTATTTTTTTATTTATGATATAGATAGTCTGCTATCGTCATGCGCCTCTCATTTGACGTAGTGTGCTTCGACATGACAACCGTCGGGAACCGAACCTGGGAAAACCGGTGATACGATCCACTTTCACGGGTACTTCACGCCTGAGAAATTAACAACAAGTTATAATTATATTACACAATACACAATTATTGTGATTAGATTATATAAGAAAAACTACTGGGCCGTCGTGACGTAGCGGCATGTAAACGCGACGGTAGTGGGTTCGATTGCCACTGGGAGCATGAGTTATTTTTATTTCTTCGCTCTATATAAGATATATAATAAGATAGCAGATAAAAGGACAAAGCTCAGCATTGAATTCCAATACAAGTCACAGTGTCTTAAAGAGAACCTAGAGGAAGTCCGCTTTGTTCTACTTTGCTATTTCTATCTCACAATGTATTTCAAAAACATAAAAAACTCATAATAAACAAAACAAACCTATAAAACATATGAAACTCCACAGAACATCTCCACAATCGCTTCGCGTCTCTCGCACTGCGCAAATTGAAGCCAACACTAAGCTGACACTGTTCCTCCATACTTCCTTCCATCACACGAAGACGTAAGTAGTAACGACGAGATCTATAGTTAATCTTGCTTACTGTTGCCCACGGGATTCGAGATAGGATAATTCTGTGGATTAATATTAAAATTTAATAAATAAATCTTTTTAGAAATGTAACCGTAGAGTTTGGAGCTTCGGTCGTTCTGGCTGCTTCGCTAGGGATAAAGTATGAAGATAAAAAAGAAGGAAACAAAAGATTGAAGTACTAGTCATTTCACATTTAATTTCATTTTCTTTTTTGAGTCAAGTCGAGTGGCAAAATCTAGAGTCGTGCTTTATGTCACCACAACATGTAAATAAATCAGCTTCACGCTGTATCCCGCACACAGCAGGGTAGGCAGAGGGAACCTAGTGTTAAGACACTCCGTTCCCCACTTTCTGCCGAATTCTGGAGGCATTGCGTGTTGAGTGGCAGAACTCAACGCCGCGCTTAACCTCGACACCAGAGCGAAGAAATGGAAATATAAATTTAAGTAAATATTTCATCTCCTCGAGTGGGGATCGAACCCACAACCAGTCGGTTTTACAGTCACACCTCGTGCCGCTGCGCCACGACTGGCCTCAAATGTAAATTATAATAATTTCAATATAAATATACCGATCCGCAATTTGATATTGAACCCAACACATTCGCTTAACTTAAGGTTAAGCCATTTTGGTTTAATTTAGTCTATAATTCTGTCACGATAAAATTCGTAATTTATGTGTATTTGTGTAATTAGCTAAAAGTAAAAATGACTTTATATTACAGTCAATTTTTTTTGCATAGTATAAGACTGTTGTCGATGTCGTTACTGTCGGAGGATTTGAGAGTGATAAATAATGTGTTCAAGAATGTAATCTATATACTAATATATAAAAGGACATGTTCCTGACTGACTGAGGTAAGACGCACGCACAGCCGTAACCGCTGTGCGTAGAAACGTGAAATTTGGACAGATGTTTATTTTTATAATCTGCACATCCACTAAGAAGGGATTTTGAAAAATTTTAACCCTAAAGGGATAAAAAAATAGGGGTCGAAAGTTTGTATGGAAAAAAAAAATTAAATCGGCACCGATTTTTATAAAATTTGAAATTCAGACTCTTAAAAATATTTCATTGAACACGTGTTTCATGGTTTTTTAGAATTCACTCCTTAAGGGTTCAAATAAGGGGTTGAAAGTTTATATGGAAAAATCTTTAAATCGCCACCGATTTTATAAAAAATTAAATTCAGACTGTTAAAAATATTTTATTGAAAATGTTTCTCGTGTTTTTTTTAGAATTCATCTCTAAGGGTGCAAATAAGCGGGCGAAGCTGCGCGCGCCCACTAGTCTAATATAATTGTTAAAGTAATAAATAATTGTAAATTAGCAGTCGTCTATTTGTTGTTTTCTTTTGTTTCGTTTCAGGAACTTACTCATCTCTCAATACAGTGATGCCAGCCGCACAAACAGCCAACACCAGTGCGACATCATCTCTGTCTTTAACCTCGTGGAGTTCTGCTCCGTACATGGGTAACTTTTTGGCACTTTCTAGGTAATTTAGTTCTGCTTCTGCTGGTGTTTGCCCTCTGGAAAAAGAAGAAGCTACTTAGCATTGCTTGGGTCCACCGGTTGGCGAGTACGTGAAATAGGTTACAGGGAGAGGAGCTCAGAGTAGTGCTTGGGACTTGTGACCTGAGGTTAGGTTAAGGGATAAGGTTCAAGGGGCCCCTTTAAAAGGGCATTAATGCAAAACTCCACTGACCTACTCCTCTATCCACCGATATCAAACTCGAAATTATTATACTAGTTCTGTATTTGAAGGAAATTCTAGAAATGCATTGATGATAGTGTCAGACAGGCGGAACTATTGTATTTTAAGTAATTTATTTAGTTGTTGTTAAGGGTGCAATGTAGTGTTGACAGTCCATATAAACGTACAAATGCTGGTTAAAACCTTATATAAATATTTTATTTAGTAATAATGTTCAATGATAACAAGGTTAGGCAAAGAAAATTAAGTACATCTATTTCAATTTTTTCATCATTATTATTCTTAAAAAGCAAAAATATTCAATATTCAGTCAAATATTCATTCATTCTGGCGACAACCTAATTCCTATCAGTCACACTTAAAATTCACAAAATATAAAAAAGCACACGGAAAACATAAAATAGAAGAAAATTAAATTATTAAAAAATATCCCATACTTATGTTTTTTATAAAGCTCATCAGTTTTCTCCACCAATTCGGTCAGCAGGTGTCCAGGTGCTGCTCGCAAGTTAGCCAACTGTCCAAAGCATACAGCGTGGGTTCTGTCCCCAAGTTCTGCTTGGAGAACGTACGATGCGAGAAGTGCATAGGTTATTTTGGAACATGTTAGACGATCTGAAACACGAGTTTTATTATTTATTTTTAGGATGTATCCCGCATATAACTGGGAAGGAACCTAGAGTTGACACATTCTGTTCTCCAGGCACCGCCTGCTTTGCGAGATACGGTAGCGGAACTTAACACCGTGCTCTGTCATTGTCTACTAGCAGCGATAAAATTAAACTAAATGTTAAAATAACAACTTAAAAGATTATAATAATGTATTACATATGCATATTGAACTACATATGAGTATATGTATATTAATTGTCTTTGACATTTAAAAAAAAGTATTGTTACTGATAATATGTTGACATTTACAAAGTATCTATTTAATTTAAAAATATGTTAATTTATACGTGTACTTAAAATTGTTATAATTGTTGTGAAAATTTAAATTGTTTTCCTTTTCTTTAGCTGAATTGACAGCAGGCAACCTTAAAGGCACACTACACACAAAAAGTAGCTTCACGCATTTCCTATTTCCATCTTTCATGGAGAAGGCAGAGGTAACCTGGTGCTAAGTGAAACACGGTGTGTTTTTTTCCGCACTTTCTGTCTAATTAGACGAGACATTGCGTGTTGAGTGGCGGAACTCAACGTCGCGTTTTGTCTTGTTATTAGAGCTTACTAGTATATTATATAATTTTTCTCGGGGTTTTATAAGAGAAAATTAGTTAACATTAAAAACATTCTCAAACTAATTCTGTTCTAAGATCTTCATTTAATTAAGTTAAATTGAATTTCACCACAAAAGCCAAATAATATAATTACTATATATAAGATCGTTCCTCACTGCGAGTGATACTTGGTATCTGGTAACTTCATCGACCTCAGCTGGTTCTGGAGGGTAGAACTTTACAGCAAATCTGATATCCCAGGGGCCATCTGTAGTAAATGTAAGCTTAAATTAATTTTGAATGAAAAATACTATACGGCGTCATATATGGACGCTTCACCACATATAACAGGGTAGGCAGAGGAAACCTGGAAATCTAGTGTTAAGAGGATTCGTTCCCGTTAAAATACTTCCGTTCCCCACTGTCCGTTGACTTCTGTCTGACACTCAACATGCAATACCTCCAAAATTCAGGAAAGTCCCCATTAAAACACTTCCGTGTCTTAAAGGAAACGGAGTGTCTTAACATTAGGTTGTACACCTTCCAGAATTCGGGAGAAAGTGGGGAACGGAGGCTTAACACTAGATTCTCTCTGCCTACTCTACTATGTGCGAAAAAGAAAAAAAATATTTATACGAGTATGTGAAACTCTCATGAGTTACTGACAAACAACGCACATACGAAACTAATGGACTGAAAAAGTTGAAATTTGGCATGTACGTAGGTTAAAGAAAAGAGTGTAGGGGAGGCTGAAAGAGGTTTTCTCGAAATTCCCACGAGAATGGGAAAATAAAGTATTTTTTTATTTTACGTCTTCACGCAGATCACGCAAACAAAATTGCAGGCAAACATTAAATAATTTTAAAAAAATATTTACTAACCTTGAGGCCAGTCATGGCGCAGCGGCACAAAGTGTGACTATAAAACCGACTGGTTGTGGGTTCGATCCCCACTCGAGGATATGAAATATTTACTTAAATTTATATTTCCATTTCTTCGCTCTGGTGTTGAGGCAAAGCGCGGCGTTGAGTTCTGCCACTTAACACGCAATGCCTCCAGAATTCGGCAGAAAGTGGGGAACGGAGTATCTTACACTAAGTTCCCTCTGCCTACCCTGCTGTGTGCGGGATACAGCGTGAAGCTGATTTATTTATTTATTTTATTTACGAACCTTTAAAAGTTTTGCTAAGTTGTCTCTTCAAATCTACCCATTCTCGACAGGCAATGCGTGGAGTAAGCAGTAGTCCGAAATACCCTTTCTCTAATATATCCAAGGCGCTGCACACTTTATCCAGTAGATCAGCGCCGGTACATTTTTTCTGTAATACAAAAGTATAAAATCAAAATTAGTTAAGTGTTAACCCTTATAACCTATTATTATTTTTTTCTTTTTTTTTAAGCTTCACGCTATATCCCGCACATAGCAGAGCATAAGCAGAGGAAACCTATTGTAAAAACCGCCTAGTTCTGGAAGCGTCGCGTGTTGAGTGGCGGAACTCAACGCTGTGCTTTGCCTCAACGCTAGAGCGAAGAAGTGAAAATATATATTAAAATATTTTTTTTTATTTCCTCGAGTGGGGGTCGAACCCACAACCAGTCGTGTTTACACTCACCCTTTGTGCTCCTGAGCCACGCCACTTTTTTAGTTTTTATGCAGTACTTATTACATATTTTTTTATATTTTTTTTTACTTTTGTTTATATTCAATTTCAAAACTCCATTCTGAATTTAATCCATGTGAAAATGAACTCACTTCCAACTCAGACCCTGTGCCACTGCGCCACGATGGCTTGACTAAAAAAATGCTTTTTTTGCTTAAACAATGGTAGGCAGCGGGTATGTAATATTATTACCGTTTCCCCCATTCCGCATAGTTTTCCACAGATTGCATATTCAGTGGTGGTATTCAACGTCACAATTCGTCTTATTACCAGAATGAGACAACGAAAATAGTTTGTTTCCTGGAGTGGGAAATGAATCCACAATCGTCGCGTGTCATGTCACTGCGTCACGACGGCCTCACTTAAAAATGTAACTACAAAGTAATTTCTTGAGGTGATCAAGAACTTTCTACAGAGAAAAAAACTTCGATATGAAGAAACGAGACCAATACGTGCTTTATCTATTATCGAGTGATACATAGAGGGTCATAATTTCCTCTTAAAGTTAATAAAGCTTTTTTGTTTCTAAGAAAGATTGTTTTTTTTTATTTGTAAAGAAAATATGCATGAAAGTAGTTAATTTATTCGCTAAGATGTATGTAAGGTATTTATAATATTATAAATGAAAATTGATTATAAATACTAACTCACGTATGCACTCATTTTGTAAAAGAACTAACTACAAATATAAATTTGTTATGTTTTTTTTTTTCTATAAAATATCTATAAAATATTATAGCTTTTCTTACTTTGGCTATTACATAACCACACAAATGTATAGTTTTCAGATTTTTTCCTGAACTAGGACTACTTGTAGATGCTAGTTACAAAATTTCATAATTCTAGGTCAACAGGAAGTAACCCTATAAATTTTCATTCCCTTGAGTTCCCTATAGTCTATATCTTTTTTCTTAGTTAATATAGAAATACGTTTTTTATTAGGAAATAATGAGGCCGTAGATATGAGTATATGGTTCGAATTCCAACTCGATATCTTCAAGCGTTCCTGAGATGAAGGCTCTTGACAGACGGACCGACGGACAACAAAGTGATCTTATAAGAGTTTCTTTTTTCCTTCAAAAGGTACGGAACCCTAATGAAGCAAAAACTATGCCTATATAGTTTTATAATAATTAATGCTTGTATCCCTGGATTATTATTGACTTGATATCTTGAGTTTCTCTATGTAGAGCGTAGAGAAAATCAAGATCAAGGGGTACGACCTAAATATATGGCAGTAATTTGGGCTCGATAGCTCCATGCCATCTTTATATAAGCGGTCTAGATAGACAGACATACAGACAACAAAGTGATCCTCTTGAGGTACGGATCCTAAAATTATAATAATATGAATGACACGTTATATTTGTTCCATAACTGTATACAACGATTACAAACAAAACGAAACGCAGCGTTGAGTTCCGCCACTAACACGTGATGTAAATGAGACAGAAAGTTGAAAACGGAGTGTCACTACATCCTTACGTTAAAATAACGTAAGATATCTTTTTTGGATATAAATAGTGATTGATATTTAAACAAACACTTTAAACAAAAAGGTTTTTTACAAATACCACATAGAAACAACGATGTATTTTTAATGGGGCTATACTTATTAGGTATGTACCTCAACATCAAATGTCATGAACTCGCCGTCCAGCAGCTCCACTCGCACCCGTCCTTTGCTGATACCGATGTCATCCCACACCAACCTCCGGAGACTCTCGCACATCATGCTACCTGGTGAAAGATAAAGAAGAAGATGTAAATTATCTTTTTTTACCTTAACACTGTATACTGCTAGATGATGATTACAGCCAAATGCTGTGCTGTGCTGCGTCTCCACGGCATCATCATCATCAATTAAAGACTCTTTAGAAACAACAGATTGTAAGCTGTACAGAGACGCTATAAAAAGGTGTCCTACATATTTTTTCCTATTTTATAATACACTTTTTTTTTGTTGTTTTATTATATTTATTTCTCAATCTAACCGGAAGCTATGGTATGTTGACCTGAGCAACTCTTCGTAGCCATTGAAGAGTTACGCACCACTAAACTTTAGCCACGCTTGGATACTTTTCTAAGACTACTATATTTAATTTAGCGTTTAGATATCTCTTGTTAAATTGATAACAAAAGTTGCCGTATCAAAATTTGGACGTATTGAATGATCAACGGAAAGTCAAACTGTTATATTTTTACATTTTTAAAGTATTATTCCACACTTGAAAAAGGAAAAAAAAATCTAAATTCAGATACTTATGGATAGAAAACAAAAAAAATAATATAAATATTTAAATGCGTTGTAATTTTTATTTCAGCTTCATGCTGTATCTCTGTAGGGTAGGGAAAGGGGACCTAGTGTTAAGACATTCCGTTCGCCACTTTCCGCCAATTTCTGGAGGGTTTGCGGAACCCGGAACTCAACGTCGCGCTTTCCCCTCGATACCAGAGCGAAGAAATGAAAATATAAATGTAAATAAATTATCTATATAGTTGTAATTATTTCAGGACAAGTATTTGTTTCAAGGCCATCTGATCATGTAATTAGTTTAAAATAATTGGAAATTAATACATCTTTCGTGGTTTCTTCATATAAGTTTGCGTTATAAAGTAATACAAGGCCCTTTGAAATTAAAGATCTAGGTCTTAAATATATGTCACGGTCTAACGATGCCTACCAAATATTGAATGTCCTAAACAAAATCCTGTTTCTATAAAGGGATATTTAGTTTTTTTTGTTTTTGACTTTTTAAAAATCATATCCAAAGATTGAAAAAAACAGTAATTTAAAAGAGTTGATATAATATTAAAAATTCTAATTAATTCTTATATATATTCTACTTACTGAGAGAGGCTATATTATATCACGTTTTGATTTGACCCCCTGTACCTGGCGTTGGAGTTACCTTGGGCACTTAGTGTGTCATGTGTCATACATACCTTTTAGCTGTTTCCATTTGGCTACAGTTTAAAACCAAGTGTGTATATAAAACGATGATATATATTTTCATCTTATATGTAAAAGAACGAGGACGAAGTGCTCTCTCACTGCTTTTATAGGAACACAATCTGATATTAAAAGAATGTACAGGGAGTTCAAAAAAGTAAACATAATAACGTATTGTTTAGAGCACGTCGTAAAACTATTGTTATCGAACACTCTTCATACTTGGCACAGCGCCTAGTGTTAGATTTACGATTAAAAAATATATCATGACAGCTATAAGTATTTTATTTTAAAATCATATATAATAGGTAAATCCAAAATCTATTTATTCTAAGTTCTCCATTACAAAAATTTAAAACATTTGTCAAAACAAGTATATAACTAAATCAAAATTGACGCGAGCCACTTTAAATTGTTCATAACAATGAAAATTTAAGTTTTCATAACAATTTGAAACTAATGCTCCCGTCAATTTTTGACTTCTCGGCGATTGGGTAGGGTTTCCAAAGAGATTATTGAGAATCAGGGAACGGATGTCAAAGCCGCACTTCATCAAACCTAACCGAAATAAAATATTTTTTTATTTTTTTCGCAGAGTATGCCACATATAGCGGGGTCGGCAGAGGGAACCTAGTGTAAAGTCACTCAATATCCCACTTTCCACACAATAGTTAAATTTGAGATATTACGTGTTAAGTGATGGACCCAAACGTCCTGCTTTGTCCTGCTGCGTCCTGTTTTTATAATAATAATTCATTTTGAACTTCGAATCCTCAACGGTCCCGATTACAATCAGATGCTGAGCAGTGGCCCAACGACGGATAATTAAAAACATGTTTTTAGCACCCTGCCCCAGTTCCGTCCCATCCAGAACTCCATTCCTATTAAGACACCTGCACTTTCCGCTGAATTCTGATTATAATACATTATGTGTTAAGTGGGGGCTCTTAACGCCGCGCTTTGCCTTGACCAGAGTGAGTAGATGAAAATATTGAATATTTCAATTCCTCAAGTGGGAATCGATCCCACAACATGACGCGTCTACAGTCGCATGCTTGTGCTCTTGCGACATGACTGGCCCCAAAGTAAAAATAGTTTAAATATAAAAATTAAACGATTTCCCCTTGTGAGAATAGAACCAACTAACATCGTGCAGTATTCAGTTAGATTATATTTGTCAGATATCTTTCATAGTATAAATTGTAACTAGTTTAATACTTTATAGCCGTGTGTGGATCAGTTTTCAGCCAAGAATCTCATGTAAATGTTTACAAGCCCTTAAATTTCTATTTACATACGTCGTAAAATACAAGTGCTTTAGACGTATAGTAGTGACTAATTTGTAGCCTTCACGCTATATCACGCACATAGTACAGAAGGCATAGGGAACCTATTATTAAGACACTCTGCTCTCCACGTACCGTCTAATTTTCGAGACTGGAATGGAACTTATCGCCGAATTCTAGACGCATTGCATTTTGCCTCGTTACCAAAGCGAGAGAAATGTTCATCAATCAATGAAATTTGTAAAAAAATAAGACATCATAGACCAACTAGATACACAAGATCAGAGGACAAAGGTTAGTCCAAAAGAGATAATTTCTCAAACTCACTACCATTGTACGCAGACCGCGGTCTCTGATTTAATATACTTTTGTAAGATATAATACGGCGAAAATACGCATTCCCACACGCAAAGATATTGCAAGAAAATTGGCAAGAGATGGAAAACAGAATGATCCCTTCCTAATTTGTTTATCATTGTATCATTTAATACATAAAAAATAGCCGATTTTGACTACTCCATGTAATACCAGTTCTAAGAAGATATCACTTTAATCTGTTTATATAACGTTAAATTATTATTAAACAATCTTAACAAGTTTATTTTCAGATGTTAATTCTAAAACAACTGTATATCTTCAACTAAATTTATTAAGGCCGTCGTGGCGCAACTGTGCAGCGCCTGACTGTACGCGACGGGTTGTGGGTTCAATTTTCATTTGGGAGATGATATATTTTAATGCCCTCGTTCTAGTAAAAGACGAAGCGCGTTGTTGAACTCCGCCACTCTACAAGCAATGTCTCGCAAATTGGACGGTGCGTGTGGAACGAAGTGTCTTAACACTAGGTTCCCTTTGCCTCACGTGATATACGGGAAAAAGCTAAAAAAATAATAAATCAATAAATAAGATTTTATATACTTTCTCCTGCCTCAGATATCTGCGTCTACCGAAACGGATAAGGATATAAATAACTGACACATAAAGGTATCAATAAAAAAATAATTACCCTCTAAAACTACTAGCGACTCGATTAAAGCTATAACACGAATTATTTTAATAACATACTCGTATAAAACTAAATTCCTTACTTTATGTAAAATTAAACCATAACTTAAAGTACTTTTATGGTTTCAAGAAACCACTAAAGTCTCAATTTCAATATCCTCTATAGTCTACGAATATAACATAAGGGACTATAAGGGTATTATAGCCACACTCAGAAACTTTAATTAAGTTTAACTAACGTTAAATGTAACGATTCAAGTAAAAATTATAAATATAATATAAAATTTCTTTTTAATGAAATATGTTTATATACATAATTATATAATATACAAACATTGTATATAATATATAACAATTTTCCATATGATGGTTTCTATCTTCACGTTATATTTTTTATATTATATGTCAACTAAAATATCGATTTTTGGTCCAGTGTCCCTTTTTGACATTGACATTTGAGTTGACCTCTTCTACCGGCAAAGGTATACAGCTACACAGGTTATATTTCTGGAAGAATTTATTTTTAATAAACCTTGACCGCGGCAACGAAATCGTTCCACAATCGTTCTATATAAAATTAGACAATATATTTTAAGTTTCGATATGGTTGATATAAATAATAGACCATACAGTTTGAAAATTATGTCAATATTATCTTATAATTTTCACGTTATAGCCCTTATAGCAACAGAGAGAACTTAGTGTCCAGCCACTCTTTTTCCTACTTTTTGAATTCGAAACCTTGTGTGTTGAACGGCGGAACTTAACACGAAAAAGTGTGCAAAGCCTACACGAATATAAACGAATATAATTTTTTTCCCGTATCGTGGATCGAGCTTACTGGTCCATTAATGGTGGCCTTAATATTATAGATATTCTTATATAATAGACAAAAAATTGATCAATCGAAATATCAATGTATCGGCGTCAATGAAATAGTTTAAAAGAATCTATCAATTTTTAATAGACATTGGGCGACGGTTCAGTTACCAGCATGTCACCCGTTTGCCTTGTTTTTACCATATCACACATACACACGACGGGTGAAGATTCGAATCCCACTTAGGGAAATTAAAATTCGGTTGAAAATGCGGAACGTAGTGTTTTGACACTAGGGTCCCTCTTCCTACCCTGCTATATACGTGGAGCTAAAAAAACCGGAGAAGTGCGAGCCCACCGAGTTTTCCGTATAAAAATTGGAGGTTTTGAGCTTTTTCTGAAATTCAGGCTTAGCTTAGCCAGAGCCCTTTCATATGATACCTTATTTGAATTAGCGGCTCTAATACCAAAATTTGGCCCCCTTTATTTTGCTATTATTTTTTAGGATTTAACCATAAATATCTAGATTTCAGATTTTTTCCTGAACTAGTACTACCTGTAGATGCTAGCTGCCAAATTTCATAATTCTGGGTTAATCAAAGTTCCTCTATTAACTTTGATTCCCTTTATAGTGTCGAAATACGTGTTTTATGCTATATAAACGGCCGTGTCTTTTTTTAAAGTAAATGTAGAAATACGTTTTATTCCGGAAATCATGGGGCCGTAGATCTAGGCATATAACTCGATATTTCCAAGCGTTCCTGAGTGGTCTTATAAGAGTTCTTTTTTTCCTTAAAAGGTACGAAACCCTAAAAAAGATAATTAGGTACACTCCTGACATTTCTTTCTCAGGTATTTTATTATCTCGCCAGGCAATTTTGTTTCATTTTTTTTTAAACTTTTGAAATATAATAATGATCTTGTCTAAATCTTAGTGACTCACAGTGTAGAATCAAAAGTTGTTTTTCTCATTCTTATAATATAGCTGTAGATTGTAAGCTTTAATGTTGTTTTCCGATTGATGATTAAGCTTGAATGTTTTTATGTTGTTTTCCGATTTTGATTCTCCTGATATTTGGTATATGTTTGAATGATCGCAATGATTGCGAGATTATCAATTCTGTATCCTATGACCTGTAAGTCTATTATTATATTATCTCGTAACTTTTGAGGCCATTCGTGGCCTAGTGCAGTTGTGGATTCAATTCCCACTCGAGGAAATAAAATTTATTTACATTTAAATTTGCATTTCTTCACTCTGGTGAAAACGCGGTGCTGAGTTTCGCCACTCAACGAAAATCGGGTACGGAGTGTCTTAACACTAGGTTCCCTCTGCCTACCCTGCTCTGTGCGAGATACAGCGTGAAGCTGATTTTTATTTTTTTTTAATTCTCAAACTTTTACCCTTCGTCCCTGTGACCGTTTGGAAGAAAAGTGGGGTTGTGATGACACATTCTAAATGAGGTAACTCTACCCGCAAGTATATATGAATACTATTAACGTAATGTAATATCGCATAATATAGTCAGTCCTCCTCGATAAATGGGCTATACAACACAATAAGATTTTTTCAATTCGATCCAGTATTTCCCGAGATTAGCGCTTTTAACCAAACAAACTCATTAAATTTGTAATATTTGTATAGATAGTTAGTGTATACATGTGCATATGTAGGTAATATCCTTAAATAAACCTGTTGCAAAGAAATTTTAGTTTCAAAAGTACCTTTGAAACTAAAATTTAACGAATTTTTACTGCACGAATTTTTATCTCTATTGACGTTGAAAGCTCTGTAGCTCGAATGTGTATATATTTTTTAAGTTAAAAAAAAGGAAACTTATTATACTTTTAGGTAAAATTCTAGTTATTAGAGACCGACGTGCCACAGGGGCACAAGCGTGCGACTGTAAACGCGACGATTGTGAGTTCGATTTCCACTCGGGTACAGTTCAAAATGTTTTAAGGTGTTTGATGGTTGTAGATTTAATTCAACCTGGGAAGCTAGTGTTAAGTCACTCCGTTCCCATTAAGACGCTTTCGTTCGCCACTTTCCGCCGAATTCTGGAATCTATGTGAGTTGGGTGACGGAACTCTATGCCGCGCTTCACCTCGTTCGCCAGAGCGAGTAAAAACAAAATATTAAATACTAGCGACCCGCTCGCGGCTTCGCCCGCTTTAGCTATTGAATTATTCATATAATGTACCTATATTTGCAAACCACTTAAGATTACTAATGTGAAAATTATTTAAACCTTAATACAACCCACATTTTCGTAGTTCCAATAAGGATGTTCCAATTGTTTAAAAAAAAACACACTTAAACAAATGACACAAACAACAGAAAACTTAAACGAAAGAAATTATAAACAACAGACTACCTACTATTCTCTTACCCAAAAATACTTAAACGAAAGATGTAACCAACTATGCCGCGATGAAATACATTATAATTATTGGATAACTCCAAAATACGTGCAATTGCTTCTAAATTTACTTTGCTATAGAGCCAGATGCAGAATTGAAGCATTCTCTCGTCCATCTCCGTAGTAGCTCCGAACGACATCTGGGCGTTGGTTCCCTGACCGTGGTCTCAAGCGACAACCTGCTCTAGAGCAGACACAGAGAGAGGCGTGCGGGACGGGATTGGAAGGATTATCAAATGCCATCTAGGCGGTCAACTCAGTCAGG
>JAAIXJ010000019.1:401998-494248 GCA_013403705.1 Heliconius hermathena | reverse complement strand
TAAGGTAATAAATGAGTATATTAGTTACGTTGGCCATTTAATGTAGATCAAAACTGTCTTTTACTGTTTTTCATTTTAATAAGTACTTTAGAAGTTGTTACAATATCAAAAGTACTTATTAAAATGAAAAACAGTAAAAGACAGTTTTGATCTACATTAAATGGCCAACGTAACTAATATACTTATTTATATGCTGAGAGTAAGGTAATAAATGAAACTTGCGCCAAAACTGCGGTTTATAGCCGGCGTGATGTGTCAAAAATTAAATGCGTTTTTCTCTAAAACTATTCGTAATTTCAAATTAGTGTAAAAAGCAAATTTTATCTTCGTTTAACGTAGAAAATTAATAAAGTATTTAAAAGGATAAGGATTGATACTATTATGGACAAAACATCCCTCACAATAAAAAATGTATTCAAATTACTATTTTTAGACAAAAATATGCTCACTGTATGTTATCCTTAGAAGATACGAATAATCTGTCGCTGACTTTTTTGTAGATCTTATTAAGCGGAATAATACTCTAGTATATTGTTTTCATGTAGGACTTACCATTAAAGCAGCGCATGCGTGAAAGTGACTCTACGGGTAGGACTTTATACACATTTATCATATTTATGTCAACTTACAACAAAATATACATATAATAAACTATATATAAACTTTCCCTGAGAAATACTCTACATAATGGTGAAAACCGCATCAAAATCCGTTGGGTGGTTTAGAAGAAGAAGACTTAGAAAGGCCAGAGGCGAAATGCGTTCTTATTTTATAATATATAGAGATAGAGATTTTATCGTTTCGTGTGAGAATCGGAACCACAACCGTTGCGTTTACAGTCGTACACTTGTGGTCCTTCAAAGTCGCACTTTAAACGTAGCAGCTCTAAGCGCGGCGTTTAATTACGCTGCCGAAGACAAATGGAGATTAAAATGTATAACGTTTACCTTGTGAACATAAAATAGTGTTAGTATACATACCCATAAAGTTGCCTTGTTTACATAGAGCCAAGTCACAGAATATTTTTCTTTAAAATATCGAAATAGCCAGGTAGAAGAGTAGAGATTTTCTGAAATCAATAAAAAGGTAACAACTTAAAATATATTTGAAATCACTGAAACTGGCATACGTCAAGGTCGCGAGTTGAAATCTTTTTTAGGGTTTTTAATGGTTCCGTACGTACCTATTAAAGAAAAAGAAACCCTTATAAGGTCACGGTTTGTAGGCCGTCAGTCTGTCTATCAAGAGCCTTTATCTCAAAAACGCTTGGAGATATCGAGTTGAAATTCAAACCATATACTCAGATCTACGGCACCATAATTTCCTAAATAAAAAGTATTTTTACATTCACTATCAAAAAAAGATATGGCCGTATCCGTAATACGAATTTTTTGTGATATAATCACAAAAAAATCGTATTTTGACACTATAAAAAGAGTAAAAATTAAAAGGGGACTTCCAGGTGACGTAGAATTATGAAATTTGGTCGCTAACATCTACAGGTAGTACTAGTTCAGGAAAAAATCCGAAAACTATACATTATCATTTTCTCGCTCTAGTAACAAGGCAAAGCGTGGCGTTGAGTTCCGCTATCCAATACGCAATGTCTCGAATATTAGGCGAGAAGTGGAGAAGGGAGTATCTTAACACTTAACAACGTGAAGCAATAAAAATCAAAGAGTAGGTGGTTCAGTCACGTAATAAAAAACTTAACGCCAAATCCCACCACACAGTGAGTAAACAATGAAAGATATTGTGCGCTGGGAAATTAAAGAAAAGTAGAAAAGCGAAAGCCCAGCTTTGTCTACGGCTTTTAAAATGTATATTTTTTTGGTTAACACACTCAGTAAACCACCTTTAGCTTAGTACGAATTCAAGACATAGTTTACAGGATAGCGGAACCAAATGCCTCGTCTTGTCTCAATAGAGCTATGTAACAGATTTTTTACGTAGATGCGTAACTAAAAATTTTAACTATCTTTTATCTCAGTCAAAATTCAGCGGATGTTGAGCTCCGCCACTCAACACGCAATGCATTCAGAATTAGGCGGAAAGTGGGGAACAGAGTGTCTTAATGAGAATGGAATGTCTTTTCACTAAGTTCCCATGTTTCCAGGTTTAGTTCCGTAAAACAACGCGGAATGTCGAAATTGGACGGAAAAACAGCAACGGAGTGTCTTAACACAAAGTTTTCTCTGCACACCCTACTTGGTATATATAGAAGGAATAAAGAGTGCGAAAAAAAACTGTTGTTTTATAAATAGTCAACGAGTTATCTCTTCACATTAGATCGATATTATGTTATCGAAGTCTTTTTTCCTTTGGCGGGGCTCTATGTTATAGACTGGAAATATACGGGGCTATATTTTATTATACTAGAAGATATTTTTACTCATTTTATAATAAAAGGCCGTTTTGGCGCAGTGGCACTGCGTCTGACTGTAAACGCGATGGTAGTAGATTTATTTTCCAAACGACAAATTAAACTATTGTAATTTCTTCCTTTGGTAACAAAAAAAAGTTGCTGCGTTGAGCTCTGCCACACTACAGGCAATTTCTCGAAAATCAGGCGGTGCATAAAAAACGGAGCTTCTTTTCCCTCTGCCCTGTTTGTTATATGTATTCGAGATATAGCGTGAAGCCAAAACATGGTATAGCACTATTTTGATATCAATATAAATTAGTGAAGACCAGTGTCTTAGCTCTAGGCAATAAATCAAAATCAGCTTCACGCTGTATCCCGCACACAGCAGGGTAGGCAGAGGGAACCTAGTGTTAAGACACTCCGTTCCCCACTTTCTGCCGAATTCTGGAGGCATTGCGTGTTGAGGGGCAGAACTCAACGCCGCGCTTAACCTCGACACCAGAGCGAAGAAATGGAAATATAAATTTAAGTAAATATTTCATCTCCTCGAGTGGGGATCGAATCCACAACCAGTCGATTTTGCAGTCACACCTCGTGCCGCTGCGCCACGACCGGCCTCACTCGCTCTAGGCAATAGTTTCTATTTATTCCGCTGGAGATACGTAACATTTGAAAGGCAATATATAAGCGCAGGTGGAACTGGAAATTAAAATAGGTACTTGCTGTAGTTTCAAAAATCCTCGATACCGATATAACCCACAACCGTACTGGCCATTCTGGCGTCACTAAGATTTTTTTATATTAAACCTCGCCGTATGCTCACAATTAAGCCCCACTTTATCAAGTGGGTCAATTCAGTAATGACCGAAGACGAACAAGACCTTAGAACATCAGTTTAGCGAAAGAGCCGTAACTATAAAACTCATTTTGATGTTTATTTTCTTTAAAATTAAAGTATTTCGCAAATAGAAGCATAAATATCTGAGAGTTAAGGCACTCCATTCCCCACGCACCGTCTAATTGTCAAGACATTGCGTGTCGAGACGCGGAATTCAACGCCGCATTTTGTCTTGTTAGCTGACTCCTCTGAAATAAAAAAACAAGTAACTTCCATCTTAAAATCCACTTAAATATACAATCGCCAAGCCGTACGGTCATTTCAAATCAATTTAGGTCAAAGTTTTAATATTAAAGATAACCTTTAAAAGCTTTTTTAAACTCTGTGTTGGATTCCTCGCTGACGTCATGTTTTGCAACAGGAATGTTGATTGCAAAAAATATACACTGCCTGTTTTTTTAGGGCCTAAGTAAAATATAGATATGAAATCGTAGCTTAAAATGATGAAATACTATGTTTATGCACGATTTAAGATGATAATTCTTTTGTTTTTTTTGTTTCACGCTGTATTCCCTATATAGGCAGAGGGAACTTAGTGTTAAGGTTTCCATTCCCCACGCACCGCCCAACTTTCGAGACATTACGTATTCAGCACCAACCCACCACCACCACACACCACCAGAGCGGACAAATAGAAATATTTTTTTGTCGAGGATCAAACCCATGATATTGCACTCAGACGTTTTTCAGTGCGCCTAGACGGCTGCCTAACGGATTTTCGTATTGTACATAGAACAACACTAATAATTTTATTTTTTTTTTGAATTTCACGATGTATCAAATATTGACAAAGCAAACGAAGGGAACCTGGAAACTTAGTGTTAAGACACACCGTTCCATTAAGACACATACGTTCCTCATGAATAACATCTTGAGTGCCGGGACTCAACGCCGCGCTTTGTCTTGTGTTGAAAATTTTGGGCACACAGTAATATTTATATAAATGATGACTTTTTATTACCACTTTCTAGCTGTAGAGTAGGCAGTTAACTAGTGCTAAGACACTCCGTTCTGTTATTAATTTATAGGCATATAAGTAATTAATTAGGCAGTTAGTGAAAAAGACCAATCACCAAGCAATCTATTAACATTTTAAAGACGGGTGATTCATTGATTAAGATTTTATTGAAGATAATTAAATCGTAACAGTTTGACTATTAAGAACATCTTTTTTTTTGTTCTTCAAATAGTATTTTGTGTTGAATTTTCTTCTAAATAAATTTACTTAAAAAATAAAATACTAAAGATTTACCGATAATAAAATATTAATGATATAAATAAAATACTAAATTAAAAATTTTAACTAAGCGGGTTTTTACAAGTTTTCTTAAAAAGTATTTTTCTTTCCTAACACGTTAAAAATGTTAAAAATAAAGATTATCTTTTCTATGTTTACCTTATACCTATCTCCTATTAATTGGTATTTGATGTTTTTCTTATCATTCATTAAAAATATATTCCATCATTTAAGAAATAATATAATCATTAACCAATAACTTAAAAAGTTATGTAAGAAAGTTGAGATATGCGTAAACGTAAAGTTCAACAACCTTAAGCTGTCACGCAACTTTTTTCATTAATTAAAATGACAAAAGTTAAACTGTAAACATCCTTACCTTAAGGGTTTAATCCAAAAAAACTAAAATTATTTATATTTCATTTTGTAAAAACACTTGTAACCGCACAAATTTTAAAAATAACGTTTATAATTATTTTAAATATATTCTTAACGGATCATTTTTGAAGAGCAACTCTAAGCACGTGCTCTCTGTGGCGGGAAACCACTCAAACTAGTTTTGATGGGATAAAGCTCTTCATTCCTAACAAAGTGCTTACCGATATACCTAATTTTATTTTAACCGCGTATTCTCATTGGAATTTCGATTTTATGAGGAATAAAACAAATAGATATAAATTAAAAGTTTATATTTCTTTATATATATTTGTAGTAATGTATTTTTTTAAATGATCAAAGTTGCTAGTTATAAGAGTTATTGGAAATAGATAAAATTTTGACGAACAACCTTGAGATGTGAATATTTTTGATACTGATGTTTCCCCGATTTTATTAACAAATTTGCAGTTCATTTATCAGTTCTACGCTGTATCCCCCACACAGCAGGGCAAAGGGAACCTAGTATTAAGACACTACGTTCACCATTGTCCGCCAAATTCTATAAAATAATACCAATTGCGAGCGAGTGCTAATTATACTTTAAAATATAATATAAATAAAATATACCAGTACCCATCTATTAAAGCTTTCTGGAACTTAAGATAGGTGATGTGAATCATTATTTGCTTCTTAATATTCTATACGAGTCCCCTACATTGCTACTCGACACTGTTCAAGGATCGCTTACATGGGGCAAACCAAAAGCAGTGTATATGCTGATTGATTTATAATAATACATATTTTAGAACTAATATGGTATGTAAAAACATTTGATAGATGCATCTATACTAATAAAATTAAGGTGAACTGTTTTTTGAGTGCACTTATCTCAGGAACTTCTTAAAAAAACTTGTGTGTTAGTTCATTTATCGAAGGAAGCTATAGATTATAATACATTAAGTTAATCTTTTTAATGTAACCGACTGCACCTGCGGTCAGATTCACCTCCCGCACTCAGAATGTGTGTGTCCATGTGTCATACTCATACAGACCTTTTAATTATTACCAATTGAGCACAGCGGAAGCTGAAGCGGAGAAAAAAAGCTTAGCTAGCTAGCTGAAAGCTTATCTACACTTCCGTTATCTACTTACCGCCGAATTCTAGAGGCAATTCGTGTTTAATGCCGGAACTCAACACCGCGCTTTGCCTCGTTATCAGAGCGAGAAAATAAAAATATTTCATGAGAGTGAGTATCGAACCCACAACCTGGCGCCACGGCCTCACAATTTAATTATTATTTTTTTCATTAATTATATATTCATTTCATTCAACAGATCGATTGAACGAAAATTATTTTCGTTCAATCGATCTGTTTTAGACAAAATGCGGAGTTAAATTTCGGAAACCATGCAATAACTAGATTATAGACATGATGTGAAACCAGTTTTCGCTCTCGGTGGCTTATATTTATATCTTACGTATGAAATAAAAGAACTAAATAATAAAAGCATTTTTCGTAAGAAAGTTCTGGAAATATTTGCAAAAGTGGTGCTTCAGTCAAGGCTAGCGGTTGTAGGTGAGGTTTTATTTCAACGTCTACACTAATTGTAGTAACACTTGTAGGTACGTAGAAAAATAGAGCATAATAATAATCGACATTGGAGAAAAGTTAAAACGTAAAAATATTAAACTAAATGATAGTGAATTATTAAGGTTTTTGTCTTGTTAACAGATCGAAGAAACGAACATATTAAATAAATATCATTTCCTCGAGTGGGAATCGAACCCACATACACAACCTTTTGCATTTACAGTCACACGCTTATGCACCTGCGCCACGAACTCGCCTTCATATTATATATAAATCAGATATATTTAACTTATATTATATATGTAAGCACTAGGTACGTAACGTAAAACGAAAGTACTTAATTGAGTTGAATTCCGAAAGTTGGGCGGAAAGTGCAGTAGGAAGTGTCTTAACACTAGCTTACCTCATTCTATTTTGTTCCTTTATGCATATTAAAACATACTCTTCAAAGAATATTTCGTTTACCGCGCGGATTTTTTTAAAAAACGTTAGTAACTAAGTACTCATCTCTTTTTCTTGGAAAACATTCATTGCAATAACTAAAAATCTAAACCGAATTTTATACTTAAATCATAGATATATTTGTATTACAAATGTAAATGAGTTTCAAAAATAAAGTTTATGTTGATTTTAGTTAGTGCAATTTTATCTCAAATGATTCACCTTATAAATAACTTTTTACTTCAGTTTGATAAATTTACTTTTATTTAAAATTAAAACTTTAATTCTAATTACCCAAAAACAATTAATTATTATTAAAATTATATATATATATATATATATATATATATATATATGTTTAATTGTTTTGGGTAATTAGAATTACATTTTTTCTTGGTGTGGCCTTTTACCATAGACTATAATATAATCTGTTTATTTCAAAAGAACCGAGCATGAATTTGACGTTGACATTTAAATATAACCTATATTTACGGTTTACCACCTGCAGCTCGACTTGTACATAAACAATAGTAATTTAACAGTGCAAAATCATCAATTTCTATTATATTAAGTAACAATGGGTGAAGAGAACCATGATAATGATCCTCAAAAAAAGAGGCAAAGGAAAAAACGTAAAAACTTTTTATCAAATGCTAAAAAATATGCCAAGAAAGGGCAAATGGGTCGAGGTACGCAAATACCAGAGGAGTTATACCAATATTTTGTAGGTATCTTGGATGTTATTAAACAAGGAGTTGCAGATCCTGATGAAAGAAGTAAGTTTTTATTAAGTTAAGGTTAACTTTAAAACAACAATATTTAATATTAAAATATCTTCACATGTCTCATGTAATAGGGTTGAGAGATCTAGGGACACATAATTTTGTATTCTTTCTGACCTGTTCCTGTTATTTGTTATGTGGCTGAAGTCTAAATTTTTAACCTGAGTATTGAACAAGGAATAAATTCAGTTTTTACTAATATACAGAGCTATCTGGAAGGGTAGTGTATATACATTACATGCATTTTTTCTAATTTAAAATATATTTTGTTCAAATAAACTTTGATAAGCACTTTTGAATTGTCAAACAAATATAAAGCTACTATCAGCTCAGAAGGCAGTTTTGCTGAGAACAGCCAACAAACTCAACACTTGCTCTTTTCAATCACAATGTTATTTTTACATACATTTTAATCCTGCATGAGGTTCAATTGATATTAATTCCATAAAATGTTATTCTCTACATATTCCTAAATACATTTTGCTTTTTAGTGCTTGTTATATAATGCATTTATTTTGGATTGTCACTATGGGTAACAATAAAATATCCACAATTTGATTTTTAATGAATGTATTAAGTTTGGTAAATTGTTTTCTATTATTTCAGAGGCTTTAGTAAACAATGTTCTAGAAAGAACTAAAAGTGAAGAACTAAATGTAGTTGGCAATCAGTTGGGCTGCCGACTCATTGAGTTACTTCTCCCATACTCATCTTCAGAAGATCTAGAAAGATACATAGATGTTTTATCTCCAGAACTCCGCAAATTGTGCTCAGACAATTTCTCCAGTCATATAATAGAAACTTTGCTCAGAGTTTCATGTGAAAGAGCAACTGACCACTTACAACATGATAAAATCGAAGAAACTGAAGAAGTACCAAAGAAAAAAAGGAAAAAAGATAACAAATATACAGAAGAACATATAGAAAAATGCAATGAATATACAATAAAAATTGCCAAATATGCCCTGAATAACTTAGAAGATTTTGTCTGGGATCAATATGCTAATCATATATTACGATCAGTTTTGAAATGCTTGAGTGGTATCACTTTATTACCAGGTGAGAAACCAAAAGTTAATATGTTTAAAGAAACAATACAAGATAAGAAAGGAATTCCACCACATCAAACTGAAATGAAATATAAAGAAACTCCAGATGAGTACAAGGAAATTGTCAGAGAATTTGCAAATAGATTGACAGTATGGCCACAGTTTAAAGATCTGCCGTACCAAAATATTACATCAGCGCTATTACAAATATTATTGTATGCTATAAAGAATGTTGATAAAAATTTAACTAAGTCATTGATAAAGAAACTGTTAAACGAAAGCTTTGCACCAGAAGACTGGGTTGAAGTAGGTGATAATGATAAGAAGGATGATAAGAAACGTGATAACATTATTGATGACAACATGGCAGATGATCAGAAAGTGTCGGATTCTAGCTTGCCACCAGTTTTTAAATCAGAATCTGCTGTCAGGTAATTTAAACAATAAGTAATAATAACAAATAAGAAAACAGTAACAGTTAAAAAAGATTTTTTTTTAATCATAGTTTCAAATAACAAGTTCTTTACCACAACATAACACTATTATTGTGGAGTCTGACTGTAAATGATGAATGATGATGGTGGGTTCCATCGCACGCACCTCTTAGTAGGGATGGATTATATTTAAATTATTTTCATTTTCCCGCTTGATAACAAAACAAAATGCGGTGTTTAATTTCACTACTAAACCATATGTTTTTATTAACTAATTCTAACAATATAAGTTAGTTTTAAGAGCACATATAAGATTTTCGATGTAGTTCGATGAAAACGTACGTCTTAAGTGTTCGCCGCATTCGGACAGTAAACAAGACACACTGGTTCGAGTCTCGCTATGCACAAATGTACATATACACAAATAACATTTTAAAAATGTTAAAAATATTTAATACCATTCTCTTTTACCAGAGGCCAGTCGTGGCGCAGGGGCACAATCTGTGACGAACTGTGTGTGTGTGTGTGACTGTAAAACCGACTGGTTGTGGGTTCAATCCTCACTCGAGGAGATGAATTATTTACTTAAATTTATATTTCCATTTCTTCGCTCTAGTGTCGAGGCTAAGCGCGGCGTTGAGTTCTGCCACTCAACTCGCAATGCCTGCAGAATTCAGCAGATAGTGGGGAACGGAGTGTGTAACACTAGGTTCTCTCTGCCTACCCTGCTGTGTGCGGGATACAGCGTGAAGCTGATTTTATTTTCATTCTCTCTTACCAAATGATAATTGTAAGCAATAATCTTTGTGTACCAGAAATTTGTAAAAAAATCACTCTTATAAAAATTTCGACGTAGTTAGAGGTCAGGGCGCTTGGACGGTTTTCCGAAAGGTGCTGGTTTGACCCCTGTTAAATTAAAATTATTAATGTTTTATTTAAGTATTAATAAGTTTTCTATAATTTCAGATTATTAGAAGCTGCGTTATTTGTATCTAAAAAGAAGACATACACACAAATATATGCAAGATGTTTCATAAATAGATTGGGTCAGCTCGCTACTCTGCCGATGTTGAACTTCACTGTTCAGAGACTCTTTGATAACTGTCAGATAAAGGAAGAGGTATGTATTAGAGATATATATTTTTTTATATAATATATTTTTCGAGTAATAAAGTGTTATTTCACACTTAGGAAAGGAAAATACATTTTTTTCCTGTCTTGTTAAATTATAATTCTAAGCATTTGTCTTTTGGTACTAGAACCAACTAGATAGGTGCGAGTTTAAATTCCGCTATTTAAAAGTCTTAAGTCTTATGTCAAGACACTCTGTTTCCATTAAAACACCTACGTCCCCAGAGCAAGATAATAAATATATTTTATTCATTTCCTCGAGAGTGAGACGAACCCATAACCTGTCGCGTTTACAGTTGTCGACATGCCTTTGCGCTATAAAGACCTCTTTCTCATCTTTATAATGTTTTTTTTAATACAATTTTTTATCTTTTTTTTTCAGTTTGAGCCCATGTTTGAAGAACTATCAAGTAAATACAGTGCTTTACTAGCCTGCGGTAACACCGGAGTGTTAGTCGCTATAGCTAAAGCATGTTTAAGAATGAAATCTAAACAAATGCAATTTGTTCAGGTATTATTTTATTATGTTTATATTTACACACTGTATCCTACACAAAGAAGGGTAGGCACAGGGAACCAACTGTTAAGACTTTGTTCTTCACTTTTTGAAATTATTGTACATTTTCTAATAATACGGGAGCCGAAGAGGGGACTTTCGGGATTTACTCGAGAGTGGCAGATTAATATACTGGGGAGTCCTCGTACTTGTTTACGTACAAATATGAGCCCCATATATATATGGCCGCCCGTCTAGGTTAAAGGATCAGATTAGTAAAAAAAATTATCAGCTGAAATTCTCGAGCGCGTCAGATTAAGGTATAGTAAGTTAGTTACATGCTAAATCGTATATATTCCACTAATCTGACAATTTGGGAGTGACGTAAAGAGGGGGGAGGGCTACAAAATTGTAAAAAAAACGTTGTCTCGACATTCTCGAGCGTGGCAAATTTTTCTTTTATTTTGAAGGGCCACAAGCCGAAGTAATAAAAATTGATCGATAAAGTTTAATGCAGCTACGAGTTGCCTATATTCCTCTCAAATGATGAAATCGAGTCAGAGGAGGAAGATGATTCTACCGATGAATCTTCATCGTCAGAATCATAAAAAAATAATCATAAGACAGTCAAATTAAAAAATTTAACAGTTCTCAAAACAAAAATTCATTTATTTTCTTATTAACTTGTAATATTTTTTAGAGTTCATAATTTTATATATTTTTTTGAGTGTGACTGTAAAACCGACTTGGTTGAGGGTTCAATTCCTATTCGAGGAGATGAAATATTTACTTAAATTTATATTTCCACTTCTTCGCATTGGTGTCGAGGCAAAATCGCGGCGTTACGTGCTGCCATTCAACATTCAATGCCTTCAAAATTTGGTAGAAAGTGGGGAACAGAGTGTCTTAATATTAGGTTCCCTCTGCCTACCCTGCTGTGTGCGGGATACAAAGTAAAGCTTATTTGTTTATTTTATTTATTTAAAAAAATATTAATAGTTGTCAGATTATGCAAGTCCCTTCAGATAATCGTCAGATTATGATATAGCACGTCTAGGGCATGAAGATGAACCATATATATCTTAATCTGACGCGCTTGAGTATTTCAAAATGACGAATTTTTTTGTACATTCCAACAATGGTTGCGAGCTTGCGTCACATCCAAACCGTCAGATTATTATATAATACAAGAGCCTTTTTCAGGTTCACTTAACATCCCCTTAGAAAATCTGACGCGCTTAATGATGTTTTTTTCATTTTTAACTCATATGTACGACCACGTCCATCACGGAAACAGTCAGATTAACATATTTACATTTTTAAGAATACGTAGGGAATTAATGATATCAATATCTGACGCGCTCGAGTATGTCCATACAACAGTTTTTTTTTAACATTTTTAAAAATCTATAGCCGCTCACCCCACCGATCAAAAGATAGGTGTTGTATGACATTTTTTCTTGTTATCATCTAAGCTTCGCAACCCAAAACTCTACGACGCTCGAGTAAATCCCGAAAGTCCCCTCTTCGGCTATGTGATATTAAAATTGCAAAAGTTTTAACGTAACGTAAAAATTCTCTTACAGAATCTAGAAAAAGCTTTAAACTGTACCGACAATACGAACCAGTTTCCCATACAATGCTTAAAGTTATTACCATTGGGTACTAAGGATGTTAAGGACTACTTTATAAATGTACATGGATCTGTTATATTGCAAACCATGCTGGATTTTCAGGTTAGTTTATGTAGTGTACATTTTATAAACTCATCATTCATACATTCGGTCATTCCATATATTCACTCATTCATATTGTTTTATTTCCCCGCTCTTGTAAGAAGACGAAGCGCGTGCGCACGGAGAACAGAGTGTCTTAACATTAGGTTAACGGTTAACTTAACGTATGTTGTGTGTAAATTCCTGGGATGGAAACGGACCAGCCCAGGCAGACCAGGGCTATATATGGGATAAAGCGTGAAGCTATAGTATGGTCAACGAGTTGTGACCGACCTAGAGTAAGCTGTAGATGGATTTTCGATTATTTTCTTCCTGAGCGTATATTGTGCAAAAGTTCCAGAAAGCCTAATTTCTTGATATAATTATATTTTTTCTATTTATTGATTTTAGCGTCCAGCGAAAGCGATCAACGGTCTTCTAGAACAGTCTCCGGAAGAATTAGTTTATATATTTAGTGATCCGAAAGGTTGCCATGTCGCCGATGCGATTTGTAAAGGAAGTTTTGTAGGTGTTAAGGCCAGGGATAAATTGATATGGAAATTGAAGGTTTGTTGTGTTATATTTTGTATTGAAATTGAAAAACGAAAGAAAAACAAAAAGTTAGAAAAAATAATAATGTGTCGTTATAAAACAGTAAATAATAAAGCTAGTCGTGGTATAGAGGCACAAGCGTGCGACTGATAAAACAACAACTTGTGGGTTCGATTCCTATTCAAGGACACAAAATGTATATTTTCATTTCAAATCGCGGCGTTGATTTGCGCCACTGAACACCTCTATAATTCTTAATGGGAACAGAGTGTCTTAACATTATTTTAATAACTGTACTATTTTAATATTTTTTGACTATTAACGTATGAATATGAATTCCAGGGTTACTATCAAAAATTAGCGCTTTCCCAACACGGTTCTAGAGCATTCGAGCAAGTATTCGAAGCCGCTACCAACGAACAGAAAGTTAAAATAATGACAGAGTTATCGGATAAAAGTAATTTACTGAACAGCACTAACTATGGCCGCCTCATTGCAACTAAACTGGATGTGAACACGTTTAAACTGTCACAAAACAAATGGGAGCAGAGTAAATTGAAATAAATAGTTATTTGATTATTTTGGTTTAATTTTTTATCTGTGGCTTCAATTACAGGATATTAAATAAGTTAAAATATTTTTAATCTATTTTTCATATGTAGGATATTACAAATATAATTTAAGGCTGTATGGTCTTGATTATTAGCTTTAATTACATTTTATATTTACTTATTAAGAAAATAGAAAACGTACAAAAATTTACTACGCTACGTTCAAAATATACGTTTTCTTAATAAGTACTTTTCTTTCTTATGTGTGGAATAACACTTTAAAAATGTAAAAAAAAACATTTTATATTTATCTGCTACTTAAACTAGGCTTATAACTAGAGACAATTAATATTCTTATTTAATTCATGAAAGATTCCAGGTATGTTTAGATTGATTTTTTCCACACATTTAACTCAATACCTATTAAATTAATTTCTATTACAATTTTACTATTTTACAATATTTATATACAGTTGTTTGTTTTATTTATAAATTCTTTTTTTTTGTTATAATGGAATATTAAGTGCCTGTCTGAGGATAGTGGGTTCGGGATGTGGAAGGTATAAACGAAGTGTCATAACCTCTACTAAAGAGGATATCACCACTTCGTTTCTATTTTAAGTGGCCATTTATAAATTGTATTAAATTTAATTAAATTGTATCAACCTTTTGACTACATCGTCACCATCGCATTCGTCAGACCCTGGGCTTCGTGAATCGTTGAACCTTGAACCTGTACTCATCCCCTATTCTTGTTCAATCATAGAATCTTTCTTCTCTCGCGTAAAAGTGAGGTGGAAGGTGTTTTTAAATTTTTCGGTACCGGCCTCAAATAACAGTATACGCTGTTTATTGCAATACTTTTTGCTTTTCCCCAACAACATAGTCTGTAAGAGAAGCAACTATTTTTGACTGTTATAAAATATATAATATTTAGTCCTTTTTACTTTCTTTCATACGATAGGTATATTCGATTGTGACAATGAAAATAAACATACAGTGCGGAAAGTAAATGTTTTACTTTATTTATAAAAAAACAATACAAAATTTACTTATTTAAAATTAAATCTACTTATTATTTTAAAAAAAAGTAAGTTACGTTTACATTTTTATAATAAATTTAAGTATTTTTTATAATAAATTTAAATATTTAAAACAGACTTTTTTATATAAATTATGGGAAGAATAGGGTATCTAGATCGGGTATTGGCATATTCCATTACATCCCTTAGGTACTTCCCCTGGTTTCAACTTGCATACTTTGTTTCCGCACATGTATTCGCCTTTCCTTAGATTTAGTGATGGTGGTTGTGGATTGTAACCTGAAAAAATTAAAGAAGTATTACATATATCATAAATTAATACATATAAATATGTATTTTTTTGAGAAGTCTTATTTTATCATTTCTTACTGACGTTATTTATGAATATATAAGTGTTTTTTTTTAAAAAAACATTGCAATGCTAATGCAACTCTAAATTCAATCAGAATCAGACATTGGTATGCGAAAATGTTAGACTGACTAACTAATTTTGTTTAAAAATACCTGACTGTATATGCTACAATTATGCATTCGTTCCTAATGCTTTAAAAGTATTATTTCTCCAGTCTGATAAAACAAAGGACTGCATTAGGTATCAGCATAACGGGATCAGGTAACGGGAGTTGAACCCGCGTCTCTTGGAAATCGTTCAAGCGCACTAACCCCTACGCCATATGTTCACGTTTGGCAAGTGTCTTAACTCTACATTCTCTTTGCCTATCCTGCTATTTGCAAAAGACTAATAATAAATTAATAATTAATGCAAATACCTTTAACACCAGGTTCAACTTTATGTGGACTAAATCTTACAAATCGTTGCGACGGTCTGCTCATAAGCCAATTATAAGGATTTGTGGGCGCTGAACTCGCCAAGACGAGCACCAGGCAGGCTATGATGAAGGATAGCTGGAAAATATTATAGTTTTATTATTAGAACAAATAATTACATTGCCAATTCGATTACCATTTGAGAGAAATCATTATTTTCATTCCCTTTCTTCCTTTTGGTAAGAGCTAACAAGACAAAGTGCAGCGTTGAGTTCCGACACCCAACACGCAACGTCTCGACCTAGATTCGGTATACTTACACCGTGAAGCTGAAAAAGAAGGCTATCATAGCAAAAATGGCGCAGAATTTTGCCTGACAATATATTTTTTTTCTTGTAACAAAATAAAAACAATGTAATCGATATTACTTATAATACACAAAGAATAAGGAAACACGCGTATATGACCATATTGATAATATCTAATTAATAATGTATATTAGTTACTATAAATGTATACGAAATATGTAAGATATTTGAAATATGTAACAAATATTATAACTAACAATCGATTCGATTAACTGCGTCGATTCGATTTGCGTTTTTTTATTATTTTTGTTTAGCGTCGCGCTGAATCCCGCACATACCGAACTCTGAAGGGGTTGCGTGTTGAGTGGAGGAGCTCAACGCCGCGCTATGCTTCGTTAACAGAGAGAAAATAAAATTTAAAAAATTGGGCGGTGGATGGGTAAATCATAACACTAGGTTCCTTCTACACACCATGCTACAAGCGGGGTACAACCTGAAGCTATAAAAAAAACTTTTTCAGAGCCACAATGTGTTATATGCAAACATTGCAAGTTGAACAGAAGCCTTTAAAAATATTTTCTCATAAATTAGTAAATATATTAACAAATACAATCGAACTCTAAAAATAATATATGAAAAATTTACTAATTAATAAAAACCAGGAGTGTAGGACTGCGTCACGTGATGGTTGTCAGTTCAATTCTCAATCGGAGAATGATAATATGATGATAATATTAAATTATTGTCATTTCTCCGCTGTGTCGGTAGACAAAGGGCGACGTTGAGTTGGTACGTGGGGAACAAAGTGTGTTAAAACTAGAAGTAGGTACCCACTACCTACACTTATTTAACGAAAAAAGGTACAAAAAGGGACCGTTTCGTCTATGAGGAATAATGTCTTAATAGGAACGGAGTGTCTTAAGCTTAACACTAGAATTTCAAATTTACTATGCGGTACAGCGTGAAACTAAATAAAAGAGAAGTAAATAATATATTAATTTATAAATATCCTTACCAAAAACCGCATGTTGTCAGTTTGTAATGTAAAACGAGACTGAACTAAACGGGTTAGATGACCTGTACACTACAACACCACTCATATGACCTCACTTCACACTACTACTGATATTTTGTGATTTTGCTTAAAAATATGTACTATATTGTATGTACACACCATTGTGGCTCAGTGATAATGTCCGACTGTAAGCGTGATAGTTGTGAGTTCAATCTTCAATTGGGGAAATGGTTAGTTCTTATTTTGCTTGTCATTTACCTAGTTTTGTAAGTGAAAAGTTAGTGTTTTTATGTATTACTCTACTCTATAGGTATGCATTTTTTAAATATTACAGAGTGAGGACCGGAGTGCCTTAACACTAGGTTCCCTCAGCTCACCCTTCTATATGCGGGATATAGCGGGAACCTAAAAAAAAGAATTTATCCTACCTAGCACAGGCAGACAGCAATATATAGATGTTTTTATATAAAAATATGAAGACTTTCTCTTAATATATTTTGGTTTTAACGTATCCTCCGCATTATAAAGGTCAATTAAAATGATATGATATATAATTTTGTATTCAAAAAAGGGGGTTTTTACAAGAAGCGTACAAACCATAAAATACAAAGGGAATACCTGGTGATAAAAATAAATCAACAAATTTGTAAGCTCTTGAGGGACGTTGATAACGTACAATTGATATAAATACAATACAAGAGAAAGAAAACTTATTTAGGAATTAGCAATTCGTAGGGATTTATCACTACGAATAGAGTTAGGTCACAAATATTTTCATTTCAAGAGTCTAGTTCAAATACCGCTACGTTTTCTTAATTTTTTTATATTTTCCAAAAAAAAAATTTTTTTCCTCAGTGTACAATAATTATTGGCACTTTAAAACGTTCAAAAAAGAGATATGTCACTACTTTGTGTTTCCTGATTTACTATGATTATTATGTCTAAGTTAGGCCAGTCGTGGCGCAGGGGCCGAAAGTGTGACTGTAAAATCGACTGGTTGTGGGCTTAATCCTCACTTGAGAAAATGAAATATTTATATTTTCATTAATTCACTCTGTTAAATTGTACTACCCAACACGCAATGCCTCTAGAATTTGGCGGAAAGTGTGGAACGGAGTGGCTTAACACTAAGTTCCCTCACCCTACTCTGCTGCGTGCGGGATACAGCGTGAAGCTGAAAAAAAATAAGACTATTATTTACCTAATTATTACTTGTGAAACAAACACACATAACGTGTTTTCATATTAGGTATATTGATTTAAATGATCATGTCTCATATAATGACCTCACGTGTTTCCGCGGTCTTTAAAATGTTAACCGACAAATTGAATATAGACTTATATTTAAATAATCATATATAAAATTCAATGTATGTATGTTTATGCGTGTTTTTTTAATGTTTTTTTGTATGTATTATCTACGTCCTGCGAAATAATTTTAATTGTATATCAACATTTTTAGAAGCCAGTCGTGGCGCAGGTGTTCAAGTGTGTGTCTGTAACTGTAAACGCGACTGGTTGTGGGTTCGATCCCCACTCCAGGAAATGAAATATTTATTTATATTTTCATTTATCCGAGTATCCAGAGAAAGCACCAAATGCTATGGTATCACCATTCCTCTTTTGCCTCGTCCACTGTCATAATCCCGCACATACATGCCGTCCGGGAAGATGTATAAGGGGATATTAAGGTAAATTTGGAGTTCAATTGTTTTTTATTTTGCATCTAAATACCTATTGCACCCTTTTGTATTATAGTAAGATTTCTTTTAACGAGTGTTTTTACAAAACAAAACATTAAAAAAGAGGACAGATTAGGCGTGATAAGGGAACACAGTATTGAAGACTTAACTGACATAACCCACTTTTCACCCAATATTCAATATATTGCACTTATAATATGTAAATTATGAATTTTCAATATACGGAAATCTTAAGCAAATTAATTTTAATTACGCCCCAAAACAAATATAGTATACTCACTACATTATGGCTCCTTAGTCATATTAATGATTCATTCTAAGGAACAATAGTAAGACTGTTTAATTTGTAAAGTAAGAATACGTCAACAGTTTTAATGTAAATAAGGAAAATTAATGTCATGGGAAAGTTACAGTAAAGTTATTAGTGTTTTATTTTAAATGTTATGACCCTGATATCAATATTATAGGGCACAGGTTCAATTCCTACGTAAGGCAGGTCTTAGAGTGATAAGATAATCTAAACTTCAATACTAATAATTGAGTTTGTTTATTTCTTTAAACGCTAAGATCTCTGGATCTAATGGTCCGATTTACTTTCTTTTTGTTTTGTATGAAATTTACATTCTTCAGAAGTGGTATAGGCTATATAACATTACGGTGTAAATCTTAGTTAGCCTTAAATAACGAAATAACAATAATAAGAAACACGATCGAATTGCTTGAAGCGCGTGCGCTGCCAGTTTAGTAAATAATATGACAGTACGTTGTATGACAAAAATATTCAATTTTATTAGTTCTAAAAAAAGTCCGCGATACCATATATTTATCTCTTATAAATAAGTGACAGCAAGGCATTTTGTGACAAAAAATAATTGAAAATTGTAAGGTGATATATCATCGATTTTTATTTCACATTTTTTATTTCACATTTCACATTTATTGAAACTTTTGATCGAAATTTCATCAAGATCATCAAGGAAATGTATTGAAGATATTCTTCGACTTTTAAAGCATGTAAATTGGACGTATACTTTTCGAGAAAATGTAAAATTAAAATAATTCAACGCTCTGCTTAACCTCGAGTCCCGCGGGGGGCGCGCTTGCCGCCGATGACTTCCTATCATACAACCACGTCGTGTTCATGATTGAATATATCAATCTGTCAATCATATTATTATAGCCGCGACGGATCGACGGCTGTCTATGGGTAGATGACCTCAGTGCCTATCCATTTCACCCCCATGTATGTTAGCCGATTTTCAGTGGTTCGGCAGTCTTGAAGTAAATTGGCAAATAAATGGATAGGCACTGAGGTCATCTACCCATAGACAGCCGTCGATCCGTCGATTGTTACACCTGTATAAACCTATATATTTATTATTTTATATTTTATTTATTTTAGAGAAATCATAGTACATATATTATATGTATAGTAACACTGTAGGGAAGAATGATGAGAGAATTTTTCACAATTCTTACGAAACGAAGTTACGGACGACCACTTGTATGAATTTATTATTACAGTGAAAAAAAATTAATTTAGATATCTAAACCCCCGAGTGCATCGATAACAAATGAATAATTAAGTTAATTGAATGTGTTTAAGAGCACAAAGTTAATTTACTGACCATATTCAATATGACAAGAAATATTCTTAATATTTTTAGTTAGGAAAGATAAAATTGGATTTAGTTTTTCCACTTTGTATTAAAATATTTTACCTTTATGTATTTGTTTAGATTCTCATTGTATCCCGCACAAAGCAGGGTAAGCAGAGGGTACCCGGGAGCCTAATATTAAAACACTTCAGTTACTTACTACCTACTGCCCGATACCCTTTTCAGCTGCAGAACTGAATGTCACTCATTTTTCCGTAACCCGAGCAAAGAAATGAAAAAATTAAATATTTCATTATCCCGAGTGGGAATCGAACCCACAATCGTCGCGTTTAGAGACGCACGCTTGGACCCCTGCGTCTCTACTGTCTCTATGTATTATATATAGCTGAATATATTTGTAATGATATGTTTTCCCTAAGGCTAATCTTTTGTTACAAAAGGCGGCTTACTGTGACAAGCTTCACTTTGCTTTCTTTTGTTGTCAAATGGTGCAGAAAATTCGAAATAAAGGGTTTCATATTTATTACAACACGCATGTTGTATACTATTCGAAATTGTAATGGCGGAGTGGAAGTGAGGATCGTTTACAGTCAGTAAATGAACGTTATGGATTCGATTTCCCACTAGGGGGAATGTTTATTAGTTTTCTTTTCTTTTTTTCAGCGTCATGCTGTATCCCGCAGGCTAGGCATAGGGAACCTGATCACCTGGTCTTAGAAACTCTATTCCCACTAAGACATTTCCATTCCCCACTTTCTGCCGAATTTTTGAGATTACATGCTAAGTGGCCGAACTCAGCACCGCGCTTTGCCTCGTTACTAGAACGAGGAAATGAATATATTAAATATTTAATTCCAACGAGTGTGAGAATCGAACCCACAACAGTCCCTTTTATTCACTTTGAGGTAAATGCTCTTTTTTGCAGAGTGACAGTAAACTATAAAAATGGACAAAAAATTGAGAGCAACCACCTCTCTCATAAATTTGTATTTAGATTATTTATATGCAACAAGCTTTGATTTCAAGAAATCCAAACTGGAACTGAACAAATCTATAAATTCCAATGTGTCGCTTTTAGAATCGCTTTTTGGAACTACTGTGATAATAAAATGTAAAAAAGTACATTTAAAAATTATATTATTAACTTTCATAAAAAAGCCTAGTATCACAAAAAATAATAATTTATTAAAACAACTATATAATATTTTAAACCAGATTATTACCTATGTATTTAAAATTAACTATTTTGTAATATCGCATTTCATACTAAATAACGGAAATACAAAAGATGCACATTATATCAAAATTCAATATATGGTTGTTTTGTTGAACAAATCCTTCATTCAAAACTCAATTATTCCGAAGTATATAATATTTGTTTTCTGTATAAAATTATTGAGTACCACTAATTAATTTTTAAAATATGTTAACATAACTAACAATATGACAGTTTAAATTTTAGTAGTAGTTTTTGATACCTTAATTAAAGAGCGGAATTGTTAGGTATTTTTTCTAATTATAGATAAAAATGTGAAGGATTACGGTTGTTGTTCTGTTCTGTTCTATTCTGTTCTTTTATTATGACGTGTCGAGTGTGCCAGTTGAACACTACAATTCCTCAATATCACGTTTTATGGAAAACACACGAAAGAGGTTGCACGATAAAAAAGCGATAATATTACACAACAGAATAATATGATTACTTATAGCATTTCATTTGTAACATTTCAAAAACATTCTCATTTTACAAAAAACAAAAATCATTCATAGATAGTAATATTAATTCAAAGTGTAGAATAGTTATCAAATATTTACATATGTATCTATTTACTACTTAAAATCAGTGAATATGAATTATTATATTATACAAATCACTGTGTACTCCGTTTGATATTTGGATTCACAGAGTAAAGCTAATGCATCTATCTTGGAACTTAAAGCAAAAAGGATTTAAAATTTACACATTTATGTGTCTCTAACTTGTGTTGCAATCCAGCTAAGGTAAGGACTCAGTGGTGTTGACATTCCCGCAGTGAATACTTGTTTCATCGTATCACAAGTGTCTGCGTTAGCAGCTGTCATAACTCCTATGATACCAGTTGAGTGAATGATAGGCCCTCCTGAATCTCCACTACAAGACCTTGCAGGCTTGTTGCACTCCCAGGACAAGCAAAATAATGGTCTCAAAGTATTAACAAAACGATAATTTAGAAATGTCAAAGAACATTTGACAACTATCGCTTCATATACTTGAAGCGTTTTATTAAGTGATATAGCATCACTTACGCCTTCTTCTGATTTGGTCATTCCAAAGCCAAATATTGAAACTTTGTGCCCGTACAAAGTGCGATAATCGACTGAGCTAAATATTCCCAGCACTGAAACTATCGCCTTACTTGTTTTCAGCAAACCTACATCATTAATTATAGTTATAGGTTTATTTTTGGGAGCTATCTGTTTATAACCAGGATGCAATACAGTGTTTATTATATCACTAGCACCCCATTCGTGATGCTTTTTCTCCGAGATTGCATAACGAATGACCATCTTAGATTCACCTGTATTTTTATTTTGTAGGGTAGAAATCGTGCGTATGAGTTCAACACAATGTCCTGCAGTCAATGTCCATACTGGCGTAACAATACTCCCGGTACAAAGAGATTGATATAATTCTGATTGTGTCCCTTTACTAATTTTCACAGCTAGAGCAACTGCATAGGGGAACTCTCCAGGAACAGCATCTCGTCCTTGAAAGATTCTTAACGAATCAATATTGCAATGTATAGATTGAAAATTATAAATACAAATAATAAAAATCAATGTAGAAATATTTCCTAACATAGCTAACAAAACTTGTGTTTAAAAATAAATGATTAAAAAAATCCTTTATATTATTATTGTTTTGTAGAAATGCATAAAATATATTATTACCACCAATATATTATTACTATAAACACAATAAATTGGTTTTGCGTAATGTTCACAGTAAAAATATGTTTTTATTTGTTTGAACGTGATAATTTCAGGAAGTAATGTTTGACTTGAAAAAAATATACTCGTGTTGGATAGATGTATGTTGCATGATGTATGTTTTCAATTATTACAAAATATGCCACAAGGATTGGCTCTTGTTTAGCTGCAGTAACTCCTACTAAATTCAATGAATGGTTATCATAATTTATAAACAAAGCTTTATGTTTTTTCCATTATTCTTTGTGGAACACCAGATGCCGTCCATCCATCCTGACAACATTATCGTAATATTGAGATCTGCAGTTTGTTAATGAAATTTCATCTTCTGTTTAAAGATCTTTATTAATTTTATTACTCTAAAATTGTATTATCAATCGAGGCTGCATTTTCTCAAGATTCTTTGATGGAAACTTTTTATAGATAAAACCAACATCTACATACCGAACGATTTGGGATATTTGTTCTCGATGAGAGATAATCAAATAAAGTCCATAATATTTATTTTTTTTGATATCGTTGCTACAAGAGGTATGATTCCATTTTAAAGTGTCAAATATGAAATAATTTTTGGAGTTTCTGTGGCATGTTTACTACTTGCGGATCAAACTGAACTACAAGGTTTCCTACATTTGTACCATTTTGAAGTGCTAGTTTTTCAACATGGCCACGAAGAGGAAGATTTTGTACCTTATACAAGCTAATATTTCGCCATCGTTTTTTTTCATACTGAATATCGCGCTTCTTATGATAAATCAACTTCCTTTCTATTTATTAATCGTCGTTCTGTTTCTTTCCAAGCTGTAAGTGATTTTCGGTGATTTAGACTTCTTTCATAGCTAATCATTTTTACGTAATAAATAATCAACAAATCAATAGGCGGCATGAAAAACAAAATCTTGGCATTAGATGATGTCTCGTCTCCTCATTTTCTACAATCGCCATTATAATATTCAAAGGCAAGCAAATTTAAAAAATTAAAGTAGGTTTCCCTATTTTTGCTGCGGACAATTTTTAAGGACTTCCTGTCCATTCGACGGCCGCAAGCAGAGGTTCGAGAATCGCAGTAGACGCCCTTACCACCGTCAGCATCCTCACAAGCAGCCACATAGTTCTTGCAAATTTTTCAGGGACAGAGTACCGTCATCCCTACCCACCCGGTGACGCTGTAAAAGCCAGCAGGGCCAACAGCATTAACCTCAATACTTAATACTAATTACTTAATACTAACAAAATGGGAAGAAAAAAATCCAATGACGTCTATAATTATTTTTTACATTTTTAAAGTGTTATTCCATACTTTCCTTAGTGTAAAAATGTAACACTTATTATTTATTACTTATTTTAAATAAAACTCTTAAGCCTGATTAATCGTGTGTATTGATAATAAAAATAATAAAATTGAAATCTTTTATTTTCGTTTTCGCGTGTATTAAGTTTGAGATATCCCATGCGATATTTAAATAACCATGTTAAGAATATTTTTAGAAATCTAGATATATGTACTTAATTAAATACATATATTTAAATAGTTTTAAGGACCTTTTGGCGCCTCTCTGTGAGTAGCGCCCGGGGCATTATCGGGGAACAAAGGAACAGACATACGCGCTAAAAACATAAATCTCCTTCTGGTCTTAGCCGCTGTCGGGTAGAAAATATCTACTTTCTAAATTAAGAACAATATTTTTTTCTACTATCACTCAAGACCAAATGCCTTATAAATTTTCATGTGAAAAAGCTAATTTTAATATTTATATTAATATCAAAATTTGATATCCTTTGCCATCAAGAGTCGTGACAGGCTGACATCGAACCTGCAACCCCCGAGGGCTTGTTGCCGTTGAACAAAGTTATGTCATGTCATATTACAAAGTGTATACTGTCAGCTTGGGCTTGAGACGAGTGAAAGTGGATTTAACGTTTAGAGATTTTGTTTGGTATACCAAAATTTATTTAATGTTAATGTTTTTATTAATTTATATTTTATTTTGTGTATTTTGTATAGAAATAAATATACATAATTAACAATAAACATATATTTTAGTAACTGTTTCAATTTGCATATCCTGCGGTTAAAGTTGAAATAGTTAAAATAAGCTGTATTTTGATTATAATATTTTTTTTGATTCATATTTAGCTGGCTATTTAGTAAGCGGAAGAAACCTCCGCTAAGATAATTCGATCCCTACTTTCCGAATTCTCGAGGAATTGCGTGTTGTGTGACAGAACATTTTGTCTTGTTACTTATTTAGAAAACGTATAAAAATTTGAACGTAGCGGGACTCGAACCCGCGCCTCCTGGAAACAGACCAGGTTTCCAGGAGGCGCGGGTTCGAGTCCCGCTACGTTCAAATTTTTATACGTTTTCTAAATAAGTATTTTTCTTTCCTAAGTGTGGAATAACACTTTAAAAATGTTTAAAAATATTTTGTCTTATTACCAGAGCGAGAAAATGATTATAATACATTCCAACGAACCCACAATCACCGCGTTCACCGCCGCACATCGTCTCACGAGTCACAACCCACGAGGCTGCCCGTGACACTATTATTGATGACTATAATAGACAACTTAATTTGATTTTCCAATCACATAATTAACTTTGGGCTGGAAATATTCAGATTTTCTGAATAATTGCCTCGCGAACAAGTGTTGTCAAGTTGACGTCGGAGCTGCACAGTGGGCACTCAGTAGACGGTGCGCGGGTCCAGTGGTAGCCCAATCAAATCTGTCAGTATGGGCGACCACTCGCTGGCTTCACGTGAAATTACATTTTGTGTTGGGGCCATACGTTTTGTGTGTGGGGGATAAGTCCTGGTTTATTTGAAATATCTAAATATAAAATAATATTTATGTGATTGGACGTGAAAAATAAGAATTTCTTGTCCATTTTTTTGTTAAAACTAAAAAAATAAAGCTCCTAATGGGAATCGAATTCACAACAACCGTGGTTACTGTTGACACCATGCCGCTGTTGTTGCCTAGGGTGCCTGACTGTGTTTGTTAATTAAATATAGGCAAATGTTATTAATTATATTATTTTAATAAAATGTACTTCTAGTTATAATATGTTTATAAACGTACCATAAAAAGTATTTTTGCAGTGTAGAAATGAAATATTTATTTAAATTTATATTTCCATTTTTTCGATCGGGTGTCGAAGTACGCTTCGACTGCTTGCGCTGCCTTAAGTTCTGTCATTCAACACGTTTTGCCTCAAGAATTCGGCGGAAAGTGAGAAAAGGAGTGTCTTAACACTAAGTTCCCTGTGCCGCTTAGGCACATTTATTTTATTTAATTGTCTTACATAAAATGGCTGTCGCGGCGTAGCGGCAAAGCGTCTTACAGTAAACGAAAAGATTGTTTGTGGGCTCGATTTTCACTCAGAGGAATGAGATATTTTCATTTCACTGTTATGATAAGAAGCAAGAGTAGCGTTGACTTCCGATAGTCAACGTTCAATGTCTAAAAAATTCGGCCTAAAAATGAGGACCAAAATATCTTAATAGTAAGCTTTCTCTGTCATATCGCAAAGAAAAAATATTTTTCTTTACATAATTACACATTTATGACCACATCATTGAAGAATTAGACAAGGCGAACCTAGTGATCATCTCCACATCGATAAAAAAATACAAGTACATCCAATTCATTATAATTTATTTAAAATAATAATAATAATTAATAACATTAATCTTTATTTCCTCAACGAAAGTAAATACAAAGACAATAAAACGTTACATGAAAGAGGCTTGTACATGTTATACAAAATAAGATGGTTCCCTAAACTAGGAACAAACCTGTATTTTAGGGAGAAGTGAGTCTGGAAGTTTATGTTTGAAAAAAAAATTATATTATACAAACCGAAAATTTATAATTTTTAAGTTTAAGACTAAACATTATAAATATATATGTCTTTCTAAAGGAAGAAAAAAAAATAATAATTAAAAATTTAAGTAAAAAAGAAATGTGCTGGTATGTGTGTGTATGTGCATGCGTGTGTGCGTATGTGTATATTTTTGCGTGTGTGCGTGCGTGTGTGTGTGTGTGTGTGTGCGCGCGTGTGCGTGCGCGTGCGCGTGCGTGAGTGTGAGTGTGAGTGTGAGTGTGAGTGTGAGTGTGTCTGATATTTCTATTAGAACGTTTGTTCAGATTATACTGGACGGGAACTTCAGTATGTCTACGCAGGATGGTGCGAAGAATAAATAGTTGTCTAACTGTTAAAACATTAGCTAATTTATAGAGCTCAACTGTGGAAAATCTCATAAGTTTAAAATGCATGACCTTTAGGACTGTGCGTTGTGCGCGTTCATCGGATAATATAAGGGTCCTGGCGGCACCTCCCCATGCAGGAATGCAGTAGCACAAGACAGACTGACAAAGGGAAAAGTAGACCACACGAAGAGTTTCCAAACCAGCAGAGTGTCGGAGAAGTTTAAAAAGGTAGATAAGGCGCCTGAATCTAAAAGAAATAAAGAAATTATGAAACAAAGAAAAATATAAAGAAAAATCATAAAGATAGGAAAAAAATGAGCGCAAATAATGGTCACCGCTAAAACCACGTCTGTCGGTGTCACACAAAAGTCCTCTAGGCGTATGCTTTAATCACACACACGTCAATACTTTGTCATGTCGATATTAGAGGATATGGTACGTATTATATTTTTTATATTGGATTTTATATTTTTAGCAATAAATGTTTATGAAACGCTTCAAAAAATCTGTAACAAATAAGAAATTAAAATTAATTTAGTTTCCCATTGTATTCCACAAGCAATAAGGTAGGCAGAGGGTGATTAGACAGACCTAGTGTTAAGACACTCTCTTTCCCGATTTCTGCATCATTATTGAGAGCCCTTTTAATATTTATTTTATTATGTTTTTTAATTATTATTAACAGCGGCAACGAAAATATATCAACTGTGAAAATTTTAGCTGTCTCACCATCACAACAAAGGCAAAGTGTAGTAGGAACTCTAATAAATTGTATTTAAACCTTTTAGTGGCGAATTTAGAACGTAATAGGATGGTTATTGAGCTAATCTTAGGAGTAGTGTTGTTATTACATAGCTGAGTTACGTTACAGCGTTCAGCTCCGCAACCTAATACGCCGAATCTTTAAATGAACGGTAAGTGGACGACAGACATTCTTGACAATACGTTCCCTCTGCTAAAGACGACTCCCACTCAAATAATAATTTTCTAAAAATATTTTCAAAATAGAAGAACTTCTTATTTCAACGTCTACATATTATTTCTCTTATTTTTTTATATTATAGGATATTTCAAATTATATGGCCTTAAGGCCAGTAGTGGCGTAGAGGCACTCGTGTGCGACTGTAAAAGCGACATATTGTGACTTCAATTCCCGCTCAAGGAAATTAAACATTTCATATTTTAATTTCTTCGCTCTGATAACAATACAAAACGCGGCGTTGAGTTTCGCTACTCAACACCAAGTGCCTACATTATTTGGTTCCCAGATTCCAACCCTGCTGCTATGTATAGTTTAGTTGGGAGCATAAAACAAAGAAAAATCTAGTTTTTACGTATGATTACACAAAATGCAGCTTTATTTTAATCGTTCAAATTACAATGGTTCTGAATTAGTAACAAAGTTATATTTCGAAATTGTCCTTTCTTTTTGCTTCACGTACTAATCGTTTAGTGGAGAAGGTACAAAATATATGTAGTATATAATTTTGTTGTACACAGTTTAAGGTAAGTGAGGTATAAATGAAAAAATATATTGGCACTCAGACTTGAAACATACTCACGAACCTTTAATTCAACAACTAGGTTATTTTATAATTTTATTCTTTAGAAATGTTTCTAAGGCCAGTCGTTGCGCAGGGATCACACGCGTGCGAATGTAAACGCGACAGGTCGTGGGTTCGATTCCTACTCCATTTCCTTGTTCTGGTAACAACGCTAAGCGGCGTCGAATGCCACCACTCAACACACGCAACGTTTCGAACATCCAGCGGAAAATGGTGGACGGAAGTGTCTTAACACCACGTTTACCCTTCTTGCTATGTGCTGGATACAGCGTGGGTTTTCTTTAATTATAGTAAATGTAGGATAAAAATCCTACATTTACTATAATTAAATAAATCAGCTTCACGCTGTATCCCGCAAACAGAAGGGTAGGCAGAGGGAACCTAATGTTAAGACACTCCGTTTCCCACTTTCCGCCGAATTCTGGAGGCATTGCGTGTTGAGAGGCGGACCTCATCGCCGCACAGAGCGAAGAAATGGAGATATATATTTAAATAAATATTTCATCTCCTCGAGTGCGGATCGAACCCACACTTTGTGCCGCTGCGCCACGACTGGCCTCTACTATAATTAATAGTTTCATATCAACTAATAAAAGTCTACAATGTGGTTTCTAGCAATATAACACTGTGGAATGAGTGGGCATCATAAAACAAAAGCAGCAGTAAATTCAAATTATTATTCTAAAAGAAAAAGTACCAGTTGAGGTAGCCAGTTATTTCTAAATAACTTGTTAATTTGTATCAAACTATTAATATTTTCTAATTGACTTTAAATGCATTTTTAATTATATAAAAATCTGTAGTATTTTTAATATCTAATACAATAATATATTAAAAATCGGTAACACGATATTATTTAATTGGTGACGAGCGCTTCGATGGTTCCCAAGAGGCGCGGGTTTGAGTCCCGCTACCTCCTTTCTAAATATTTTCATCACTGATGTAGTGTATAGTATAATCTTTAATGCAATTTTATATTTCTAAAGCCTGTTTTATGTCCCCAGTTTATGATGTAAGTCAGCTATACACACAATATACCTACATAGCTAAAGGAAATTACTAACGGCACCTACATTTAATAGTACAGGAAATTACATACAAATGTTAGTCATTAATTTTACACTATTATTCTTAATTGTGCGGAAAATCATTGCAAATATTATGTTATGATGTGTATTAAATCTATAATTAATATACTTATTAATAAATTGAAAATAATTTTATTATTAAGCCGCGGGGACAGTTACAGCTTCGGCTTTTGGCTTCTTCACGTTTGTTAGCTTCGTGCTGTTTCCGGCAAATAGCAGAGTAGGCAGAGAAAACCTGATGTTGGTCACTCAGTACCCATTAAGATACTTCCGTTTCCCACTTTCAGCCGAAATCTTGAGGCATTACGTGTTGAGTGAGGGAACTCAAAGCCGCGCTTTGCCTAGATAAGTACTTAAGTAGTATGTATTCGTTAATTTCATACACACCAAATACGATCCTCCAGAAGTGTGTCAGACCTTGCGAGCCCAATCGTCGGTGCCTCGAAACTAACAAAAAAATAATAATAAAAATAAAATAAAAAAATAATGAAACATTTGAATCGATTGCGCTAGGTCCTAGAGCTGTATCTCTAACCGTTCCAAATCCGCTTTTTCATTAATAAATCCGACTAGTCGATTCGCTAATCAGTCACCCTCATTAAGCCCCCGCCCGGCTAGCGATGTAATACGTCACAGTGTTGCTGCCTCACAATATATTCTGTCTCTTTCTTGCATTGCTAATCACCTAACGACGCCACAGTGCTTCTGTCTGTTTGACGCTATGTAGACTACTACTTAACGCAATTTCTCTCGTTTTAATCAAAGCGTCAGTAACCACGATACAGTACAATATTGTAGAACCCGTGATATTAAATCGCTTTCTGCAAAATTATTTTCTTGTTACAATCTTTATGAATTTATTTAGTCTATTGTATTTTTTATTATACAATGTTTCAAGTAATGGCGCGCCGGTGAAATAATATTTTTTTATTAAAAAATTCCCATTTAATATATATTTTTTATTAAATCTAAATACTTCTATTGTATTTTTTATTATATAATGTTTCAAATAATGGTGCGCCGATGAAACAATATTTTTTTATTAAAAACTTCCCATTTAATATACATTTTTTTATTCAATCTAAATACTTCTGTTGTATTTTTTATTATACAATGTTTCAAATAATGGTGCGCCCATGAAACAATATTTTTTTATTAAAAAACTTCCCATTTAATATATATTTTTAAAAATATATTAAATGGGAAGTTTTTAATTACATATTGTTCATTGAGTATAAAAAAATTTCAAGGCACCGACGTTTGGACTCGCAGGGTCTAACACACTTCCGGAGGATCGTATTTGGTGTATATGTATTCATTCGTTGGTTGTAACGAATACATACTACTTAGATACCAGAACAAGAAAATTAAACTATTAAATATTTATTTCTCCGAGTGGGAAAGAACCCACTGCCGTCGTGTTGACAGTCGCACTCTAATGCTCCTGCGCCAGGACGGTATTTGTTGACTTAAAATTATTTAAGTATGCACTTTTGCCATCTCATAAGTAGTTCATTGACCTCTTTACTAAAAAATCATTCCCATCGGAGTTGAATTTGTTTCAAGAAGTTATCCAAATTTTAAAAAAGATGGTAATCTGTGGCAGCAAGGTCCGGGGAGTACGGTGGAAGTCATCGACATTCCAACAGAAGCTCTTCTAATTTGGTAGCCGTCAGTTGTGCAGTGTGGTCTCGCGTTGTCGTGGCAGCAGTGGCGTAGAGCGATTGACCAGCCTCGGCAGTTTAGCAGCTAGCTTTTCTATCATGGTTTGCAATTGCTGACAATAAACCAGATTTTACAGAATAGGCCAGATTTTAGATAAACTGTAATGAACGACACCGACATTAGTCCGCAAACGCTTACAGGTTGGCTGGACCAATGGATAACTTATTTTAGGTTAATATAATGGTTAACTTTTTTTAGGTAAATTTTCGTTTGGGGCAGGATTTGGCTAGCTTACCAGGGTCTAGCTAAGGCCAGTCGTGGTGCAGGGGCACAAAGTGTGACTGTAAAACCGACTGGTTGTGAGTTCGATCCCGACTGAAGGGGCGAGGAGATGAAATATTTACTTAAATTTATATTTCCATTTCTTCGCTCTGGTGTCGAGGACAAGCGCGGCGTTGAGTTCTGCCACTCAACACGCAATGCCTCCAGAATTCGGCAGAAAATGGAGAATAGAGTGTCAACACTAGGTTCCCTCTGCCAACCCTGCTGTGTCCGGGATACACACTAGTACTACTACCTGTAGATATTAGCGTATCTAGAGATATTTATTGTAGGGCACTTTAGCTTTGGACAAATATGTTCGTGTAAATGTTGTTTTTTGTTTAATTTTACAATTCAAATTTTTGTTGTAAGTAAAATATTTAGGGGCACCAGACTGTTTTTTCCAGATCTTGTGCCATCGTTGATCGTAGATATGTCAAAATTAATATTAATTTTATGAATGAACTTACATAGTCAGGAGTACTTGAAGTGCCACTCTCAAGTTTGGAAAAACATCTTCTCCATGTGAGATTGTAAAAGTAATAAGTTAAGAAAGCGAAATAAAAGTTTGAGAAACTTTGTTTTCTTTGTTTACATTTTGTCTCACGCCCAAATAACATAGAACTAGACTAGAATAGACTATAGTAACTATAACTCTTATTTTTTTAAATTACTTTTTAATATTTTCAGGGATATATATAAAAGAAATAAATGAAACAACATTTTAGACATTTTCTAATTTTTATATTTCTTGAACTAGAACTAAACGTATGGAATGAATTCACGAGTAAATTAGTTATATACATACATACAAACACGTACACTTAAGTACCCTAAGTTTTAGATACATTTAAATACACTTAAATTTTATTAAATTCGAAAATTTACAACGAAATTTTATAATATTGCACAGTGTTAGGAAAAACATTGATATTACTAGACCTTAAGACTATTAAAAAAATATTCGTTGATGTTTAATTATTTACAAATACTTGCGCTACATACTACAATTGTAGGAGATAGGTATATGCTTATTTAAATTAATGGCAATATGTCTACTGAAAAAAAATCACAGCGTGGCGTAACCTGCTACTGTAAATGTGACGATCGTGGGATCGATTCTCACTCGGAGAAGAGAAATATTTGATATTTTAATTTTTTTTTACTCTGGCAACGAAATGACGCGGCAAAAACGAAAAAACGCGGCGTTGAGTTCCGCCACTCAATGCGCAATGTCTCAAGAATCCGGCGAAAACCGGGAAACCGATGTACCTTACCTTGTTATGTGCGAAGATGTATCTTCGCACATAACAAGGTAGTAGTATTTTTTTTACTTCACGATGTATCGTGAAGTAAAAAAAATACTTCTACTTCCGGCTATTTGGAAGAAAACATAGTGTTATAATTGTTTTGGAGTTTTTGAGTTTGTTTCTGAGTTTTGTGTGGTCCATGCCTAGTCGAGGGAACGGCAATTCTTTTTCAGCATGCGCGAGCGCCTCGTTTGCCTTGTTACCAAATCGAGAAAATGAAAATTTTAAATATTTAGGCCGGCAACTGTAGCTCTTATGATGTTACACGGGGTCGTGGGCGGCGGTGATCCATTAACATCAGGTGACACGTACGCTCGTTTGCTTTGTCTTTTTCCAAAAAAAAAACATTATATTTTACAAATCAAGCCCTTTCATTTGATACCCATACGAAGTTTGTACAAAAAATAGTAATTTGCTATTTTATTTCGGCGACCATTTTGGATTAACAACAATATTAATTTTATGTAAGTTCAATGTCATCAGAACTGAAGTCGTAGTCCAAATTTTAGCTCAATCGGATACTAAGTAATGGGTCGAGTTAATTTTGCAAGAGTTCACATAATTGTCATACATACGTAACAACGGCAACTCAAATAAAAGCAGTCCCGTACACTTGATTTTATAAAATACTAGTTTGCAAAGATAAGAGTTTGTACTAAAATTAATTTTAAAATTGATTAAATGCCCACCTAGGGTTCCGTACAAAAATTAGAGGTCTCGAGCTTTTTCTGAAATTCAAATTTAGCTTGGCCAATAATACCAAATTTTGCCCCCCTTTTAAGACTATTATTAAATAAAAAATTATTTTTTTTTATTATTTTGCGCTAAATAAACCACAAATGTATATGTATATAGTTTTCAGATTTTTTCCTGAACTATTTTAGTTAGTTTTCAGATTTTTTCCTGTAGATGCTAGCTGCCAAATTTCATAATTCTAGGTCAACCGGAAGTACCCTATTAATTTTTATTCCCTTTATAGTGTCTCAATACGCTTTTTTGCGATAAAAACGGCCATCGTTTTTTTTAAGTAAATGTAGAAATGCGATTTTTTCAGAAAATCAGGAGGCGGTTGAGTATATAATTTATGTTTATATAATATATAGCATAAGTTTGGTATGTTTTAACTCGATATCTTCAAGCACTCTTAAGATAAAGTTTCTTGACAGACAGACAGACATACAGACGACTATGATGACGAGATTTTTTTTTAAAAGATACGGAACCCTAATGACAGTATTTAGATTTAGCTTATTTTTTATAACATCAAACGAAAAATATTATATAGTTATATATGCATAAAACATTTTAAAACCTTCCTGGATTATTGTATGCAGGCGTCATTTCTATAGGTATTTTATCATTTCCTCACTCGTAACTTCACAACCTATAATTAATTAAATAATAACAAAATTATATATTATTATAACTCTTAAAATAAATAACATTAATAATAAACATAGGTTTAATTTATTTCTAAACTAAAAAAAATCGATTAAAAAATAAAATTTAAAAAAACAAACTTTGTTTTCTACACTGTTATGCGAATTTTTTGGAGAATATGGCACATTTTTTTTTAATTACGTAAATAGTAATAACAAAATCAATTATATTATTTTATTGTAATATACTATAACACATATAAACCTTAAAAGTGTCTATAGATAATTATTAATTAATCTATATTTAGTACACATATTAGAAAAAACCATTGCTTTATTATATACAGTGACGATAATTTTATAATATAATAAGTTCATATTTAAATTAGCTAAATGCAAGTTTAATAAATACATAAATTAATATTATTTAATCAAATAACAACAATTATTTACAATAACAAAATAAAACAGTTACAATAGACAAAATTGTTATAAAGTGAATGTGATTTACGGTTTTTGGCCAAAATTAAGCCTTTGTAAAGTAAATAAGTGTAAAAATTCTAACATTGAATACAGAATATAATAACTTTTGTAGTAACTGTATGAAAGATTAAGATTAATTAATGAATTATTTAAAACATTTAATGTAAATAAAAATGAAAGCTCTTAGAGTAAAATATTATGAATTTTAAAATTTTGTAAAATAAAAAAAATATATGGAAAAAAGGTGCAGACTGAATATGTATTTAGTTTTATTAGTTTTAAATAAAAATGAAAATACATAAAAAATATTTTTAAACTAAAAGCATTCAAAATTCAACTAAAAGTAAAATATTTTTATTATTATTTATTAACAAAAAAGATATTCACATTCACCAAAAGTGAAACAACAATAAACAAAAACTAACGTTTAATTCTTTTACCAAGACTTCTCGACACAAAATCTTTATTGAGGCGTCATTTCTTTGAAATTGCCATAATTCCTTGAGAAGAGAGGGTTGACAGCGCGATCCTTTCGGGATTTCCCGGCAGGTTTCTTTCTGTTACCAACCGGTTATCTGTTACCAATCGACTATCTGTTACTAGTCGGTTATCTGTTACCAATCTATTGTCTGTTACCAGCCGGTTATCAGGTAGCAACCGTTCAGGGTTTATGGGAGTATGTAACCGTTCGGTTGCGTTAGTGGTTATGGGAGTTGTTGCGCGTGGGAGTGGTTTGGTGGATTGGGTTGTGGGAGGGGAGGTTCTTAAGAGGGCGGTTGGCTTTTGATCGCGTCCACTGCATACCTGTAGAGAAATATATGAAATATAATTATTATATATAATTTAATATAAGGAGTGATTTGCGACTAAAAACGCCAGAAGAGCAGTTGTTTTTTTAAGTTCTTAGAATTATGGTAACGTTATTATATTGTTAGCAAGCTCGTATAAAAGAGGGTAGATGTAGATGAAAAGACTATTAAAGCAATGCAATTGTGTCAGTTGCTTATAGGCAACGGTCCTTATGGAAGGAAACTCGTGTGAAGTATTGTTATTCATGACGCATATCACTTATTGCTATTACGTAGAATCTCTTTCCGAATAACTTAAAAACATATAGACGATATATTTTTTTATCATGAATAAATATTAAAAAAAAAATATTTTGTGTTATCAGAATTTCAATATTAATAAACATGTCATATGTTTATTTGCAACAACACATTTCAGCCCGTTTACATGTGTGTCTTATAATATTTATCAAATTTTTTGAGGCCATCGTCACACAGTAGCATAGTATCTACCCTGAATCGCGATAGTTGTGAATTCGAGTCCCAGACATGAGAATGATTTTTTTTGCTTGCTCTGGCAACAAGACATATGGCGCGGCATTGAATGTCACCATTCAACACGCGATATTTCGAAAAATATGCGGAAACAAGGATACGAACTGTCTTAGCACTATATTCCTTCTGCTTATCCTGCTATATACAGGATGCAGCATAAAGCTAAATAAATAAATTATTTTAAATAGTAGCGACTAGTTATATTTATACCTGGTGATGGTTTTCCCAGTCCTTGTGTTGGCAGAGCGCGCCGCAGTACCGCGCGGCGCCGCACCCCGAACACGTCTCTTGTGCTTTACGACCGCAATTCCAGCAACACTGTATAAATTACTAACTTTGTAATTTTAAGTAATCCTTGCTGTTTTTTATGAATTGGCTTTATGATGAATTAGATATTATCGTGATCGTAGGTTCTAATTCCACCAGCGATGAAAAGGATATTTGGTTCGCCTTTAAGTACACGTTAAACTGTACAATAATAATGACACAATAGACAATTCTCACTTGACTATCTCACAAATACAAAATATTATATTTTGTATTTGTTCAGAACTAACAAGACAAGCTAATTAAATAGTCTGAAGGAAAAGATAAGACTACTTTCTCCCAATACCGACTTACATTTTGTTGTCCAGAGGCACTAGGACTCAAATCTCGTCCGGGAGGCGGAGAGTGTCGTCTCTCTATAATTCTTTCCATCTTTCCTCGTTCAGCTGCCAACAGCTCCAAAGCCTTGGTCTCTGCTGCTCCAACCGCTCTTTGTAGTTCAAGCAGAGCTTGACGTTTCACCTATTGATAAAATTATAAAGAAATAAAATGTCTGTAAATCAACCCAGTGCTAGGTTCCATATTAATTATAAACGCGTCGGTTATTTGGTTGCCTATTGAAGGAATTAATTATTTCAATTTCTTTTTTCAGTGGTCATTTAAAAAACATCTCTTTCAGATATTGTAGAAAGTAAACAATTAAAATTGGATATTAAACACTATGGCTGTTGGATAAGTCCAGTTAAACAATTTAGGTCTACGTTTAATTTGTATAATTATTTATTTTAATTAAATGTGTGTCTGTGTCCCAATATATTTATAAACTGTACATTGTCCAAATATATATATATAATATATTTGGACAATGTGAAAATTGGTGCTTACCTGATTTACAGCGTCCTCAGCTCGTCTCCGCACTTCTGCGACCCTCTCTTCAGTCTGCCTCACAGCGGCCGCCATTATCTCACTCGCTGCTCTTTTTATGTCATTACTTTCTGTTGGCTCAATCCCTGTTTGTTACAAAATATTATAATATAGTAGCCGCCCGCAACTGTGCATGCGTGGAGTTTATGAGTAAAACTGAAAATGTCGTTTTCTCACAAAGGTCAATTGTATCAAGAAAAATTTTAAAAATATATTTTATTGTCCTTGTCCATGCCTATCCTAAAAATATCTAAAATATCTTAAAAAACAGAAAATTTTACCTCTCTGCTGTAAAATAGCAAGTGCCCGTTTAGTCTTCTCCACCATGCTCAAGATGCAGTTTAGCATCGTGTTGATGTTCTTCCATTCATCATCACCCTTCATCAGACCAGCTGGTCTTGGCTCGGTGAAGGGTGCGTTCATTGATGATACATCGCGTACCGTTATACCACCTGGTGATAAGTAATTGTTTTTTTTTTTATTTTATTGAACACTAAGGTTCCTTTTATTATATTTTTCATATTATTTGCGGAATAACAGTTAAAAATATCAATATTTTTATCTGTTTTTTATGTAGCGGAAATTTATAAGCGCATAAAAAAAATATTTTTGACATTTTTTTTGAGGTCAGTCGTAGCGCAGGGGCACAAAGTGTTACTGTAAAATCAACTGGTTGTGAGTTCGATTCCCACTCGAAGATATGAAATATTTATTTACATTTATATTTTCATTCCTTCGCTCTGGTGTCGAGGCAAAGCGCGGCGTTGAGTTACGCCACTCAACATGCAATGCCTCCACAAGTTTTCGGAAAGTGGGGAACGGAGTGTCTTAACACTAGGTTCCCTCTGCCTACCCTGCTGATAGAGCGTAAAGCTGAAATATTTTTTATAGTTTCACGCTATACCTCGTATGTCTGTTACATAGGTAGGAGGGGAGACCCTAGTGCAAAGAAGCTCCGTTCCTCACACGCCGCCTTATTTTCGAAAGATTGGTGGATATTAATTAGCAGCACTCAACGCCGCGCTTTGTTTTATCACCAAAGCGGGAAAATAAAAATAATTCAGTCTACAAGCGTCATTTTTTTGATCATAAAGTATACAAAAATGAACCTACAATTTTAAACTTATACTTACCATCACGTCTTTCAAATCCAGGATCTGGAGCACTATGGTAACCATGATAGGGGTTGTAGTCGAAGAGACTTGCATTACTTGGCAACGGGTAGAAAGGAGACGGGTTGAAAAGGCTAGGTCTTTTCGCGTGAGGTGGATAGTCGTCGTGTGAACCATTTGTTTGAGTTTCATAGAAACTGTAACGATATGGATGAATTAAATAACATGGCTTTCTTATTTTTTTACATTATTTATTCCACACAATTTCCTAAGATCCACACAATTTCCTAAGAAAGAAAAAATACTCATTTAGAAAACGTAACGCGAACGTAACGTAAAAATTGGAACGTAGCGGTATTTGAACCCGTGCCTCTTGGAAACTCGATTTTCTAAATGAGTATGGTTTTCTTACTTATCACGCGTTTTCCCTTATAGTAAGATAAGGAGGAGAAACTTAGTGTAACCAGACAACGCACGGCATTCAGTTCCGCCACTTACCCTGCTATGTGCTTCATATAGCGTGAAGCTAAAAAAAATATTAAAAAGCACATATACATCGTCGAGTTAGCATTTATAGAGCGGAATTTTACACTTTTAGAGCAACTCTGGCTTTTGCAGGCAACGCCAAGGTACGTTTGTGTTTGTATGTGTGTTTTAAAATATGCATTGTTGTCAGATTAATGGTATGAATAAGAGAAATCATAATCAAAAAAATAAATTAATTAAAAAAATAAATAAATATAAATAAAAAAAAACATAAATCAAAAGTTTTATTTGTCTATACAAAGGCGTTTCGATCATTTTCTATTAATTTGACAACTTTATATTGTAAAGACTTGATGATAAAGTTTTAAACAATCGAGATCGATCTTTTCGTATCGCTAATTGCCTAACTTTGTACTCTATTGTTTTCAAATTTTATTTATAAATAAAATGCTATATGTATTGTTTGATTTAAGGATCGTATAATATTTTACTAAGAGTAAATATAATGAAAGTAATAGATTAAGAGATCGCAGAGATCTACAAGAAAGTCACTCTGGTAAGAATAAGAATAAAAAGCGCCACTCGACACGCAATTTATCGAAAATTGTGTGAGAAGCCCGCCATGTTTTATTAAGTTTAAGCAAATAATTAATATATGTGAAAAAAATTTTAACAAAAATTTTAAGTCTGTCTATAAGGCCGTCGTGGCGCAGTGGCACCACATATAGTAAACGCTGCGTTTGTGGGTACGGCAGGTTCATTTCTTTACTCTGGTAACAAAACACAGTGCGGCGCGCAATGTAAATTGGACGGTGCGTGGGGAACGGAGTGTCCTCACATTAGGTTCCCTCTGCCTAGCCTGCTATATCCCAGGTACAATTTGAAGCTCAAAAATAATCTTAATTGTTTAATTGTCGTTAAATACGGGAATAATTAAATCCCGTAAAAGCCCGATTAAACAGTCGTATCTCGCAGCGGTCTCTCGTTCCTATTATTATTTATTACCAAATGCACAAACTATCGCAATGAGCGTGTGCCATAATTTATAAGATAAGACGAAAAAAAATATTACTCAGTGGTGGGTAAAATTTGGTACAAAGATAAATTTGAAAATAAATAATATAATTTATTGTATAAAATAAGGGTTGTTTTGCTCGCAACTTTGTTTACATCAACTATAAATCGTAAAATTTTGTTTTTAGGGTTCCGTACCTCAAATGGAAAAAACGGAACCCTTTTTAAGACCACTTTGTTTTCCGTCTGTCCGTCTGTCAAGATCGCATACAGGTATTAACCTGAAACTACTATTAAATATTTAGTTCTACGATCCCTTGTTGCACAATAAAAATCAAGCTATTTTTAACATTTTTAAAGTGTTGTTCCACACTAAGGAGAGAAAAATACTTATTTAGAAAACGTATAAAAATTTGAACGTAGCGGGACTCGAGATTTTCTAAATAAGTATTTTTGTTTCCTAAGTGTGGAATAACACTTTAAAAATGTTAAAAATAATAAATAAATAGCATTCTCTCTTCTTTGGGTAGCGGAAATTTGTAAAAATCTCCGTACAGAGATGCTAACAACATAAATAAGTTGTAACAAGTGTATAAAAATTTCGACGTATGTACATATACAAGTGTATAATGATGAGAACGTATGGCTTAGTGGTCGGAGCGCCTGGTCGGTTTCTAGGAAACGTGAGTTCGAGTCCCGTTGCGTTCAAATTTTTATACGTTTTCTAAATAAGTATTATATTTAAAAATCAAGCTTCTAAGTCAACACCATCAAAAGATACAAGCATTTGTGCATCGTTATTCATTACCGCTGCATTTTGTATGACATCCGTGTCGTAATCAAAGCCTATAGGGTGCTTCCCGTAGACCTACGATGTTAAAATTTAGCAGGAAGTAAGAATTTGCACTACAAATTAAGGAAATATATAATTTTTATTTATATAACAGATAAGACCTAGACACAAACTTATAATTAGTTAGTTTTATACAAAATTAATTATACGCCCATAAATTTAAGTTTGTCAACTATTATTAGGTGTTCTTCCCGTTGACCTATCATTCTGCAATTGGTACGGAACTCTAACTTCAAGTCCAACTCGAACTTCACAAGATTTCTTTATTTTCGTAAGAATTTCAAAAGAAAAAGCGAGAAAATGAAACTAATACATCCCTTAAATGGATATCAAACCTACAATCATCAACTCTATCCAAATACATATTTAAACCTTATTATAAATAGCAAGTAAATAAATAAATAACCAATTTAAAATTAAAATTCGCGCTCGCTTATCGCCAACACCACACAACCACAACAACATGGAGCCACGCCAATACATCCAACACGCATTGAACTCAAATGCATTTGAAAGATCGTAATCTATGCGCGGTTTTTGGATCGTGTTCAATTAATTACCAAGTTCTCGTAAACAATGGGCCGCCTTTGTTTAGTGCCTTTTGTTGTTTGCTATCGAATTTTGGGGGACGTTTTGTATTATCGAAAACTTATTTTTTGGGGATTCTTTAATTTAGTTTTGAATGTTTTGAGCTTGTGATTTGTGTTTTGTTTTGTTTTGTTAAGGTGTAAGGTAGTTACAGAATTGTTGTTTGGTAAAAATAAATCAGCTTCACGCTGTATCCGACACGCAGCAGGGTAGGCAGAGGGAACCTAGCGCTTAGACACCCCGTTCCCCACTTTCCGCCGAATTCTGGAGGCATTGCGTGTTGGGTGGCAGAACTCAACGCCGCGCTTTGCCTCGACACCAGAGCGAAGAAATGGAAATATAAATTTAAGTAAATATTTCATCTCCTCGAGTGGGGATCGAACCCACAACCAGTCGGTTTCACAGTCACACTTTGTGTCGCTGGGCCACGACTGGCTCTCTTGTTGTTTGGTCCAGGATAAATATACGACAAAAAAAATCCATTGGGTTTCTTGCTTGCTTGTTCTTCTCAGGTCTAATTTCTGAGGCATTAATCTTAAATGAACCGGTGGTTATTTGTTTGACGTTTTAAAAATGAGGCAATTCAATTGCAATTCTCAAATTTTCCAGTTTATATAATTTATTAAAATTATTCATATAAACTTTGAAATCTTTTTAAAATGAAAAATATTTTATAAATAAAATCCTATTTACATCAGTGTTCGAAATAAATATATTTAGTTTTCATTAAAACACTACCGTTCCCCACTTTCCACTGAATTCTGGAAACAATGCGTGTTGAGTGGCGAAACTTGACGACACGCTTCGCCATCGATAAAAAAATATTAAATATTTGATTCTCCCAAGTGGAAATCGAACCCACAATAATCTCGTTTACAATCGCACGCTTCTGTTCCTCTGCGCCACACTCATGCACCATACTACTCATGAATAATATTTTCAATTTAAAATTACCAACAAAAAATTACAAATTTTAAGCAGGTACCACCAACAACAACAACGTATCAAAACCACACACAATTATAAAAAAAGATATAAAAAAATCACACAACAACCAACTCCAATTCCACCTTAACCAGTATAAGTACATATGTAATTACCAATTGAAGCATGTAAAATTTAAATGGTATTAGTTCTTCAGTAACGACAGCGCCGGCCGCCATGTGACGTCGTCTGATGGCACTCCAAAAGCAATCAGCGCTTAGCCCCGATCAAAAGTTTGTTAAACGATAATTAGGATTTGCGAATATGACTGTTACTTCGCTTAAATTATTATAATTACGTTATTATTTCTAGAGGTTTTTCTAGAGTTACACTATAGACACTTATTTCATAATGTTCTGTATAATATATGAATTTTATTACTTTATATTTTAGTTTTCTTATTTTTTTTATATATAAATTTTATTATTTTTTAGCTTCAGGCTATGCCGCATATAGCAGGGTAGGCAAAGGGAATCTGGGGAGCTAGAGTTAAAATACTTCTTTTCTCCACTTTCCGCCGAATTCTCTCGACGATAATTGAGTTGTGAAAGTCAATGTCGCGCTTTACCTCGTTACCAGAACAGAGGATAAATAATAAATATTTTATTCCCCAGAATGGGAATTACATCCACAGCCGTCGTCGCTTACAATCGTGCTTGTGCCCCTGCGCCACGTGGACCTCATGCATCAATATATTAATTTAAATATCTATTTCATAACGAATTCCTTCTGTTGTTAAAATCAAAACCATTTTCCAAACTTAGGCCTTATAGCTCCACAAGTAATAACTAAGCTATATGAAGTTAATTTAGCTTAAATTATTAGCGTGGTGGGTGCCCGTGCCAAATTTTGTGGACGCGGCCGCGATTCTAATAACAGTAGCTCAATGCTAACGAATATGCATTAGTGGAACGTCGCGTTGCCAAATTGTGCCATAAGTTATGTGTTCCGCGTATGGTGTCGATGGAAAAACTACTATAGAGTTAGGTTAGAATGGAGAGACAAGAGTTAAAGGGGGATTTTTAATATAAAGTTTGGGAAACGTCGATTAGCCTTCGAGAGCACAGTGTTGATGAAGAAAGGAGGGCATGTATGAAGAGGTTGATTATAATGGATCAGGCGAAGGAGGTGTGAAGAGACCGTTGCGTTGGGTGCTCCAAAACGTCTAATTAAAGAAGTTTGGTAAAAATGGTGTTTTAGGCGAGGCTCTTTACTTAATTCTTTCATAATTCTATGTAAAGCTATCCACATATTTAAAAATTTATATAGTTTAAAAATGCCTACTATGCCTCAATAAAACTGTCCAAGTGCGAGTTGGACTCGCACAGGAAGAGTTTCTTATAATTATCTATAAAATCTATAAATCTATCACATTTGTTGTTTTGGAGTCCCCTTTAATATTTACTTTATTCCACTTTTTTCGTATTTAAAACATCATCTGTGAAAATTTCAAATGTCTAACTATTATGGTTCATGAGATATAGCAGGTGTTGATAGACGGACAGGCAACTGACAGCGGAATCTTAGTAATAGGGTCCTTTCACCCTTTGAGTACGGAACCCTAAAAATTTAAAAACCTAATTAATTATAAAACCCACTTTTTCTCCAATTTTCCTTTAAACTGAGAGTAGGTACATTTATGCTAACGTGCATTTATTTCTGTTATTTAAAATTTAGTCTACTATCATAAAATCTAAATAATACTTTAAGAATAAAAAAAAACAATATTAAATCCGCATAATTATATCACGATTAAATATATAGATTTTATATTTATTATACTAATAATATAACCACAATAACTAAACCACTGTAACCACAATTTAATTATCAAATCTATATATAACTATAGATACATATTACACTATGTCATATCCTTCTAAATCGAATGTCATTAACAGCACGGGTTCGGATCCGACCGCAAAAAGTTCATCAAATAGCGTGTGTTTGACGCGAATGTGCTACGAGAGTATCTTGTAAGCGAAGATTTTGATATTTTTTTTTAATAAGAATGACTTAAAAAAATAAAATTAAATCAGCTTCACACTGTATCCCGCACACAGCAGGGCAGGCAGAGGGAACCTAGAGTTAAGACACTCCGTTCCCCACTTTCTGCCGAAAAGAATAACTTAGAGGTAGAGATATCAATAGTATTTAAGGTACGTGGATTCAAACTATTCTTTTATATTATAGATTTTCTTATGTAATGTCAATATTCTACCCTAATTGTTTAAAATACTTTTCGGTAATTTATGTAGTTTATCATCGTTGAGTGCTATCACTCTACATGCAATGCCTTCAGACCGGCGAAAAGTGGGGGATGGAAATGTCGTAATACGAACGAAGTGTCACTTTATCTACTGTCTCTGTACTCTACTGTGATCTTTGGTCCAGGTTCCCTTCGACTACCCGCTATGCAAGCACCTAAATGCTAATTATTATAGTTCTACAGGAAAGAAACTATTAATTAATAAAATAAAAGAACAACATCTACATAAATTAGATAAAAATCCTTTACACAGGTAATTTTTAAATGTTGCCATTATATAAAAAAAAACATATAAAAGCATTTTAATTAGGATTTGAACCAAAATCTTGGATAATTTTGATATATTATAGCATAGCTCATGCTGACAACAAAGCGCGTGCCTTATCTTGATATACGGTGCATCTAGCGAGCTCTGTCACTAACATTCACCTGCTGCTGACCATTATTGGTCAATAGGTGATTTTTGACTATACAATGTAAGCTTCAGCTGTGGCTATCTTTATAGAAATTGGTGTGAGTTCATATCTTAATCGAGGGAATGTATAACTTACTTATTTACTTAACACTAGGTTCCCTCTGCCTACCCTGCAGTGTGCGGGATACAGCGTGAAGCTGATTTATTTATTTCTTAGTTTGGTTAGGTTCGGCAAGGTGGGCGGGGTAGGCAGAGATAATTAAATAAAATAAATATGGTTTAAAATAAAATGCAATAGGTTCAAGACATAGTTGAGTAATTTTCCATTTCGTAAATTTTAGAACATAAAAAAAAATAATGTTTTCAACACTTAAAAACATTGTATTAAACTACTAGGTCAATAGGAAATAAGTAGTGATTTATCATAACTTACGGGTCACTAGCGCGTCGTTTGGTCGCCGTATCGCTGCCGGGTGCAGGCTGTGATGCGAATATGTCACTGCTGTCGCCACCCGACTCTAGTATGAGGTGTTCATGAGATCTTATGTATTGCAGAGGGGTCTGTGAGGGAAGTAAATGGTATGAATATTATTTTTGGTACACTCTATATGGTTAAAATAGAAAAAGGGCAATTATTACAATTTCTTTTCACATTATTAAATCTAATCATATTTTGATTTAACAATCATTTACAAAAACTAAAATATAACACTCCTTCCACAATACTGTTTTTGGGGATAAAATGTTCAATATTATAATAATATTATTATACCTATTTCGAAGCTATTTTTATTAACTTAGTATCGTGAGCCATGGGACACGTACTATATCTAATAAAATAAATTCTAAATTCAATTTTCTACTTAAATTAACAAAGACATTTCTCACTCAGTACTTCAAGCACACCACAACAGAAAGAATGGAATGGAGTAGAATAGAATAGAATAGAATATTGTTTATTGCATACGAAAAATACAAAAAACATAAAATAATAACCTATTTATGATTAGGTTATAACAATAAAAATTAATGTATAATAATATTTTATTTAATCGAACCTGCTTCACCCTCCTAGCTCTCGCATGCAGGTCTCTCTGCGCCAGCGGTAACAACGCTCTAAGGAATCCCGGCACAGATGCCCTCAGTGGATAGTTCGTACATTCTTGTACTCCTGATTGAAAATCTTCTATGTTGACCACTCCAGCCTGATTAAAACGCATATATCGAATTTAGTGTTAAGACACACCGTTCCCCAATCATTGCTCAGTTTTCGAGACATTGTGTATTACATAGCGGAACTCAATGCCGCGCTTTGTCTTGTTGTTAAAACGAGGAAATGAATATAACTTATTTATATATAGAAATTTCATAATACTTTTTGACTGTTACTGTAAATATACTAATATAATAGTACTAATATTATAAAGCTAAAGGCTTTTTTCGTTTGCACTCGCTAACCTCAGGAAGTACTGATTCTAATTGAAAAAATAATTTTAAGATAGTCCAATTATCGAGGATGTATAGGCTATTTCATTACGTTAATCAGTTTCAATGTACCTCCTCCACCACAACTTGTGCAAAGCCACAGGTCAATGCTAGTATAAGATAACTTTAAATAAATGAGAAATTATTAAAAGTACATACAAAAAGAATGAAGCTTTAAATGGTAATTTCAATATTTTTTATAACGCCATAGAGTGTGAATGACATTTTAAAATATTTATAAAGTGAAAATTGAACAATATTTTTTTAGCTGCACATTGTATGAAGTATATAGCATGGCGGACAGAGAGAATCTACTGTTAACATACTTCGTTCCTCGCGCATCATCTTATATATATANGTCGCGGTTAGTTAACGTTTTATATATATATATAAAACGTTAACTAACCGCGACGTTGAGTCAACACTCAACCCGAAAAGTCAAAAGAGGACGGAGTGTTTTAACACTGAATTCCCTCTTTCTACCCTACGAGAAACGGCGTGGAGCTAAAAAAAGAAATATACTTACCACCAAATTAAATATCAACTGCCGAACTCGTTCCCCAGTATCGGTGCCGACATCAGAAGCGAATTGTTGTAGTGCGGACAGAAAACGCCTCAACCGTTGCAACGCTGGCGCTGACCGAGAACCCTCTGGCAGCGGTGGAGAGAGAGATTCTGTTGAGGATAGGGCTGTAACAATGGAATTGTATTTTTAAAAATTACTTAAAAACATTTTTTTTATGTTTTCTTTTGTTTAACGTTTTATTCCTAGGCTTAATTCTATGGTAAGTAATGACAGTTGATTTTTTTATACTTAATCTTGTAACAGAGGTCAGTCGTGGCGCAGGCTCACAAACGTGTGACTGTGAACGCGACAGGTTGTGGGATCTATTCCCAAGAGAAATATTTAATCTTTTCATTTTCTCGCTCTGGTAATATGACAAGGTGCGGCGAGTGCAGCGTAAGCAAGACAAAGTTCCGCCACTCAACACGCAATATGTCCAGAATTCGGCTTAACTATGTAAAAAGGGAATGTAAAAATACACTAGGTTCCCAAGTTCCCTCTGCTTAACCTAATATGTGCGAGATACAGCGTGAAAAAAAATATAAGTTAATATAGATTAATACCTGTAGTCCCATTATTCTGAGGGCTGGGCGGACCTGGTGTTGGAGACGATCTGGTTTCCTCTTGTTCCGGAGATCTTCTCTCTTTGCCAGATGTAGAGGCTGAAACAAAAAACACGTAAAAATATTTATTTTCTACGTGGTGGTGGAAAAACGTCAGCTGAAAGTGAAGTTAACTTATACTCTAAACATCAAGCACGATTTCGATACATTCCTTGTTTTAGCGGAACTCAACAAGGCGTTTGTATTACCGGAGCGTAAAAATTAATAAACTACAACCAAACATCACTTATTCTGAATATAAAACGACAAATCACATCTACAAAAATACAAAAAATATATATATTAAAATTAAAAAAGAAATCCTAAATTTATGTCCTCGCTAACCGCATGGCCCGCTTAAATCGCGGCCTGAACAAACGCAGCACGTGACGACGCATGCCAACCGCTATTTATACCGGACCGGGAGTTCGGGACATTCGGGTAAATAGCTTTTAATATCGGAAAGTGCGGTTAGTGCTTTGAATTAGTATTGTATAGCTGTATCGCTTGATTGGGACTGTTTTGCTTTGTGGTGTGGGTTCAAATCGTTTTATGTTCATACTTGCTTTTACTTGCGGCTCGTGTTTGTGTTGTTTGTGCGTTGTCTATGTGTGTCAAAACATTAGTAATACTGACCGTAGGTGCAGCTGTTTCTATAGAAAAGGTTAACATGGTGTAATACAGTTTCAAGATTTGGTACAAACTATTGAATGGTATATTACTCATATAAAATGCCTTTGTTTATTTTACTGGTTATTTACAGTAACTATATTTTTTTTACTTTTTTTAAAATGGGATAATCCGCACTCAGGGAAGAAATATACTTTTTTAGATTGTATATTATTAAAATAATATAATAAAAAATTGAACCCGCGACGATCAAGAGGTACGATATTGAAGACAAGTTCGAACCCGCTACTTAAAATTTTTATACCTTATCTCAAAAATTGTACTGGAATTGTAGTAAAAGTGGAATACAAATCCAAATACTATAAAAAAATATTATTCCAGTTCAAGTTTTATTAAAATCGATGCTGTAGTTATTCAATAATCATTGACATATTTCTGGAGAATCGAACTTGTCTACGTATATACTGACTGATACCTACTACCGAGCTACTAGTATATTATACATGACAAAAGTAATTTACAGATATTTCGAGTCACTTTAATATTCCTTAATTACCTTCATTAGAGTTTCGTACTCAAATCTGTCTTTCTGTGTCTCACTAAGCTGCATTTCATAAATCATGATAGTTAGGCAGTAGAATTTTTTACAGGTGATTGATATATTTCTGTTGCCGTTATAACTAAAAAAAATTAACAAAATAACCATTTAGGGGACTTTTCTTTCTATACAATAAACGTGATTGTTTTACCGTTTCTATAGATTATGGTACGGAACCAAATGTGCGCGTGCCAACTAACTCACACTTGGCCTGTTAAAAAATATAAAAAATTATAAAAATTTAAACTTAGCGAGACTTGAACCCGTGCCTCTTCAACTGGAAAATGTCCAAATTTTCAACAAAAGAAAATGAATATCTTTTTTTAAATTCTAATTTTAAAATTTATTATATGTTTTCTAAAAAGCATTGTTCTTTCCTAAGTAGGGAATAACACTTTTAAATTGTAAAATATATAAAAAAAATAGCATTCTCTCTTGCCAAATGATAAATTATCTTTGGGTAGCGGAAATTTATGAAAATCTCAATACAGAGATGTTAGCAACAATATAACAAGCAAGCATATAAGAATTTCGATGCATCCCGATTAGAACATATGGCTTGGTTGGGATTCGAACCCGCGCCTCTTGGAAACTCTCCCTATAGAAATGCTAACAAAATAATTAAGTTGTAACAAGCGTACAAGAATTTTGACGTAGCTCGATGAGAACGTATGGCTAGGTGGTCAGAGCGCTTGGACGTTTTCCAAGAGGCGCGGATTAAATTTTTTCAATTTATTATTTATAGCATAAATTGTAGTACAATATTTCCCCAATATTAATTATTAAATACTGGAACAAATCAAAATATTATTTTTAAGTAAATCCATTACAAACACTTTTAAATCGTCAACTTAAATAAAACGTTAGTAGCGTCAGTAGTTTGCTTCATGGCCCCGCCGTAGATCGAACGGCCTTAGTAAACGCCGCGCTATGATGAGTTACGTGAGAGCGAATAGCCAAGCTTATTATATTCATAATGAAATAGAAGATGCATTTTTTTCCATATTTTTTAAATTCAATTTTAATATTCTTTCCATCGAAGGGTGCTACTTAAAAGTCTTATTATATCAAATATTTATATTATTTTTTAATTCGCGATACAGCGTCTGAGTGCAAACGCGACGATTGTGAGTGCATTTCTCAATCGGGGGATTAGATTATTTTCATTTCGCTCAGATAAACAAACCAAAACGACGTTGGTTTGCCGGCGGTGCGAGAAGAACAGAGTGTTTCAACACTAGGTTCCCTACTCTGCTACTGCTACGCGCAACAAACAGCGTGAAACTAAAAAATATAACTAACCAGTGAACGCCTTAAGTATAATAAATGAATGAACCTGCGTCTTTGGAAGAAAGAACCTAGTAATTAGCCACTAAGTTCACTACCTTCCTCCCATTAAGGGATAGGAGTGAAACTCGACATCGCATGTTAATTTTTTATATAAATATATGTAAAGAGAATATACTCTCTTTAAATATAGAGCGCTTCTAATTAAATTTAATTTTTATTTATTATTATTTTTATTTATTATTTTTTTTTATTTATTATTTTTATTTTTTTTTTGTTTTTTCGCTTCTAATTTTTATCCGAACTTACAATCATAGTTGCACAGTTAAACATTTATGTTTGTGTTTACTTACAAAAGTTGCTATAAAATACCATAAACAAGAAAAGCAATATTAAATAAAAGATTATACCAATATAATCCCTTCCAATTTTCCCAAGGAAAATCAAACAAAAATAATACAAAATAAAGGTAGTCTTAAGTGACCTTTGAAGTGACCTAAACATATAATTTATATTTAAGATTTATTTAACAGTTCTGCCGCTTAACACGCAATGCCTCCAGAAGTCGGCAGAAAGTGGGGAACGGGGTGTCTAAGCACTAGGTTCCCTCTGCCTACCCTGCAGTATGCGGGATATAGCGTGAAGCTGAACAAGATTTATTTAACAACGTGGATAATAGTAATAATAGAAACATGAGTCGGCAAATCTGACTATACGTAACAATTATGGATCCGAGTTAAAAATATTTTTTATGATACCATATCATAGGAAATATTTCTAAATATAAACCACTTCTTAAAGGCCGTCGTGGAGCAGCGGAGCAGCGTCTGACTGTAAACGCGAGGGTTGTGGGCTTAATTCCCGCTTGGCGAATTGAATTATTTTTATTTTTTCGCCCTGATAACAAGACAAAGCGCGCTTCCGCCGCTCAACATACATTGTCTCGAAAATTGGGCGGGAAATGGGTAAAGTAATATGTCAATATAAGGATCATTATGCCGGGTAGGCAGAACGGAAAGCACCATCTAGTCAAAAAAATACTTTTACTTTTCTGTTTTGTCCAGGAAAAGCCACCCAATATCTATGGTTTTTAAATGACATTGGAGAAGTGTCTTAACACTAAGTTCTTTCTGCTTCTCCTGATAAAAAAACAAAAAAAAAGTAATATTATTAAATTAAAAACATCAAACAATATACTCGTATAGAGGAAAATCACGCAAAATTCGCTATTATAATAGAAAAAGCGTGGAAGTGACAGAATAAATAAAAGTTCGGTGGTAGCGGTGCGCCGAGTGTACCGGCGTGCGCGCGACAGCTGCACGCTTAGGGTGGGTAACTGTCGATACAAAGGATTTTATATATATATATATATATATATATATATATATATATATATATATATATATATATATATATATATATATGTAGCTTCACGCACATAGCAGAGTAGGCAAAGGGAATCTGGGAACCTAGTGTTAAGACAGTTCCGTTCCCCACTCCGCCCAATTCTTTAGGCATTGAGCGTTGAGTTTTTTAAAAACCGTTAACAGCTTCCGACTTCTAATATCAGAAGAGGGATACGCGCGAAGTTTTCATACCTTTATGTGTATCCTTGGAAAAACCCTGTATAAATCCGTGCTTAAGATAGGTACAAGGTAACTGAGAAAAAACTCTTGTAAGACTCTGTATGAGCGCAGGGGTGACTCGGAAAAGACTTGCTTAAACCCTATCCAGATCCAGACGAGAAACGATTCTTGTAAGACTCTTGGTGGCTTTTGGTGACTCGGAAAATTCTAGTTTAGAATCCTATTATCCGGCGGCAGGCGTGAACAGGTGCGAGGACGCTTGCCCGTCAGTAAAGAGCGTGTTAGCAATCTCGTGTAAAAGACAGTAGACATAGGTAAAAAGCCGCCCAAGTGCGAGTCGGGCTCACCCGCCGAGAATTCCGGACAAAAATTGGAGGCCTCGAAATTTTTCTGAAATTCAAGCTTAGAGAGCTGCTTTAATACCAAATTTTGCCCCTCTTTTAAGACTTTTTTAGGATTTAACCACAAATGTATAGTTTTCTTCAACTAGTACTACCTGTAGATGTCAGCGGAAGTACCTTATTATTTTTGATACCCTTTACAGTATCGCAACACATGTTTTATGCGATATAAACGGCCATCAAAGGGAAAATCAAGAGACCTGACTTTGAATTTCAACTCGATATCTCCAAGCGTTCCTGAGATAAAGGCTCTTGACTGACAGACAGACAGATAAAAAAGTGGTCTTATAAGGGTTCCTTTTTCATTAAAAGGTATAAAACACTAAAAAGACCATAAAAAGAAATTAAAGCAATGGAATTGTGTCGATGCAGTTGCTTGTAGGCAACGGCCCTTATTGTGAGGAAACTCGTGTGAAGTATTGTTATTGGGTGATACATATCACTTATTGCGATACACACATAGGCGATATGTGTTGTTATTTTGTTTCTTTTTTTTAAAGTTATATAAAATACACCGATAAGTGAACATCGATACACAACAACACTACTCGTTATCGAGTGGTGCGCGTGGCAGCGACACCTCGCCCGGGGCCTTTCATCTCAGCGATAACTACGAAAATATACTGAAATAGTAAACCAAACACTCCTTAATTGTATTCTATACTGCTAAATATAATAAATTATACTAATGCTTTATTTTTTTATATCGTCTACCCTAAGTTTAGATTAATGTGGAGAATTTAGTGAGTTGACACTCCGTTCTTCATCATCTGCGGCGCAGTTGCACAGCGTTTGACTGTAAAGTAGGCGACGGTTGTGGATTCGATTCTCACTAGGGGAAAGGATTTCATAACCTTGTTCTGGTAAGAAGATAAAACGCGACGTTGTATTCCTTCACTCAACACGTAATGTCAGAGCAGCCATGTAATGTAGGTACTTAGCATTTTATACGTATGTTTATACTTACTTTTAGTTTTATAACAATATTTGAAACTTTTAAAAGTTTAAACATCCCGTTCTTGAACGAGTCTGTAACTGAGAACTTAGAACTAATTTTAAAGTTCTAAAACTATATACTTTTAGAATTTTTTCCTCTGTTTGAAATAAAGAAAATGTGGCACTGACCTAATGGCGCAATGGTCCCATGGCCCAATGGTACCAGGTATGTCAGAACTAGTGGTAGCTTTTCTCTTTTTTAGCTTCACGCTTTTTCCCGCATAACAGCGTAAACAGAGAAAACCTATTAAGTATTAAGACACTCCGTTTCTCACTTTCCGGCGAATTTTAGAAACATTATGTGTTGAATGGCAAAACGTCGCGATACATTTACTAGAACAGGTAAATAAAAATAAATTAAATATAATTACTTCCCCGAGTGATTTGAGGAAAATCGTGGAGCATGGGCACAATCGTGTGACTACGATAGATTGTGGGTTAGAGAAAATGAAAAATTGCGTATTTTTTTTTTCTAGTGTCGAGGCAAAGCGCGGCGTTGAGTTCTGCCACTCAATACGGAATGCCCACAGATTTGGCGGAAATAGGGCATCGGAGTGTCATTACACTAGGCTCCCTCTACCTACCTTATACTTCACCGAGTTCACAGTAAAACACAAAATCTCATTCAAAATGCAAATTAATTCAATACACGAACTACACATCAAGATCAAACGTACATAATGGTATGATCGTATACTAAATACTATTGAAGTCTAAAGTCCAGTGCACTGTTCTGACAGAATGATCGGTGGACACTTGTGTATGAGAGTCTTCAGCCTCCCGGGCCCTCCCTAACACTTCTCTAACAGACAGGCTTGTGATAAAGCGATATATAAATTATAATGTAGAATTTTGCTTTAAATAATCTTTATTTTTCTTAGTTTTAGTGATAGAAAATTATTAAATTGACAAGGAGTGGAAAGTGGAAGTAGGAGTGCTTAAACACTAGGTTTTTTTAGCTTTACGTTGCATCTCGCATATAGCGGTGTAGGCAGAAGGAATTTTGTGTTAATAGCGGAATTCAACTCGTTATCCACAACCGTTGCGCTTACAGTCATCACTATTCTATGCCGCTGCACCACGACGGCGTCAAACTATTTATAAAAAAAACCATATTCATAATATTATATAGGTAAATAAAGTATAAAATAAAAAAAATTATAATAACATATCAAAACAACAATTTAAAGCACCTCATAAATCAAAATCCCATTAAATATTGAACAAGTAGGAATAAACGGAAAGACAATCGATGAGCGATTGTTGATAATTGTATACCTGCCCCCGTGGGCGGGCGGCATTAAGTATTCATTGCTTAGGCTGTACGGTGAGTGGGCTGGGCCTAAGCTTAGAAAATAAATATATTCTATTACTATTGAAATAATATAAAAAAATTATGAAGTTTTTTTGTTTGTTATATGTGATTTGGCTATTAGTTAGGTTAGTTCGAGTCCCGCTACGTTCAAAATTTTGTACGTTTTCTAAATAAGTATTTTTCTTTCCTAAGTGTGGAATAACACTTTAAAAATGTTTAAGAATCTTAAACTACGCAATGGTTTTTTGTTTATGTGGTTTTCACTAATTGACAGAGTGATAAAGGATGACTAGACATTATATTTTTTTAGCTTCCAGCCGTATCCATAGCAAAGTTATCGAATATTAAGGCATTCCGTTCCCCCACGCATTGGCCAATGTTCTTCAGATTGTATACTTGTATTACCAGAGAGAAGAAACAAAAAAAGATTTGCTTACAACGGCAGATCTATAAAGTAGAAAATATATAAAATTACATATTGTTTGTTTTAGTACTACTAGTTGACTTCAAGATGTATTGTTTTTCATTTTCTGTTGTAAATGCTACTTTTTACCAAACTATCCTCAGTTTGGTAAAAAGTAGCATTTACAACAGAAAAAGTAAAACACCAACCAAACTGAGGTATTTCGAAAAATCCTCTTTTAGTACTACTCTACACTCTACATAGAGCCATGTACAATGTTCTAAATCCAGCTTAATATTTATTTTAACATTAGAGATTGGTTTTGCCATCCTTATACATAATGACAAATCAACAATCAATAAAAATATATATTTATATCTAAAATAACTAAAAAGAACTCACTACTTTTGTGTATATCATATTGTATTGTATTTTTTTTGTTTGCACAGTTAAGTAACTATTAATTTAAATGATCGAGCACACCTACACAACTATCTCCCACACGACAAGGTTGGCTGGTAGAGAATGCTTTGTAGCGTTAAGCCCGCCTTTTGTACATGTACTTTTTTATTTCTAAAAATGTGTGCAATAAAGAATAAATAAATAAATAAATACTACTAAGACAAATGCAATTAGCACAAACTAGTAGGCAGTCCGAGATTTCACCAGGTATTTTCCAGTTCCACCATCAGTTCAGCTCGATGGTAATATAATATTGTATTGTCATCTAATCTACATATAATTGCCAACTTTTAGGGTGATACAACAGTTAGAAGTCCCTGAAATTCAGAACTTTAAATTTTATCTAAAGTTTGACCTAATAAAAGCATATTAAAAAATATACTAAGTAGGTAAAATACTATTTTTAGGAACCGTACAAAAATTTGCAATCAGTGCGTGTTCAAATCTCCTTGTGTTCAAATTTTAATAGGTTTTCTAAAAAAAAGTGTGGAATAATATAATATAAAAAAAAATAATAATATTAAAAATATTCCTAAACATCATATTTCCATAGTTAATAACAGGCAATCATAGTAATCGATTAGAGGGTGTACTCGAGAGCAAACACCATGAATAATGTACTGTGTGAACTGACGGCTGGCAAAACAACGGATGTCGAGGAGAAATATACTTTATTACTTTATAATAGGGTTGAAATTTACATGTTTGAAACGAGGGTTTTAAACCACAAAAAGTTCCGAATAGCAGTACTGGTTTTCTTAGGATTAAACGTTTTGAAGGGATACAATTTCGCTATTTTTTGTTTTGTATTGGATTGTTGTATTATTTTTTTTATAAAAGAATGACAATATATAAGATTATTAAAAAATATAAACCAGTTTTTTCGATTTTAAGACATAAAATGGAAAATCTTTTCCAGTTCCCGCAGGAATTTCCAGAAATCCTGTCTTAGTGATATCGTTACCTAACTACACACTATCTAATCTATCTGTATGCCAAACGAATGACGGAAGGAGGACGGAATACGAATGAGAAATTCTTTATTGTATTTTTTTTACCTGAAATCTAGTCTACATTCCGTTTTAAGACACTTCCATTCCCTACTCTCCGCTGAATTCTAGAGCATATTGAATGGTGAAACACAACGCCGCTTTTTGCCTCGTTGTTAGAGTGGGTTGAACCTGCAACCATCCCTCACAGTCTGATGTTATCCAACGTGAGTGAAAAAAATCTTATATATCAATCCAAAATGAATGAAATCTTAATTCGCTTAGTAATATGCCAAATTTAGTCGTGGGAATGAAATATTTTTATTTTCATTTTCTCGCTTTGATAGACAAAGCGCGTCGTTAAATTCCGCCACTCAACACACAATGTTTCGAAAGTTGGGCCCTATTCTCCTGCTAGCGGGAAATAGCGGGAAGCTGCTTAAATATGAAATTTTGTTCTCACAAGCATGGGAATCTAACAAATGTGCTCTGTTTCATCGTCTAGGGGAGATGCGGAAACTGGCCATACTTTGGGAAGAGGAACATCTGACGTAGACGAATGCACATCGAGATATATCGCGATTCTAATTCTAGTTAAATATTTCGACTATGCCAGTCACTTATATACATTAATACTATGAAATTATTTTCAATTCCGATGCAGATCGTCCCTGTCGCAGAGGGAGAGCCGTCGTAGGTTCGATTCTCAATCAGTCTCCGCCAATCGCTGTCCAGCCAATTTTTTAAATATATTTTAGCATAAACAGACAAATATACTACATAACATACAATTTCATATTAACATTTTTAGGTTATAATGAAAAGTAAATTAACCATTGACATGAAAAGGGGTACGGACCATATGTATCGTCTATAGTTATCAGATTTTAAATAGTAAAAAAACAAAAAGTCAAATAGAAAACAAAATAAGATACCACCATTATAAATCATGATCGTGTGCTTTACATGTCAATATTTTTCAGCTCTTTTAACATCCATATTATGTTGTCGCTGTCATGCCACACATTTCGCATCCCAAAACCTACTGGCAATAGTTAAAATAAATATTTTGTTATTTAGTTTCAAAACGTTAAATATAAAGCTTGTTGGACGCAAGAGTGCAAATGTGAACGTGACCAGTTATGTTAGATTCTTCCTGGAGGTAATAACTAAATCCACACTTGTATTATAAATTCAAAAGTAACTCTGTCTGTCTGTCTGTCTGTGTAGCAATCAAAGCCAAACCGCTCATCGAATTGTGATGAGATTTCAAATAGAGATACTTAAGGGCCTTGGAATGGACATAGGATAGGTTTTTTATTATATTTGCAATATTCTCGATATATAATAATGTATTAAAATACCTTTTTATTTGATATGCAATTAATTGTATAGCATGTTAATTACAATCGTTGCTAAGCAACCGTCGCTAAGCAACAAGGAGTTTCGTTGTTTTAAAAAAAGGTCGTCCAAAATGCTTTATGAACGCTTTAATAGCGTGTACTGACTCAAACTTGTGAGACACATAAAAACTACATATCTTCTACAAAAATATACTCTTTTAAAAAATTTTAAAAGCAGTCCGCGATGGTATCTGTTTTTAAAAATATTTAATTTAAATTTTAAATATATTTAATTTAAATTAAAATGTATCGGGTTATTGTTGAGGTATTTTCTATAATTTATTTAGTATTCATTCTTATCGCATATAAAAATATAAATAGTCACCTTTAGCATTTTATCCAAATTAAAACTTTACTTTACTGTATATCATTATTCATTATAATAAATATTTTAAGTCTGTGGTTCAAAATGAGTTAGCCTACGAGCCGCACGGTATGATATACCCGAACGAACAGACGACGTTGTCGATTTTGTAAATTTTCATACATTTTCCATCTACTGTTAATTTTTATATGGTTATTTGCTTATTATTAGTTATTAATATTTTTCTTTGGTTCTCTTCGCTTATTCGAATAGGAATAGTTTAGTTAGATTTTTAAAATTCTTGGTTTGGTTAAGTATTGTTTTATTGTACAACTACGAGAGGCCCCGTGCGGCTACGCCCGCTTGAAATATACGAATGTTTATTTAGGTGTTTAGTTTTTTATTTATATATGTTTTATATTTATAGAAAAAACCGAGCAAGTGCGAGTCGGATTCGCCTACAGAGGTTTCTGTACTAATTTCAGGATTGTGATTGGATTGTGATGATGCGGCGAATAAAGTTAACAAACTTAAGTTTGCATACGTATTTTTATGTATTTTAGTATGAAATTAACAAAAAAATAACTAATATTTTTATATTTTTGGATTTTTCCTTTTGTTGTATTGTAAGATCTTATTGAAATTGAAATTCATTTCTTATATAAAATTTAACTTACAACCGTCGCGTTGCCGCGTACAGAATCCAGTCATATGTATTAGACAAAAGTAGTTAAATATATTTATGACAAATCAACCCTGATCACATGTAATAAAGATTGCTTTTATGACTTCACGCTGTATGCCGCATATAACATGCCGTCACACACGCAAAGCCCAATTTTCGAAACATTCCGTGTTGAGCGGCGGAACAAAACGCCGCGCTGTCTTGTTACCAAAGGGAGGAAGTAAAAGTATTTCACCTAACCCCAAAAAAATCGCAGTTTTTTATCATTACAGTACCTATCCAGCCACATGCATCAGATAAAAAAAATAACTATAGGTATTCAAGGCAAATCAACCCTGAATAGTCGCGTATAATAAAGACGGTTATTGCCTACAATAATACCAGCAATTTGAACGTTCGCGAAAGCAAACATGGCGCTTTGTAGAAATGGATGAAACAGAAACATAGATATCTAAATAACAAGTGTCAGTCTGGAATGGCGTAATAATATTAGACATATTGAACTGACAGCACTGACATTCTCTCTGGTTTTACTAACGTTATAGCCGTATGTTGTTGGTACGTTATTTTTTTAAAACTTGTTCATATTCTGTCATAGTCGTTCCTTGCTAGTCTAAATTTCCCAAATTATAAATCATTTATTTTTATCTGAATTTGTAGGGATCAACTCTTAAATATACAAAGAAATAATTACAAAAATCTATTCATAAATGGTTTAATAATTCAGTTATGAAATGTAATATTAAAAAGCTATGACTGTTGACGGTTTTGGATTCGATTGCCACTCGGTAGTGATTTCCTTGCGTAGCGTCATTACTCAATGTCTTGAAAATATCGCAGTGTGTTCCCTAAACAGAATGTCTAATTAGGTTCCCTGCCTAGCCTGTACACTAAATAGATACAGTTGCAGATATACAAAAAATAAACAATTAATATAACATATCCATGCATCCCATCTAGTACTACAATATCGTTGTAGTTCAGCCGCTCCGTGCCTCCCGCCGCTATCGTTAGATTATGATCGGCTCACACTTGCCGGTTCCCACAAACAAGCCTACGGAGTACGGAATACGGAATAATACCTGATCGGTATACATACCTATATCTATATAGTATATATGTATGTATAACGTAATAAGTATTTATCGACACTATTGTAGCGTAGTGGGTGTTGCCTGATTGAAAAATAAAACCATCTTTTTCATATACTGACACTTCTCAGAAAAAATATTAATTATTTCTAACCTCTTTTTTTTGGTTTCACGCTGTATTCGTGTGAACAGAATTCAAATCCAGTCAATTGTACAACTGAGAAATAGTAATTATAAAGAATTATTTAAATACTCTATATAGGTTCGTGCTCCCTAGTGAAAGTAATATTGTTGGAAAAAAAACACTTTGCTTGTAGGTAAAGGGAACCTGGGTACCTAGCATTAAGACACTCCTTTCCCATTAAGACACTTCCCTTTCCGACTATCCTCTGAACTCTGGCAGAACTCAACGCCTTAAATTCTTCACTAACCTACCTAATTGTACGTACGGTACGTAGAGTACCTAATTCCATCTTTCTATGTCGAATAGTTTCGTCTGTGGACTGTCTGTCAGTCAGTCAGTAACGAAAGAATGTTATATACGTTGTAATTACTTACATTTTCTCCGCTCAGTGGTGGATGGTTGATTATATTCTTTATCAGGCACCTCCTCCTTCACTTTCGCCTCCATCTGTTAACAATGATATACATACATATTATTATATATATTTTTTTATTTAGTGGCAGTGGGAAAACGAATGCCAAATCCAGTCAATTGCACAATTGGGTCGTTATAAATAATAATTATAAAGAATAATTAAATACTTGAGGCCAGTCGTGGCGCAGAGGAACAAAGTGTGACTATATCGACTGGTTGTGGTTTTGATCCCGACATCATCGAGGAAGTGAAATATTTACACTTATATTTACATTTCTTCGCTTTGGTGTCGACGCAAATGAATTCTGCCACACAACACGCAATGCCTCCAGAACTTAACGGAAATTGGGAAACAGAGTTTCATAACACTAGGTTATACGTGCGGGATACAGCGTGAAGCTGATTTTAGATTTTTTTTTAAATACTCTTAATACTAAGTTCGTACTGCCTAGTAAAAGTGATATTGTTTTAAAATAAACTTTGCTTATTATAATAACTTTGTAATATTTCAGACGCATAAGAATACTACAATGTTTGTCTTAGAAATTTGCATGATACCTAAGTGAAATTCGAATATGTTAAGGTTAAATTAGAATGAATAAAAGTTCGAATAAGGTGGGAGGTTGGGAACGGAGTGTTTTAGCACTAGATTCCCTCTGCCTATCCTTCTATAAGCAGGATACAGCGTGGAGCTTAAGAAGAAGAAATACGTCATTCTAAAATGATAAAAACGTAAGTTTTAAGTGATTTATTATGATAGGGTTCTAGTTTAAAAAAAGTATAGCTAAATTGCTTAATTGTATATAAAATAAGATGTTCTAAAATAGTGTACTAATACACGAATGTATCTGGTCGCACTTGACCGCCGCACTGCGTTGCGTCTCTCTAACAGTTACCATCTGCCCTTCCGCAGATTATATGCTACAGATGCTGTATACAATTTAAGTTTTCTAAGTAAAATAATTATAGGAAATATTAATATAATATATAAAACGCGACGATTGTGGGTTCGATTCCTAATCGGATATAAGAACTATTTTCGTTTCCTGGCTCTGGTGACTAGACAAAGCGCAGCGCTCTTGAGTTGATGTGGAATGGGGCGTACGAAAGGGAAAGGCCATGTCAGTGGTCTGGTCCCAAGATTTTTTTCAACAAAAACCAAAAACCTTCCAAAGAAACCTGCTCTAAAATAATAAGTATGTATAATACACTTTTCTTCTTTATCACTCTGTAAATTAATGAAAATCGCATCAAATTTGTTACGTAGTTTGAAATATCTATGCACACATCTCTGGAAGGAGACTTTGTCTTATACTATGCATAAATATTTTTATAGCGTTTTAATAAGCCGTATTATTGATAAAAAATACGATTTTATGTTGGAAATACTGTTTTCTAACTTTTATTTGATACCTATACTGCTTTGAATAGAAAATATATACGACACCATATCGGTGTTATTTTGAATATTCATATAAACCTTTATCAGTATCACACTCATATGTCTAAAACTAGTCGATTTTTATAATAGAACCCTTGTTCTGAAGGACGTTCTAAAGAAACAGACAGTCATACATACATACATACATACATACATACATAGTCACGCTCTAAAATCAATGCCCTTCTTCTAGGGTACTGCACCAGCTGCACCCAGCTGAGTGATGAGCTAATTTACTGAACTATATTTAGTCTATAATAGTATAATCTATAATTTTTTTATAGCGTCACGCTGTATTCCACACACAGTAGGGTAGGCAGAGAGAACTTAATGTTAGACAATCCGTTTCCCACTTTCCGCCTAATTCTGGAGACATTGTGAAACCAGTGACGCTTTGTCTCAACACAAGAACGAAGATATGAAAACATTAAATATTTAACTTTGAGTAGTAATCGAACTCACAGCCTGTCGCGTTTTTAGCCACATTTCGTGTCCCTGCGCCACGACTGGTCTCAAACCCAGTCTATGTTAGAGTCTAAAATATTGGTATGTATGAAGAGGTTGATGACAGTGGGCGAGGCGAAAGAGGTATGTAGAGACCGTAGCGTTTGCCGCTCCGTTCTCTCTGACTACCCCGCTAGGGATAGAGCGTGAAGTTAGTATAGTATAGTATAGTATAAAATATTGGTAGATTATCTTAAATGCAGCATCTCTTTAGCTGATCTTTGAGAGCACCTGCGTTTTGTAATGTCCAGTGTATGATTACATTGAAAACAGTTTGTGTTTCCTGCCAAATAGTTTTAACACTTATGTAATGGCAACATGGACTGAGGCGATATGTTATTGAAATAATTAAAAAAAATAACTACATTTTTTTTTCTTTACATTAAGTAGATTTTTTATTTGTGCTTTAGAAGGTAATAGAAGGGTAGGTGAAGGGCTAGTGCTAAGACAATCTGTTCCCCATGCACCGCCCCATTTTTGAGGTTGTGGAGTGGTGGAACTCAACGCAGCGTCTAATCTTAGTACTAGAGCGAAAGCCCTGTTGACAATTTTATGAACGAAATTAATATATGGAGATAATAGTAATACGTCTTCAATTTCTAATTAATTTTTTTTATATTTTTCATTAATAATAGTATATCATTCTAAGATAGCATGTAATGTAAACACTGCACACCTGCGACGCGCACCTGTACTAATAAAACTAAGCATTTTTCATGAAAATTGCATATATCACGAAGTAATGAAAAATTTAATCGATTCTGTACTAATTTTTAAAATAAAAAAAATGGTTGAAAAGAGTATAATATATACTGTAATATACTCTTCCATAATTTGTATATGCGTTATTTATACATATAGGCCTCTATGTGTAGGTACTTAGGAGAATGTTTATGCAGTATTGCAAAAATACGTAAAAAGCAGCGTTAAGTTCCACCACTAAACGCGTATTGTCCCGATAACAAGACAGTGCGTGGAGAACGAAGTCTTTTAACACTATTTTCTCTCTACATAACCTGTTGTATGCATACGTACACCATGAAATTAAAAAAAAAAACATTAAAAAAATATGTGAAAGAAGATATCTAATTTTCCTTATCCATCAAAATCCAGGTGTTCCGTGTTACATGTAAGTAATTTAAGCATATGTCCGCATAGATCAATATATACACATAAAGTTCATATATTGACCAGAACGGTAAATAAACAGGATTCCTAGAAGTTCTGGTCAATGTACACATTCACCGGATATCGGGGTAATAAAATACAATTTTTTAAACAACATAACATATATGTATGTCTAATTAGTCTTTAAACGAAATGACCAATATATTTCTTATTTTAAAATTTTACAACTGAATGAAATCAATGAAATATTTTTTGATATTCGATGTTGATCCTAAAGACATTTTTTTAACAATTTTCCCAAGTGGAGATAACAATACTGCGACTAATAATAATAAGTTATTCTTAGTAACTTATATTATACCTTACTACTGACTAGTTGACTTAGAATCTTGATTTTTTCTGTGATTCAAGGGTCAAATAGGCCTAAATATTTGAAGTAGGCTTAAATATCTCCACGCAACCTCGAGATGAATGTTCTTGACGGACGGACAATAAAGTGTTCATATAAGGTTTCCGTTTTTGCCTTTTGAGGTACGTAGCACTAAAAATATCTATTACAAAATTTTCTAAAAACATACAAAAGCAATAAATATTTCTGAGAATAAAAACAAAATCAATACTTATTTTTGCATGACAAATGCAATTTCCCTGAAAAATGGTAAGTTTCATTAGCGCAGGTGCGCGTCGCAGGTGGCCAACGTTTACATTATAAAGCATCTTTGAATTATAGGAAATTTCACTTGAATAATAGTTTTTCTTACTCTACCTTTCCAATTACATAATATAAAATGAAACATTTAACGAGAACTTAAGTTCTAACATTTAACGAGTACTATATTAATATAGTTGTAGTTTTATATCATTTGAAATAGAGTTTAACGTATTACTTAAAATCCTCACTTCATTTTGTCGCCAACTTAACGCAGCGTTGAGTTCAGGCACTCAACACTTAATGCCCACCACATTTCCATCTCCCTACTCTGTTATACCTATACAAAAAAACCGTAAAATTGCAAAAAAAAATTATTACCGTAATACAGAACATATACGCAAAAAACTATCGCTAACCAAGAAACCACTTCCAAAGAAAAAAAATAAAGATTTTTTTTAATACAAATTTCAGTCCAATAATTCACAAACGACAAATACCGTAAGTATTTCCCCAAAGGTTTTCTCATTAGAGCGTGCCGCAGGTGTCGCGCACGGTGGCAGCAGGTGGTCGGCGCCTTCGCACGTAATTGACCCACATTAATCGTTACGGGTTCAATTATTTAGATATTTCACCAAATGGATAATATATATATTTTAGATCACTTTGTTTTAGTATTATGGATATTAGAGTAAACTATGCTATTCTTGAGGCCGTCGTGGCGTAGTGGCACAAGCGTGCTATTGTAAACACGACAGTTTTGAGTTCAAATTTGCTTCACGATATTGCTGCATATAGCAGGTTAGGCAGAGAGAACCTGGGAGCCCAGCTTTAAGAAACTCCGTACTTAAAATAATATACATAACTATTATATTATTTATTAATCTACAAATTAACAGAAATTGCTATTGTAAAAACATTTAGAATTTCAATTTCTACAATGTCTGAAAATGTACACGAAATTTATTTAAACGTTTGTTTTTATTTTCACAATCATTTTAATAACATTAGTTTACCATTTATCAGTCAATTAACTACGAAATATAGAAAAAACTGGTTAAGTGCATATACTCTCCCACTCAGGCTTCCGTATCTATTGATATCAGGGTTGTAGGTTAACGGCAAGTACAACTAATAAAAATCGACAAACTTAAATTTGCGATCATTCACATAAACATACCTCAAAATTTTAAATTTTCTGATGTTTTTCTTTATTTGTATTGTAAGTTTCTCTCACACCCCCTTTATGTTCTTTTTTCTTCAAATTTCATAGGTCCATGGGAACTACCCTATAGGTTTTGATTACGCCGCGACTTTCAAACAAAATGTGGCAAAATCGATGCATAAATGGCCGTATCTTTTTATTGCGATGACTTAGAAGATTTATTTTTTATGATACAAATTTCAGCTTGAAACATTCACGCGATCTCGCAATATATGGTCTTGACGACGGACAGACGGACTACAAAATTTTTCTGTAAGGTTTAAGGGTTTTTATCTTTTGAAGTAACGGAACCCTAAAAATTTATCTATTTTTTTTAGTACAAACACGAAACTAAGCAATAACATTTTAAGAACTTACAATCTTGATATATTACAAAAATAATTGATAAAAAAAATATACAGGGTGGAAGTGTCAGCACCACTTTAAATGAAACCACAGTTTTAACTACTCTATAAAAGCCTAATATACAATTTTAAAAAAATCCCTAAAAATGAAATAATGATTTTTTCAAACAAAATAAATAATAAAATTATTGTTGTAATATAAAACGCCATTTGTCAAAAACGACGCACGCACACAAACCTATCAAAGGGAAACCGCCGCATACGCCTCATTCCAAAATCGAGTCATAGGTATTAGCGGCAAGGTTCAAAGCTGACTAACTTTCAGTAATATTTTTGTAGTAGTATGTGTTTACGTTATTGATATCTATGCGTAACTGCGTCAAATGAAATACAGGTATGGATAAACAACGTGAAATGAAAAAAAATTCTACGTCTAAACTGTTGAGGTATCTTGATTAATTTCTTTAGGTATGGGCTTAAAATATTTTACCCTATATGCTGTTCCCGTAAAAGAAGCGCTGACACTTCCACCTACACCTGTATATATATAAATAAAACTCTCCCCGCCGAATTCTGGAGGAATTGCGTGTTGAATGTCGGAACTAAACACCGCGCGTTCCCTCGACACCAGAGCGAAGAAATGATCACCATTTTCTCGAGCGGGAATAGAACCCAAACCTGTCACGCATGACTCCTCTCAACTAACTGATATAATAACATAAATAAATAAAAATACAAGATGAAAATAAATAAGAAAAGTCTCTTGTAGCAGACTGTAAAATAAAAATCAAGAATCCTTTTTCTAATTAGCGCTTCAGATACGACTCTCTGCGAGCGTCGACGTTAATGATATGGAACTGCGTGGAAATAACATTTCTCAATGACCACTCAATATAACGTAATTATCTACGTACTTATTGATAAGACACGGTGGTGGATTTACACGTTTAAAAAAAATCAGCTTCACGCTGTATCCTGCACACAGCGCGGCGTTGAGTACCGCCACTAAATACGCAAATTCTGGAGACATTGCGTATTTAGTGGCGGAACTCACCGCCGCGCTTTGCCTAGACACCAGAGCGAAGAAATAAAAATATAAATATAAATAAATATTTCATTTTGCTCGAGCTGAGATCGAACCCACAACCAGTCGCGTTTACAGTCACACACTTTATGCCTCTGCGAAACGTTTGTTCTCTATACCTATGTTAATAGACATATTTTCAATCTGTATACTATTTATGTTTGGCGTCCTTACCTCTACAACTGTCAGTTCGTAGATTGACAATCTGACATTTCGTTGCAATTGAAGGTGTATCAATGCAGAGTAATATACATTGTAGTTGTATTATTACATTATAATATACAACCGATTAATTTTAATAAATTACTTTATTGCATTTATAAATACTTAAAAATAATCAACCTTCAGTCATCAGATGACATCGTCAGAGGAAATCTTGTTTATTAACTAGCGACCCGCTCGCGGTTTCGCCCGTTTGAAATACAACTTTAATTTATTTGCTTATCAAAATTAATTTGGCTGTCTAATAATATTCTAATTTAAAAGATTATATCCATACATTGAAACTAATTACAAAAAAAATTGGCTAAGCTAAGCCTGAATTTCAGAAAAAGCTCAAGGCCTCCAATTTTCTACGGAACCCTCGGCGGGCGTTAATATGTGGACTAAAACATTATTGATGAGTGTATTTAACCATTTCAAACCTACAACGGGATTTGACCCCCTGCCTCTTATCTAAAACTATCAACGCTCAAATTTTTATACGTATTCTAAATAAGTAGGTTTATTTATTTATAGTTATATTTATCGCACTTGTAGCCTAGGTATTGGGCATTGCCGCTTAATACGAATATCGAAAATTTGAGGGAAAGTAGAGAATGGAGTATCTCATCTGCCTGTCCTGCTACATGCATTTGATATACTAACTAAAATACCTATTATAATAATGCAATACATCAAAATCTAATTAATATAACAATTGATAATTAAAAGACAAGAGAAAAACTTCGTAATACAACTGTAAAAGATCTAAATATCTTGAAATTAAGGAGAACGGAGACACTATATTCTCTGTCTAAAACAAAATATAAATAACAAATAAGCAAATAACAATCATAAATCATGCAGCAGGTTAGAGGCACGCGTTCAGTTTCAGTTACACAGCGCCATGTGTTCGACACCTGGTGTTACGTCACTGCACTGCAGTGGACGGCTGGGCGGTAATGCTTGCTGTTTTAATTATATTTCAACGTCGGAACAGTCCGGCGCTGAAATATAAACGCGACGGGTGTGCGTTCGATTCTCGCTAGGGGAAATGTATTATTATATCTATATTATATCTTTCGCTCTGGTAACAAGACAAAAACTGCAAAATTGGGTAGAGAGTGGAGAATAGAATGTATTAATATTAGGGTTCTGCGTATACTGTTATATGAGGTATAGAGTGTAAAGCTATTTTTAATGTATATGTATATTTATAGAGCCTAGTAGTTGCGCATAGACGTGCGACTTTAAACACGGCGGTCGTGAGTTCGATTCCCAATCGAGGATATAAAATTAATTTAATATATTAATTTCCTCGGTGTGTGAACAAAACGCAGAACTGAGTTCCGCCACTCAACTCGAAGTTCCACCGACAGAATTCGGTGGAAAATGGGGAACGGAAGTATCTTAACAGGGAACAGAGTCTTGATACCATAAGGCGCTAAACGCCTAAATTTGTCACGTAGATTCTTTAGGGAGTGTACGATAAATTTCTCAGAATACCTTCGAAGACAAAATATACTTTTTTAATTAAATATTGATTTCCCCGATTGGGAATCGCACAGCTTACAGTCGCACGCTTGTACCACTGCGCCACGACGCCCTCAAGTGGCCTCTTATTACAATTATTAATATAATAATCATTAGTTTCAGTTTTAGAGTGCCATGTGGTGGACACCTGCGTTTACGTCACAGCGTTGCTAGTTAGTACTTGCTATTTGAATTATTATATTTGAATGTATGTTCTTATGTATATAATATTTTTTATTGGATAAAAAAATATAAGAAGAAAAAACATTGAAGAACATTTAGTTTACAAAGTCATATCTTATATAGTGTTGAACTTAATACCGCGCTTTATCTTGTTACTAGAACGAACGAGGAAATAACAAAAAAATATTTCCCATAGTGTGAACTGAACCTACATAAGCAGTTCCTGGGACATGCGACTCTAGTGTACCTTTAAGGGACCTAATTACTAAAAAATACAGTAAGTTAAAATCATAAGTACGTGTTAATTAATATAACAATCCTGTTTCAGTTTCAAAGCGCCATGTGGTCGACACCTGCTTTTACTAGTGACGTAAAAGTGCAGCAACGTAACAGTACTTGCTGTTTTAACATATTACAAGGTTTTATTTGACTTGCCGTTTTAGCATGTATGTGTGTTAGTGTATGTAGAACCTTGCAAGCTCAGTTTAATCACTTCTCAGTGTCTTATTGAGCTAAAATTTAGATTACGACTTCAATTCTCATGATAAAGAATATATACTTATTTAGAAAACGTATAAAAATTTTAACGCAGCGGGACTCGAACCCGCGCCTCCTGGAAACCGACCAGGACCAGGACCAGGACCGACCAGAAAATTTTTATACGTTTTCTAAATAAGTATTTTTCTTTCCTAAGTGTGGAATAACACTTTAAAAATGATTAAAAAATTACATATAATCAATGTTAATCAATAATGGCGGATTGAAATTTTTGGCACAACTTACCTAATATAGCTAAATTTGTAGAATACAATATGAAAAAAAATCTAGAAATTTATTTTTAAAAAGGTTTATAATTAATATTATTATTATATTTTTAATTATGGCCCACCGACCGGCTGATTACATTTGCGTGTACAGTACAACGTAAAATTTTGCTTATTCTAGGTTCTCGAATTTCGAAATATCCAATTTTAGCGCCAAATTTCCGTTTTCTTCACTTGTCAATGTGTCGTCAGTCAGTAACGGAAGAGTTATATATTATATGTATATTTAGATAAATTATAATATGTAGATAGGGAGATTAAAGGCGCTGTTTAATTCTAATTTAAATAAAATCAACTTCACGCTGTATCCCGCACACAGCAAGTTAAGTAAATATTTCATCTCCTCGAGTGGGGATTGAACCCACAATCAGTCGATTTTACAGTCACACATCATGCCGCTGCCCCACGACTGGCCTGTTCTAATTCAAATTTAATCTTATAAAATTCGGCTAAAAGTGGAAAATAGAAATTTTCTTCGGGAACGAAGTGTTTTAACACTAACTTCTCAAATCCCTTTTGCATAACCATCCACACAGCAACATGCAGGATACAGCGTGAATCTAAAAAAAGTTTACTACAAACTGCGGCGTTGAACAGGAAATTGTGGACTCTAGGTCTCTCATTACGGCCGTAACGCCACGTTGTTTGTACAAAGAGTTTAGGCACATTATAAATAAGACGCGCCCCCGCAACACATGGCTGCACGCACGCTTGCGTCACGGACCACGGTCAGCTGTAACGAGTACGATATATGAATATGAGATCTGGTAATAATTAGGTATCCACTCCTGTGAGTTGTGGGTTCGATCCCACTGGGGGTGCTGAATTAGTCACTTTATGAATTAGAACCCTTGATCTAGTAACAATACAAACTTGACGTCGATTTCCGCGATGTGTCGAAATTTTGGGCGGAGTATGGATAACAGAATGTTTTCCTTGTGAACCCTGCTATGTGGGCAACAGCGTATAGCTGCTTTTTTGATGCTATATAAATAGTAGGCAAGTAAAGTGAACCTTAAACATTATGTGTATGTATATAGTGTTAAGACATTCCGTTCTCCATAAAGATTAGTTTTAGAGATATTACATGTAGGCATGTCGCATACAACATAGAGCCATTCTAATCGTTGGAGAATGATCTGTGGAAGACTTTTTGACATTGGCTTTGCGTAAAGACGTCTCCCTCAGACTCTTGTTTGCCTTGTCATTTTCCATAAAAAAACCGCAGAGGCGCATTGCGCATTTGGTCTCACCATATAAAGGTAATAATAATTTATTTATTTGAACTATATTCAATAAGCTTATTAAAGGGTAAGGGGGAACCAACAATCACCAAGAGTACAGTACAATCTAATATTTTTTCCCGTGGCGCTCAATTCCGACACTTACAATGCAATATTGCGGAAATTGGGCGGCGCTTTGGAAATGGAAAATCTCGACACTAAAGCCACTGCGCATACCCTGCTATATGCGGGATACAGCGTGAAACTATAAAAAAAAGAATAGTTGGGTGTACTATAGTGATAATAGAAGCAACCCAATTAAACAAGGCAGTGTATAAATAAGACGCGCCCTCGCCATATGGCCGCACGTCATACTGAAATCTGTTTTTGTACCCACCTATGTATACCTATCAAATAATTTTCACATTTCTTTCATAGTTAGAAGAAGAAGCGTTTGACTGTAAATACTATAGACGATGGATGCGGGTGCGATTTTAGTGCGAAAGCGTGGTGTTGAATTACAACTTAGTGTTTTGATAAATTACCGCCCAAATGGAGAAGGGAGCATCTTAACGCTAGGTTCCCTTTGCCTATTCTCATATAATACGGAGTACAGCGATAAGCTAAAAATTTTTACAGGTACTTGTGACCACAGACTAATGTAAATTCTTGAACAAAGTTTTCAAGATCTTTAAATATATTTTCGATTACTTAAACTATACGCGATATAAATTCAAATACAAACAGTTAGGAATGGAGAAATCCGTTAAATAATTAATCAAGAATCTTATTATGGTAAAATTATTTTATTTTTACTAAATCTATAACTAACAAATAAGATGTGCATTAAATAATAGGGCCACGAGGCGCCGCATGCAGCACACACGGCTACAACAACAGTCGGTTTTGTGAACGCTGCACTGTGAAATGTGATAAATAATGCAGTTATTATCTGAGTTTTGGATTTTATTTACTTGAAATTAATAGAATATGACAAAAAAAATATTTTTACGTAAAATAATAATAATCATAATAAGATCTCGCAAATGATACTATTTTCTACAACTCAAATTTTCTAAATTACCCAAATTCTAATCATTTTATTTAAAGTAAGAAATTACAAGATTTAACTTTAAAACTTCAAATAAATAATTTACTACCGGTTCACTAAAGATACTGCCTTATAACGGAAAAGAACGGACGCAAAAAACTCTGCGGTATTTTTTTGTTATTCAAGGTTTTTTAAAAGAACGAAGAAGTAAGAAGAATAAGAGAAGTGTACTGAATGAATCTTTCCCATTTCATTATTATAGATATACTACTTTCACCAGCGACTTTGACCACGAAGTCATATTGAAATATCTAAGAGTTCTGTAAAACACAGTATAAGGCGCGTATTTATAAATCGCTCTCTACTCTCAGATCTATCTTGAGAGAGGTCTTGACCAAAATGTTGTTATCATTCATAGATTATAATTTATGAATGAAACGGCATCCCAAGATCGATCTCAGAGTTGAGAGCAGTTTATAAATACGAGTCTAAGTTTCCAAAGTAACTGTGATCACAGGTAAAGTGAGTAACAATGAAATATTTAACATAATGTAATAAAACCTTTATTACTTATTTAGAAAAATACTTATTTAGAAATTTTTCTTTGCTAAGTGTGGAATAACACTTTAAAAAATGTTTAAAAAAAACCTTTATTTTTCCTCAGCAAATGGTTAAAAACTAACCAACACAAAAATAATTTAATTCGAATCAATAGTTTCTGAGACAAGCGCGTTCAACCAAACAGGCTCTCACTCAAGATTTTAAATAATTGTATAAAATAAAATAAACCAAATAAATCAGCTTCACACTGTATCCCGCACACAGCAGGGTAGGCAGAGGGAACCTAGTGTTAAGACACTCCGTTCCCCACTTTCTGCCGAATTCTGGAGGCATTGCGTGTTGAGTGGCAGAACTCAACGCCGCGCTTAACCTCGACACCAGAGCGAAGAAATGGAAATATAAATTTAAGTAAATATTTCATCTCCTCGAGTGGGGATCGAACCCACAACCAGTCGGTTTTACAGTCACACCTCGTGCCGCTGCGCCACGACCGGCCTCAATTATTTAAAATGAAACTTATAAATAAACCAATGTAAACTAAGAAAAATTTTCCTAATAAAGCCATATGTCCAAAGTAACTAAGAATGAATGCAAACAACGTAACGGGTACAAATCCGTAATTATCCCGTTATATACGGATACTAGTATGAAAACGAGCTCGGCCACGCACCTGTAGCTGTGTGTACAGCAGTAATTTACAGATTTGCTAGTTATTCGATTATGTATACTGTTTAGGATTTTTAAGTGAATTGTTTAATTGATATCAATTGTATTTATTACAATTAAATAATCTAAACGTTCGAGATCTAGTGGGGAACGGAGTGTCTTAACACTAGGTTCCCTCTACCTACTCTGCAGTGAGCTGGATACAGCGTGAAGCTGATTTAAATAATCTAGAAAGAAGCCTCATACCAACCTAGTGTTAAGCCGGTTTGTTCCTTATCTTCCAGTAAATTTTCCAGAAATGCCATATTGAATTGCAAACCACAACGCGGCACTAACAAGAGGGAGAGAATGACAATTTTTTCTCCAAGTAGGAATCGAACCCACTGTTGTCGCATTAACAGTGAGACGATGGCCTTACGACCTTTTTGCTGGAAATATACATAATAAGTATGAAGGCTTCGAAAGCACGAACTTTCAACCAAACAAATTTATGAAACCATACATCCAAAGAGAAATAGTTATGAATACAAACATGAGGTTTGCTCCACTCTGTATATACCGCACACAGCAGAGTAGGAGGGAACCTAGTGTCCAGACACTCCATTCCCCACTTTCTGGATTCAATTCTGGAGGCATTGCGTGTAGAGTGGAGGAACTCAACGTCAGAGCGAAGAAATGGCAATATACATTCAAATAAATATTTCATCTCCTCGAGTAGAGATCGAACCTAGAACCAGTCGCGTTTTCAATCACACTTTGTGCCCCTGCGCCACGTCTGGCCTCAAATATAAACATATTTTCCCATATCTCATGAAATAACTCACTTTTATAATAGACAATACAATATCGGCAGGGGTGACCAACTGTCGCCCGCATTAATATAAAGATCTTGTAGCATCTGGTATGAAGCCGACGCTGAATCGATAAGCATTCGCTTTAAAAGTTACATTTTCACTATCTGGACTTGAAATTGGTTGAATTTTTTTAGGATTTTTTTCTATAGTTATAGACATATTTACATTTCTTTTTTTTATATGTAAGAAAAGTTTTGTAGATGATTTTGACACTAAATTAAGCTTTTCACCTCATATATTACGTGGGTAAAAGAGGGAACTTAATGATAAGTGACTCCGTTCCACAGTTTTCATCAATGACTTTTATTTTAAAATAAAATTGTATGATGGAAATCAACGCCGCAATTTATTTTTAATAAAACCTTGCTTCTTTTGCTAATAAGATAGTTTTGCCTTAAAGATTTTTTATACAGAAATAGGCTTGCATTTGATCCTATCAAACCTGATGTTAGGATAATGAACCTTACCTAATAAATACCTATTTAATCTTTTTTGGAACACAACGACGTCAGCAATAAGTTTCACTGTGCTGTTCTCTCACTGTGCACTGAATGGAGAATGTAATCTCAAAGTCCTTGTCGTCTTCGTATTTCTGTTTTGTTCAGAATTTCCACCATTTTAACACAAACTTATCCAAAAGACCCTTAAGAACTCAATTTTACATAATTTGAAGTGATTTGAAAAGGTTTATTGTATTGACCCATATGGAATTTAATTTCTACATAATTTAGATTTAAGGGCAGTAAGGACTTGTATGACTTAACTTGGAGGTTGTAGAGTCTTTGCTCATATACATCACAGCAGTCGTTAGACAAAACCACTTATAGATTTAATTTTTTACATTGGAAAAAAAATATACATGCATATATATTTTATATAAATATTAACTATAAGTAAGTATTTCTCGTCCTTGAAATCCACCAAAGTCTCGAAGATCTCTTTTTTCTTCAACTTTAGTTATATCCTACATATAGAAGGTGAGATTACACATCCCGTTCTTCGCTTTCCAACCAAATACAAAACATGACATTTTTCTCATTAGAACGGAGAAATAGAAAATACAAACTCATTTCGGAATCGGAATTGAGTGGAAAACCATCGAATTCGCAGACTCTGTGGCACTGCGCAACAATAGTCTCTAAAAACAAACGAAAAGTTTAAACACTAAAGTAAAAAAAAAGTGCTTTTAACACATTTTAACATAATTACATATACAAATGGCATATTTAAATAACAATATGTACACAAGAAATATAAATTAGCCGGTCTCAGCTGCCGCCGCGTGTCCGAGCGGGGCAAACATTTATACGGGATGATTGCGGATTGTGAACGTGAATTATACTGTAGCTGTACACGTAACACTGTTAATTGTTTTTTTTTATTGCAGGATAGGCATAGGGAACCTAGTGTTAGGACGTACTGTTCCCCACCCACCGCCCAATTTTAGAGACATTGCGTGTTCTGAGACTGCCGTGGCGCAGGGGCACAAGTGAGGGACTATAATTGCGCCAGTTAGTTCGATCCCCACTCAGGGTAATGAAATATTTAATGTTTTCATTTCTTCGCTCTGGTAACGAGTCAAAGCGTGCTCTTGAGTTCAGCCTCCCAACACGCATTGTCTCGAGAATTTGAGGAAAGTGGGGAAGTGCCTTAACACTAGGTTCTCTCTTGATTCCCTTTGCCTACACTGTTACGTACGGAATAGACTGTGACTCAAAAAATACTATATAAAACGGGCCTTTTACTTCAAATCAGCATTTTTTCACTTTACGAGTTAAGCTTTAAACCTTTATCAATACCCAGATTTGGAATGCACCTGATGCTGCCCCTTACTACATAAACTAATATTATTATGTAAACATCACAACGTTTACTATCCATTGCTTATTTTTATTATAACCATAAAATTTGCGGCTAGCACTAGCGTTAATGCATAAATCGTTTCCAATTGTTCACAAAAATTTTACTTATTATTTATATAGTAAGTACTACTTCTAACATTTATTAAAGTGTTATTCCACACTTAGGAAACAAAAATACTTATTAAGAAAACGTATAAAAATTTGCCAGGCCAGTCGTGGCCCAGCGGCACGAAGTGTGACTGTAAAATCGACTGGTTGTGGGTTCGATTCCCACTCGAGGAGATGAAATATTTACTTAAATTTATATTTCCATTTCTTCGCTCTGGTGTCAAGGGTAAGCGCGGCGTTGAGTTCTGCCACTCAACACGCAATGCCTCCAGAATTCGGCAGAAAGTGGGGAACGGAGTGTCTTAACACTAGATTCCCTCTGCCTACCCTGTTGTGTGCGGGATACAGCGTGAAGCTGATTTATTTATTTTTTGTAAAAATTTGAACGTAGCGGTATTTGGACCTGTACCTCTTTGGAAACTATCCAAGCGCTCTGACCAACTAAACCATACGTTCTCATCCAGCTACCTCGGAACTCTTATACACTTGTTGAAAAAGATTTATATTGTTAGCATCTAGCAGCAGAAAATAAAAAAAAAACATTGAAAATAACGACTCACTAAATTCTTACTGCCTCTAAAAGAAAATTAAACACATTTATCTACCTAAATTCAAACACATTACTTTCTCCAAAACTTTCTTAATCGAAATCTATTAGCAACAGGCGATGTATATCGAATAATTTCCCAATAACAAACAATGTATGATAACTCACCATTGCTTGTGTACTATCGATCGTTTTGTTAACGCCCTTATAAAATGAACGATAGTGAAGCAGCAATGTATTACGTAGTGGTAAGTGTTAAGTTTCATTCCGTTACCCAGAAGAACGAGATGAAAAAAAAACTTTTTACAATATTATCGGATTTGATTAGATTTGTTATATAAAATCAATAAAAATAAAAAAACATAGTGACACACCACTTAATTCTCACTATTTCTAAAACAACGAAAGAAAAAACACCAAATTTAGTTCCTAAATTCAAACACATTACACTGAGCAACTCTCAAAAACTTTCTTAATCGAAACCTATTAGCAACAGGCGATGTGTATCGAATAATTTCCCAATAACAAACAAAGTACGATAACTCACCATTGCTTGTGTACTATCGATCGTTTTGTTAGCGCCAGTATAAAGTGAGAGGTAGTGAAGCAGCAATGTATAACGTGGCAGCAAGTGTTACGCATTTGGCTAGGCGAGGCGTCAGGTGTGGACGACGGGCGCGGGTTTGGCAAATTTTAATGAATGTCGACACTGATTTATTGTTGCTGGATGTGCTTATGTAAATAAGCGTATATATATTATATAATATATTTTATTTTACTAGAATTGTATATTTTTTTGGTTTTTATGAAGAGTATTTGTTTTCTTTTTCACGATTTGGGTGGATGGTAAAGTTACACTTAAAGTGCAATTTTTTTGTAATAAAAAATATTTAGAAAAAAATTAAATATTTTCTTTTTAGCAGTAACTTTTATGAAAAAAAAATTAAAATTAAACCAGCTTCACAATGTATCCCGTACACACCAGCTTGGGCAGAGAATACCTAGTGTTCAGACACTCCGTTCCTCATTTTGGATGTTGAGTGGCGAAAACCAAAACGAAGAAATAAAAATATAAATACTTATAAATGTTTCATTTCCTTGTGTGGGGTTCAAACCCACAACCAGTCCCGTTTACAGTCACACACTTGTGCCCTGCGCCACGACTGTTTTTTTTCTTCTTTTTTTCTTTTAATTTAACAAAATACCTACTCACGATAATAAAATTCAAAATAATAAAAGGCCGGTCATGTGTGACTCGGACTGGGACAACAAAGTGATCCCAAAAGGGTTTCGTTTTTTCTTTTGAGATATGGCACAGTAAAAAAGACATTTTGCACTTAAATTGACACAAATTTTCCATACAATTCCGTATAAAGCGAATTTAATAAATAAATATTTTTTTAAAATTCCGTAATTTAGTGCAATAATGTCGTCAATGTATCCGGAATGGATATTCACAAATTATGATTGCGTCTCCTGCAATATTTGAAAAAGAATAAATAGGTGATTGTTGCACCAAATTAACGATATGAACACGAAAAAAACATCATAAGCAAAGGAAACTATCTCAACTCTCAAGTCACTTCCATCCTACATAGATCTCCAACGCCCGCCATATGCCACCGAGTGCCGTGTTATATGGATTTTCATTTAGGCAAACGTATAATATTCGTATTATAGCGCTTAGCGACAGCTAATGTGAATTTTTATGCTTAATTTTTAAAATAAATTGCCCCTTTTTATGGACTTATTGTTTATAATTAAAAGGAAGTTTGAACCCGCACCTTTAAAACGCCCAAGCGTTATAGACAAATTAAGCTATATGCTTAAAACAGTTAATTACAATTGAATATTACAATTTTTCGCTAAATAATTTTCTTTTGTAGTATTTTTCAAATTAATTTTGGAAGTAGAGCTATGTAAAAAATTATATAATAAATTAAACAAATTCATATTATCGGATTAGACTGTAAATCTGGTCGCAGCCTATTAAGGTATTTATCAGGAGACAAAAGACTATGAGTATTATAAAAAGGTTTATATAATATTTATTCAGAAAACGTATAAAAATTTGAACGTAGCGGGACTCCACCCCCGCCTCCTGAAAACCGACCTGGAGGCGCGGGTTCGAGTCCCGCTACGTTCAAACTTTTATACGTTTTCTAAATAAGTATTTTTCTTTCCTAAGTGTAAAATAACACTTTAAAAATGTTAAAAAAAGGTTTATATATAATAATTTCGAAAATCAATTTGTACTTCTGTATGAACGGAAGGATACGGATTTAGAAAGTTTACACTCTAAACCTATTAAGATATAGGATTTTTTACATTCTTTTAAATTCATTTTGGGTTAACCTTAACACTCTGGCAGAACTTATGTTTGACTATTTCAAGATTGTCAAAACATTTTTATTGTATCATAATGGAACAAAGTGCAGCGTTGAAATCCGAATAGAACATGTTATTCACGTTTTCTTTAGCTAACACGTTAGCCCAAAATTTAATTTGACTCTTCGATGTTGGATCGAAGAATTTGCCATTATTAAAATATACACATTTAGGAACTTCAGACATTTTCATTTATATAAATATTATATTTTTTTTTAAATTAACCTACATGTAGCAGAGTGGTCAGAGGGAGCCTAGCGTTAAGAAACTTCTCCACTTTTCGCCCAATCTTCGAGATAATGCGTACTATTTATCTTCTTTACCAATGCGACGAGATGAAAATAATTAATTTCCTCGAACGCGAATCGAACCCATAACTGTCCCGCTTACTTTCAGACACTGAGCCACTGACTCGCCATGACCTTAATATGTGGGTCCTTAATTTATGATAATAGAAATAACAAAATTATATCTAAACTAAGTTTTAAGATTGTTTAGTCCAAGAGATGACCACAAAAGTAAGATAAGTTCCTAGTGACAATTGTATACAAAGAGCAAATATTTGAAAACTGTCCTAAGAATAGTGTTGGACAGGACGAGACAGTTATCGATGTAAAATCGATATTTTTACTCTAAATAACTAGGTAAATAAACATACAATAAAAACTTGATAAAAAGCCGCTTAACTTGAGTAATCTAATTGTTATCAAATTCGATGCAGCAGTTCCTGCGGTAGTAGATGTTGAATTTGCACTGAGAGACGTATTTCCGTAATAACCATGTCAACCATTTTTTAAAAAATATGAATACATTGCCTTCATGCTATATACTGCATATAGCAGGGTAGACAGGGAACCTTAGTGTCAAGAGATATTGCGCGTTGAGAGGCGGAACTCAAAGTAAGGAAAATTATAATAATTCACTAAAATATGCATGTTTTAGGTTATTTTCTTTAAATAAAACATTAACAATATAAGCATTTTTTATTCAATATGACATTAGCATAACATACACACAATCTAACTGTAACTCCATTGCAGCCTTCTCAATAAGAGGACTATTTAATCCAAAAAAAACCTATTCAGACTAGTAGTTCCTGAGATTAACGTGTTTAACCGAACAAATTCTTCAGCTTAATAATAAGTATAGACAGTATAGAAAACAATACATACAAACACACACATTCTGCATTCAATACTGAAAATGTAAATTAACAACTAAAATTTGATCTCGAACACAGCGAGATCATTAAACACTTCAGTCGCAGGGTTAAGGAAGTGTCACCGCCAGTGTCTTGACGGTGGCAGCGAGTGTACGTCACACTCACGACTCATGTCACAGTGACATGTCCCAGTGGATGCTGGGATTATTAACTTATGTGGTTCTATAAGTTAATGTATATGTAAAATATTACTTATTAGTTATTACTATCCAAATATATTATGTAGGCTTATATTGTATATAATGTTTTTTTATAAATTGTTTTAATGGGAACGGAGTGTCTTAACACTGGATTCACTCTGCCTACATACATCTTAAAGCTATTTATAGATAATTGCAATTAGGTCTATCTTTATTCAACATACATTCTCCTATTGTGTAACATTATCCCTTTTTTATCTTCCCCGTTTGCTCTCCATACAATTTGGCATTCCTCTCCCAAAACTAAAAGATGAAAATGTATTCTTTTTCATTTAATTTTCCCCAAATGTATGTGTATTGTGTATATGTTTTATTTTAGTATACGCAACATTTTTCATTGAAAATCGAAATAAATACTTTTGCGATTAAGTAAGAAAGAACCTGGTGATCTAAAATAACAAATTTCTTTACAGAGAAGGGATAAAAATTACTGTACGAATACTCATTGTGTTGCCGGGAGAGTAACCTGGATTTGTGATGCAAGTAGAGTCTTAAGGGCCGCCCTTTCACCTTTTAAAATGCTCCCTTTACATAACTATAAGAAGAACTTGAACACACTATTGTATACAATTCAGCCCATCAGAACTACAACGGTCTCAATAATTATTTTTTAAATTTTGATCATTAATTTTAAAATACGTCACGTAAAAAAATTCACAAACCCAACATACACAAGATAGTTTATCGATTTTCGTTCGATTATTGCACGTATTAAAAGTGAATGCGCATCACTAGTGGGGGGTAATGGGCCTGTCAGCGGCATGCCGTCGACACTTGGAGCAAAGGATTACAGGTCGGGCGTCAGGGGGAGGCCACTAGCGATGTTTACTTAGTTTTGAATTTGATTGAATGTCTGAAGAAATATTCTTTAATTGTCCTTGGTTTATAAATGATTGGTGAATATTCTGAAAAAGAGGGAGAATTTAGAATTATTCCTTTTTTTCTGATCATGTTTTATTAGAAGCTAATAATTAATTTTATCTAATTTTTTTTTCAACATTTTTAAAGTGGTATTCCACAGTTTGAAAAGAAAAATAGGAAAGTGAGGAAAGGAGTGTTTTAACGCCAGGTTATTTATTTATTTGATTTTGGTTTGCTTTGATTTAAGCTATTACATTTTTTAAATGAATAATATTACAAGCACAAAATAATATCAATAATGTATAGCCGTTTGAAAGCAAACACTGCGTGCGTATATTGTGTCCGGCTTTACAACCATTTCAATATTGTACACTAAACATAAAAAATACAATATGAACAAAAACGTATATACAAAAGAAAGTGAGAACAAAAACATTTACATAACAACGATAATAAACAAAAAGTATGATAAAATCTTGCAAAACTTTGTTACTTCCTTACAGGTATCCTGTGCTGTATGCGGAGTACAGCGTAAAGCTGAGCATATCGCCACATATCTCATTATCAATAGAAAATATGAAATACTAACTGGGTTACAAAGTCGTCGGACTTTGATTTTATATAAAATAAAATAAACGGAGTAACTTTTCATTAGGTTATCTCTTCAAGATTTAGCAAGACAACTTGTAGTTGTCAATCTATCAAAATATCTTTTCTTTCAGCTTCACGCTGTAGCCGCATATAGCAGGGTAGACAGGGGGAACCTAGTGTTAAGACACTCCGTTCCCCACTTTCCGCTGAATTTTTGAGGCATTACGTATTGATTGGAGGAACCCAACGCCAGTATTTACCTTATTACCAGAGCAAAGAAATTACAAAATGCCTTTGAAGCCAATTTATAGAAGATAAATTCATCATTTTACCCCACTCGAAGGGAATAAATAATTTTAATTTCCTCGCTATGGTAACAAGATGAAGTGCGCCATTGCCTTAAAAACGATTCTAAAATTATTAAATAAAGCATAATTACATATTTCGTTTCCAAATCATACTGAAATCCAAGTTCTTTGAAATCTGCAACTAAGTGTTCAAACAGTGCAGTTGCGCCAAACATTTTCGTAAAGTACTTTTCCATCGATAATTGTAATCCTTCAGGGGGGCGCCATCTGCGCCACCCGCTGTCAACCGCAGCAGCGCTTTGTTTATTCGAGCTACCCAAATTGATTTCTATGATATATTCTATAACAGCCTTATATATAATATTCGTCGTTGAATTCCGACACTCAACACGCAAAGCCTCGAAAATTCGGCGGAAAGTGGGGAAACAAAGTGTCTTAACACTAGGATTCCCCCTCTGCCGCATCTGTTTTACGCGAGATACACCGTGAAGCTAAAAAATATTTTTTTCGGTTAAAACTATGTTAAAAAGTATGTTTTTAGGTCGATGATTGTAATCCTTCAAAGGAGGCAGCATCTGCGCCATCCCCCGCCTGTCAACCGCAGGCCTCGCTTTATTTATTTGAAGCACCCAAATTGATTCGTTTGATATGTTCTGTAATTTAGTTTTTTTTTTTTAGTTTTCATCAAGGTTTGCGATCCCTGACGTGGGTCATCCTTTTGTGGAATTGATTAAAATTTTGTAGTTGCTTAGTAGTGAATTTAGTTATTTTAAGTAAATCATTTTTTTTATAGTTTTACGCTGTATCTCGCTAACGGAAATCAGGAATTTAGTTTTAAGATACTCCGTTCCCCACTTCCCATCTAATTTTCAAGATATTGCGTTATTAAGAGGTGGAATTTAACTCCACTTTGTGATTTGTTCTTTTTCCGTCTTACAACCATCATGCTAACAGTTACACGTTATGCTGCAGCGCCACGACAACAAAGTATTCGATGCCTTGCCCAACATATAATGTAGACAAACGAATTAAAATAGATTGAGAGACCAAAAAAACCTCATGGACTTCCTATGTCGGGTCTACACTTAGAAATTCAAGCAGTTTATCCCAAGTATTTACTAGCTGTCTTTATCTGAACTAGGCCACCAACCCACAACAAACCGAATAGTCTTAGACTCAAAATTAAAGAAAGAAAGAAAGATCGATTATACTGAAAGGTTACGTGAAAAGCATGAGGATGACGGAAGGCACGTACGAGCTCATGTCAGTGGACGAGGCGAAAGACGTATAAAGAGATCACTGTCTCTGGCCATTCTTTCAGACTACAAAAAAAATACCAAAAAAATCCGTGTATTTTAAAAAAAAATGTGTACTTTATGCTCTTAAGTCAATATATTATCTAGTTAAGCTCTGTTTACCGCTCGAATTCGAGACAATGCATTTCAGGTGGTTGAAAATTTGTAAAAAGTTTGGCAAAAAGTAGTGAACGCTTATAACCTACCTTTTCTCTGCTTTCAGGAGGCAGTATGAAAATTAAAAAAAACACTCAATACACAAAACGCAAAAAGTATATATATATTTTGATTTTCTTTCTGATCTAATTTATTGTTGCGACGTACCCTCATTTACAATTGATGAAGAACTTTCAGATAATCATGCGGGCTATACGTATACTTTGATAATAAATTATTGTATCAATAACGTTACATTGTATGCCACAGCACAGTAGGCAGAGGGAGCTTGGAAATCCCGTATTAAGCACTTTCGTTCTCCACTTTCCACCGAATTCTGACGGTATTGTCTGTTGAGTGGCGGAACTCAACGCCGTGCTCTGCTTTGTCACCAGAGCGAGCAAGTACGAACCCACAAACTGTCGCGTTTAATACACAGAGTGTATTTTGCCCCTTTGCCACGACTGGCCTCAAGTTATTAGAAAGATGAACAAAATAAAATATCAATGACCACTTTCAAATACAAAAAGCTAAATCAAAAACAAGTTCATTAAAACCAACTATCAAACGAATATCTGCACACGAAACGGAAAAAAGACAAGACCTTAATTATACTTCCGCATAAACTCTCCAAGCCTGAGAGGATGACGTCCAAAAACCTCACAGTTAATAGTATAACCTTTTATCTGTATGTGTATGCGTCTGTGACTGTACTAATATTAAAAAGCTGAAGAGTTTGTCTGGTTGACTGATAGATTCATCTTGGATAGTCCGTTTATGGAGGAAGGCTATATTTCGATATGTTAATCATACTTGCATTCAGTGTTACCTCGAGCACTTAGAATGTGTATATACAACTCTAAATTTTTTTCATGATGGCGAAGCCCTTGGGTGCAACCCAGAATAGCCTAGTCGGCACCAGAAATTTTATTAACATTTTTTTTCTTAAAAAATAAAATAATAACTTTTACAGGAACATATCTGTTGACAAATCTCTTCCTTCCTCAGAAAATATTTGCAGATATGCCCATAGCGAAGCCGCGGTTAAACGCTAGTACTGTATCTGTATAGCCATACAGCTGTATAGCCATACAGGGGTATAGCCGTGTGTCGAATAAAATAAATCCGTGAGCTATAATAGACCTGTCACGCACATGTACAGGCAAAGCAAAAGTTTGATTAAACCAAACCAATCAGCTAACTCCCAATCCAGTAATAGCGTGGGAAAGGTAAGTTAGGACTTTCGTTGGCTGGAAAATATGAATTTTGTTAATATATGGTATAAGCGATGATTGTGGGTTCGATTCCCACTCGGGGATAATTAGGTGTATTTTAATTGTTTACACTTCCCCGCTCCGATAGTTAAAACTTGACGTTTAGTTCCGCCACTCAACATATAATTACTTTAAGATTTAGCGGAAACGGAATGTCTTAATACTAGGTGTCCTCTACCCATCCTGCATTGTGGAAACAAGGGTAAAGCTGTTTTTTTTGTATCTTCGAAAAAGTTGCGGATTCGATTCTTGTTTGGGGTAATGTTTAGGTTTTAAAATACTTCCTATGTACACAATCAATGTGTGAAACAAAATGAAATCGCAGTATAATTAACTTTCACTATTCCGTATAATGTAATCTGAGCACTATGAAGTTAATTAATATTTGATAGTATTATTGCTTAATAGCTTGGTTTTTTTGATAACCTCATTTCTTTTTTGAATACAATTTTGTATACATTTTTTTATTTGGTAAAATAATTTTCAAATACAAGTAGAAGATAGTCATAGCGCAGGAGCACAAGTGTGCGACTGTAAACGCGACAGGTTGTGGATTCGATTCCCGCTCGAGGGAATTAAAAATGCATATTTTCATTTCCTCAGCCTTGTAACGAAGCAAAGCGCAGCGTTGAGTAGCACTTTTTGATGGAATTTCAGATATAATAATATCTGAGATTCCATCAAAAAGTGGTGTTTTCCACACAGTGTGAAGCTCAAAAAAAATTTTTGAACTAAATCACAGCACTACACCACCTTATTGGTGTAGAAATTTTCTATTCACCACATATACAAAAGTAATACCAAAAATGATTGCATTTCAATGCGGGCGCCGGCATCTCTTATCACACGGTGTGGTCTAATTGATAAATTAATACTACTAACCCCGCCCGCAGCTTTGTCTACATCGACTTAAGGGAACATTGTCGCTTTAGGGAATGTTATCTAGAAGAAATTATTGTTGTTTCGATAGTGTAAGAATTTGGACATGGCCATGGATAAGAATATAATATTATGTTTATTTAGCTATAATGCTATAAGTTGAAAGGGCAGAGGTAAAATATATTAAAAGTATCCTGCGAAAAGCTGTGTGGATAGAGGGAACTTAATACGACTCTCTGTTCCCATTAAGACACTTCTGATCCTCATTTTCCGCCCAATTCTCGAGGCGTTGTGTGTTGAGCGGAAATCAACGCCACGCCTTGTCTTGTATACATATTATACATATTATTACAATTATTTATAAGTAATTTTTACAGAACATTCAACAAAGTATAAAAAATAATAGATCATCCTAGTGCAATGGGATACCATCAGACTGTAAACGTCGCATCTCAACAGGCAATATCTCGAAATTTGAGCGAAAAACGAGGTAACAGAGTATCTTATCACTAAATGATGTATCCTATGTATAAAAACATTGAAGTTTGAGAATATAATTAGATTAAATAGATAATATAAAATATATTATAGTGGGGAACGGAGTGTCTTAACACTAGGTTCCCTCTGCCTACCCTACTGTGTGCGGGATACAGCGTGAAGCTGATTTTTTTTTTATATTATTTATATTTGCTTAAACAGCCAGATAAACGCAAATACGTAACATATAACAAAATTATATACTTTCAAAAGTTATTAAAATATAATTTTCACATTATACTTATTAATAACGTGTACTACGTTATAGAGGTATGTATGTAAGTGAGTAGGTCAGTATCCTTGTACCAATATTATAATGAGTCGAGTGACGGTATGTGGCGGTGTAACTTAAATTTATCAGCGGACTGCGGGCGAGGTAAGCAAGAGCATACGGGTTGGGTAGCGATAGCAAAAAACGTGTGAGTTTAAATTTTTTTAATATTTTTTTTGTTTCTATAAGATGTAAGGGAATATAGTAATATATGTGTCTCTTTTTTTTGTCCAGTATTATATCTATGTATTAGAACTTTCTCATTTAATAACTTATAATTGATATAATAGTTAGGAAATAATAATATAACAGGTAGGATTTTTTATGCTTCGCGCTTAATTCCGCGATAAATAGGCGTATACATCTAGACACTCTATTGTCCACTGAATCAAGACACTGCGTGTTTCAGGACAGGGCTTAACACCGTGTTTCCTATTGTTACCACAGCGAGGAAATGAACATAATTCATTTTTCCAAGTGGAAATTGAACCCACAACCATCGCGTTCACAGTCACATGCTGTACCGCCACACCATGACGCCTTAACTTTAAAATTACATGCAAAAATTAAATAATAATATTCCTTAATACAATATTTTGCTAACGCTACCAAAGCCCGCATCCAGAGATATAGGCTAGGCTGTTTGGCGATTTATCTTCGTTTAATACACATCGACGCTTATCTGCTGACCGGAGGCGTTCTATTATCATTTATTTAATTTATATTGTTTTATATTTAGACCTAGTATTACATATATGACCGTCGTGGTATAGTGACAGCGTCTGACTATAAACGTCACGGTTTTGGGTTTGGTTTTTTCGTTGCTCTAGTAACAAAATAACGAGGTGTCTTGCTACTCGATTATCCTGCTATATGCGGGATACAGCGTGAAGTTAATAGTTGTTAACTCCATTTTTTCTTTGAGACTTTTTAATGGGACATTTATTTTTGAAAAGTGTGTCAATTACAAACTAGATTCCTAACAAACAACTGTAAAACGTACATTTTTATTCAATCTATATTACAAAATAAATTACATGAAACTACTTTTAAAATTTTATAGCTTCTATATTTATGGAGAACGGAGTCTCTAAACTCTAAATTTTGCCCTAACCTACTATATATAAAGTACCTACTAATATAATAACATAATTAATTCAACTTAAATCTATTGAAATTAAGCAAATTATATTAAAATATTAACTTTTTATAACAAATAAAAAAGGCTCAACTTTCCCCCAACACAGTTCCCAAGTGTCGCATCACGACGCACCGCGAGCATCTGTACGCTACACCGTACAGCGCGAGTGGACACAGCTGTTCGCCGAACGCAAAATATACTAGTACACCCTTAATTACAACACAAATGATATATTGCATACAAATACTAGTACTGCGTGATAAAAATCTAATAAAATTAAATCTGCTTCACGCTGTATCCCGCGCACATCAGGGTAGGCAGAGGGAAGCTAGTGTTAAGACAGTCCGTTCCCCACTTTCCATAGAATTCTGTAGGCATAGCATGCTGAGTGGCGGAACTCAACGCTGCTCTTTGCCCAGACACCAGAGCGAAGAATAAGGTATTGGGTTCGATTATATCTATGAAAAAAATTGATGAAAACAACAGCTACACGCTTTTTCCCGCATATAATGATACCCAGACGGAACCAAGTATTGAGGGACTCCGTCCGGATTCAGTTTCATTGCATGTTGAGTGACGTAACTCAATGCCACGTTATGTCTACTGGAGCGGGGTAAAGAAAAATGATTTAATTGGAATCCTCAAGTTCCAAAAGTGTAGTTTTCAATTTAAATCAGTAATTTTATAATCTATTTCATAATTCGAGATGCGACGACGCCAATCACAAGTGTTGGATAGTCTNATATAGAGACTATCCAACACTTGTGATTGGCGTCGTCGCATCTCGAATTATGAAATAGATTATAAAATTACTGATTTAAATTGAAAACTACACTTTTGGAACTTGAGGATTCCAATTAAATCATTTTTCTTTACCCCGCTCCAGTAGACATAACGTGGCATTGAGTTACGCCACTCAACATGCAATGAAACTGAATCCGGACGGAGTCCCTCAATACTAGGTTCCGTCTGGGTATCATTATATGCGGGAAAAGGCGTGTAGCTGTTGTTTTCATCAATTTTTTTCATAGATATAATCGAACCCAATACCATCGTAAAAACAATCAGATACATACTCCCTAGTTACGTGACTATAGTGATCAAATACAGTAGTTATTCATACATTAAAACAAAAAAAGTTAATTTTAAATCAGCTTATAAACAAAGTTTTATTATGTGGTTAGTTCGTAGCGCATATGGGAGGATGCGGCGTTATATTTATTTTGCAACTTGTGTACCTACTATATTATCTATACTAAAATAATAAAACAGAAGAGTTTGTTTGATTAAATGGTCTAATCTCAGGAACTACTGTTCAAATTAAAATTATTTAAAAATTAAAAATATATAAATTATATTATATATAAAAAATTAAATTATATTTTGTGTCGGATATTTCACATAGAAGTAAACTAGACTGCATTTAGAGATACCATTCACCTGGAGCATTTACAACGTTTCATGTGTCATATCCAACGTTTGGTTATTTGGGGAACCTACAGGTGAAATGTATATTATAAGTTGCCACGTCCTTCTTATTTGTACATCACTAGCGACCCACACGCGGCTTCGCCCGCATAATCTTAGTTTTACATCGTAGCCGAATTATACAAAATGTTAACATAAATTGTAGCTTGTTTGTGAGTATGGGTGTTTGTTTTACTTTCACGCAACAATTACTAAATGAATGTTAATGTATCTTTACAATAATATATAATAGTTTTTACATCAGAATGACACATATGTAGGCTACAATTTATGTAGAGTTTTTTGTATAATTTGGCTATAGTATAATGTCAAGCGGGCGAAGCCACGTGTGAGTCGCTAGTTTATAGTAATAGTAGAACAGGATAATTAAAAACAATAAAATAAAGGATAACGATATAAAATAAACGATAAAAAATTAAAGCAAAAGAAGCCTAGAGAGGAATACTAGTAACATAATATATTAGCTAAAACAAAAAAAAATCATCATTTTGTAAAATCGGTTAGAATTGAAAAGCAACACCTGTGTACACAGCAGCGCGTGCGTTACAGACACTTGGTACGTTTGGTTCTTTGAAACACAATACTCGCGCGGCGGCTGGCGACAAGCTTATTATTATTATTTTAACTTCAGCAGAGAGAACCTGGGAACTTTAGTACACTTCCTTTCTCACTTATCGCCAAATTCGAAGTAAACGTCACGCTTTGTCTCGTTACGAAAGCGAGGAAATGAAAATGTTAAATATTTAATTTCCTCGAGTGGAAATCGAACTTACAACCTGTCACGCTTAATGTCGCACGCTTGTGCACCTATGCCACGACGGGCCTCATCATTACTTTTATAATTATGAGAGATAAAGATATTTTCAGTCAATTTCACATAACATGTTTATGTGAAACGTTGTTAAGTTCCGTCGTTTCTACGCAATTGCTCGAAAATTGGGCAGCGCGTCCGGAACGAAGTGTCTTAGCATTAGGTTCCCTCTGTCTATCCTATTACATGCGGAATACAGCGTGAAGCTAATCGCTCAGTGTTAAATTTGCTACTTATTTATTTTATAAGACATACAAAATTTGACGGAGTTGTGGCACAGCGGCATAATCTATGACTGTGAACGCGGCAGTTATGGGTTCATTCACTAGATAGAATGAATTATTTTAATTTCTTTGCTCTGGTAAGAAAATAAAGCGCGACGTTGAGTTCCGCCATTCAACTTGCAATATTTGGAAAAATGGAAGATGTATTGGGGGAGTGTTTTAACACTAGGCTACCCCAGCTACGTTTTAGCTATCCTATTATAAGAGAGACAAGGTGTGAAGCTAATATAAACATTAGCAATTAATCACAAATTCGGTACCTAGGGTAGGTACTAAAGTAACCTTTATAAATCATAGTAAATATGATTTATAAAGATTTATTTTTACGGTAGTCGTTCGATCTGTATTGCGTATAGGTTTTGTGGGCTTCATGTTTGGAATACGTCGCCACTTCCTTCGTCTATTTTATGACTTAACATCTGTTTTTGTAATTTTACTTACATTTAGGTTATTTTTCGATCGTTCACTGGAGAAAAAAATGTGAAATAGTAATTCCTAAATGGATGTAAAAGTACCTTTAAAGGGCTATCGTGGCGCAGTGGGACACTGATTAATTGCGATGATTGTTGGTTCGATCCCCGCTCCGGAACTAATTGCATTAAAATTTTCTTCCAGTCCCACTAAAAACGTTTTGATACTAGTTTCATTTTGCATTTTGTCGTTTCTGAGCTAAACAAAGCAACAAAGTTTTTTTTAAATCACGCTGTATCCTGTACATGTATGTATAGTGCACCTGGGAACCTAGTGTTAAGACACTCTGTTCCCATTAACACACTTCTGTCCACAATAAGATCGATGAGTCGTGACCGCCCTGAATTGAACTGTAGGTAGCTGTGGAGATCTGATTTTAGAATTTTATTTACTTTTAATTATTTTCTTTCTGAGTGCAAGTGTAAAATGCGCAAAAGTTCAAAAAGTTTAACTTCAGAGCGCTCACGACTCGTTGACCGCACTGTACTAGTCTACTAGTCCATACAGCACCGACCGAGCGAGCGAGCAGGTGCGACGACGTAAGTAATTGTTACGGGACTCCAATAACCGGTGGACTTTTCTACGGCTTAACCTTATTTATGTCACAGACGTATCATTCTATAGAATATATATATATAAATTTATACGAGAGATTTGTGGCCGTCGTGGTGCTGTGGTGTCCCACCCTGTCTTATCGTTGTATATGGTTCTGGATTTGATCCCGCTGGAATCGAGGTAATAGTTATATTTAAAATATTATCTTTTTCCCCTGAAGCACAGAAAATGGAATAAAAAATCAAATTTCTAAATCAACGCAATCAAAAAATATGAGCTTTTAAGCATCGTTTTTCTGCATTTTGTATGAGACTCGCCGCGTATCATCAAAACCTATAGAGTACTTGGACCGTGGACTTGCAGTTATGAAATTTGGCACGAAGTGAGAACTTACAGGAAAATCGGAATCGGAAAAATGTTAACTTATATGTATATTAGATAGATAAAAACTAGCAAACTTAAGTTTGTGAACTTTTACAAGTTGTACTTCGTGATGACCGATAATTCTGAAACTGATGCGGAACCCTCGGTGGGCGAGTCCGACACGTTAACCGATTATTTATTAATTTAAATAAAGTAAAATAAATCAGCTTCACGCTGCATCCCGCACACAGCAGGGTAGGCAGAGGGAACCTAGTGTTAAGGCACTCCGTTCCTCACTTTCTGCCGAATTCTAGAGGCATTGAGTGTTGAGTGGCAGAACTCAACGCCGCGCTTAACCTCGACACCAGAGCGAAGAAATGGAAATATAAATTTAAGTAAATATTTCATCTCCTCGAGTGGGGATCGAACCCACAACCAG
>JAAIXJ010000019.1:375540-400025 GCA_013403705.1 Heliconius hermathena | reverse complement strand
CGTAGAAGTGGTATATAATATGTCAATGACCAACGCCATACAAGCACAGCTTACGTATCGCGAGCGTACTGCGAGACGGCATTAGCCAAGACATAGTTAATGTCGCTATAACAGTTCGCATAAGCCCATCACGTCAGCTTCCGCGACGTCAAGCAACATTCAATATTATAATATTGGTCAAAGATAACTTTGATCCACAATATGTGTCGCCCCTACACATATATTGCCTTTATAAGAAATTCGATCCTAAAAGATCGTGCCATCATAGGCTTCGAATTATCATATTATATTTATTATACATTTGGTACGAGTCTTTATGTGCATCATATTTATTTGTACCGTAGTACTTTAGAGTTCGACTCGACCACTGCCTTCCAGCATCACCACCACCTATATAGATAGAACCACGGTCGCGACACTCGGGACGACAATACACGAACTCGTCTCGATTAATATGGTATTAAAATATATAGTTTGTATTATGCATAATTAACTATGTTATTTATGTGTATTGCCATGCATATTTTATTTTATTTATTTATTTATTTTTGACTTATACCCAAGGTACATACTGTTACAATATGAATCCGTTAAGATTTTATTATAAGTATAGATTTAAATCTGAGTTTCTACGCCCAGCCCGATCGACGGTCGCAAGCTTACGTTCGAATCCCGCAGGGGACGCCCTCGCCGACATCCTCTCAAGCCACGTCATGCTTGCACTTTCTCTTCCCTACCGAACCGAAGTCGCTGTAACGGCCAATAGAACTAACAGTGTTTACCTCATGTCCGAAATAAATAAAAAATAATTTCCCCTCGTAACTTCGTTTAAGTGGAAATTGGCGTTAAAATTCAGGTTTCCCGTTCCCATAAAAACCTATATACCAAATTTCAGCTGTCTACACCCAATGTCTACCACTTAGTAACTCAAGAGTTTCAAATATGTACAAATTTAGTATCTGAAGAGTTTTAAATATTCCAGAAACCGAAAACAAATTAACAGCACATAGCAATATTTGAAGCAGCAACTGTTCTTCTTTGTTGATTTCCTCTAAGCTGTTCATACATCTTTTAGTGTCTTTCATATACTAAGAGGGTGAATAACCCTGTAATAAAATATATACATATATAGTGCTATATAGCACACACCACCATATGATGGGGTCTATGTGGACTAGGCGAAAAGAACTTGCAATATTCATTCAATAACATTCATAATATATTTTACAAGTAATATTTGTATGAAAATCGTTAAAGTTATTTAGACAGGGTTTCTATTTCTTTTTAATATCAACCCAAACTGTGGTAGTTATTTCAATATTTTTAACATTTGGTGTAAAGTACTAAAAGCGCGAAGATAGACGACTCAAATATGAATTTGTAACAAATAATAATTATACATTAAAAGCAGTTTACGAAAAAATCGTCTTAATGAGTTCACATTCAACATTAAAAAAAATTAAGGTGTATTTATCAGAATAATAAAAAATAATGTAATCAAATACTTGTGAAATGTATATGTGTGCGTCTAACTATGAATATTATGTATGGTTTTTTAAGTCATTGCTAGGTGATTGAATAACTATAGTTGAATCCTACGAATTTTAACTAGAAAAGAAATTTACTACAATATTTCTGTAGATTTGTATTAAATAAATTTAATTGAAAAAAAAACATTATTAATAATGATATAATAATTTTTAAATTATTTTTCAGACAAAAAATAAAGTTTAATTAATATAAAATCAATTATACTATTATAAAACTATTTTTATAAGAATCTACAACCAAAGGGAGAGAAAATTAAAAAAATAACCGCTAACATAAAACACATCCTTTAATTTATAGCCGGACGATAAATCCCACTCACCTCAACGTTTTGACAGCTGACAGCGACCAGATTTGACACACGAAATTAATCACACACAGAATAAAAATAAACACAATAAAACGAACAAAAACAGTTATTTAAATAAATAAATAATAATAAATTTAACGATTCACGTGAAAATTTCACGATGAAATAATTTCATAAACGTGTGAACGGTGACGCGGTTAGATCACGACTGAGGGCGGGAAGCCCGCCCGGCGATAAACTGATTTTTTTTTACAAAGCTGTTGTAGGGCGGCACTTGTCGTTTGTTTTTCAGCAAACGCTTTACGCTTATAGGGTGAGAATTTTGCTGGATTATAAGTTTCGTAACTTTAAATCCTTTTCTATGTAAATTTAATATTTTTTTATTTATTTCGCACTTTCCTTTTTGTGTCTGATGCATGCCTCTAAATAAAATCTATGTGTTTATGTATTGTATACTTTTATAATAACTCTGTATCAAATATTTTACTAAAAAATTGAGAATTTTTATACCGATATTATTAAAACTGATATAGAATAAAATTTGTCTAGTAATAATTAGTTGAAAATAAATGTTTCTTTGACAAATTGATATTGTGGGGCGGCACATATCGTTTGTAGTTCGCCAAGGCAAAGGCAATGGCTTAGCTTATAGGGTTGTCTTTAGTCTATAAGGTGAGAATTCTAAGTTTAAAAATCAGCTTCATGCTGTATCCCGCACACATCACGGCAGGCAGAGGGAACCTAGTGTTAAGACACTCCGAGAAACGAGTGAATTATAAGTTTGATAAGTTAAAAATGCTTTTCGCAGTTTACATGCAGTGTCTAATGCATGCATCTAAATGGTTATTACATATTATTTACTTTAAAATATATTACTATAATAATATTTTTTAGATAAACGATTATTTTTGTGCTGATAAGATTAAAATACACTATATATTATTTAATTTGTCTTAAAGTAATTGAGTGCGACTGCCCAATAAATTTGACTCACATTTATAGTCCACAAGTAATTAAGCGCAGAAATATTATAATATAAATATAACGCGGAAATCTCAGGAACTACTAGTTTGAATGGAAAAAATAATTTTGTTTTAGATAGTCCATAATATTAAGGAAGGATAACCCATAGGCTATTTCTCTGTGATCAATAAAACCGAAACAATAATGAGAAAGCTTGAGAATTTCCGCTTTCTTATTAATGCTCTATAGCCGAAACTATTATTAATATAAAATAATTAAAATTAAATTTAACCAGATAAATAATAATTTAATCAATTAAATAAAAGCTTCACGCCGTTCTGGATATGGCATGTTGGGTGGTGGTCCCCAACGCTGCCAGGTATGAAAAGATTGATGTCAGTGGACGAGGCGAATGAGATATGCAGAAACCGTAGCGTTTGGCGCTTCGTTTTCTCTGCCTATCCCACAGGCATAAAGTGTGAAGCGAAGTAAGTAAAATTACCCATTTAAATTTACATTATAATTCTGTATTTAAAATAAAATGATTGATGGATACAAAATGAAAACTTTAAGCATTTATTTCTTCTATTATATAAACTATTCTTTATAAGCTTTTCCTAGAAGAGAATATTTTTAAACTAAATGAGATTTAAATTTTGTCAGAATTAACGTAATTAGGACGTCGTCCAGTAGCGGCACAGCGCCTAACTGTAATCGTGGCGGTCCAGATTCAATTCCCATTCGTGGGAATAATTTATTTTTATTTTCTAACACTCGAAAAATGAGAAACGCGACTTCAGTTCCGCCAGTGACAACTGTTTTACTTAGGAAAAGACAACTCAATCAGATCGTTCCCTACTTTCCGCCGAATTCTGGAGGCATTGCATATTGAGTGGTGGAACGCCGCACTGCCTCGACACCAAAACGAAGAAATGAAAATATATATTTTAATAAATATTAAATTTCTTCGAGTGCGGATCGAATCCACAATCTGTCGTGTTTACAGTCACATTTTGTGCCCCTACGCCGCAACTGGTCTCAAATTATATTATTTTTAATCTGTCACTATAATACATAATTCTATTCTTTAGAGATTATGTTGTATTAGGATGACGGCTCTTTTCCCGTATTTACGCTTCTGATATCCTAATAATATAAAAGAAAAGGAGAAACGCAATTATAAAGAATTTTTTTTAGAACTTGAAACATTTACTTCTTATTGTAGACATCGCTATTTGAGCTAGTATAATATATCCGTTGAATTATTTTTTTTAATGTCACTTTTTAATAAAATAGGAAGATAAGTAATTCATTTGTTTATAATTTTAATTAAAATTATATAATTTAGCTTTACTTGCGAATAATCAACGTGATTGACTAATGTCAGATTTTTACTAACTTTCGACTGGGTGAACCGATTTTAATAATTCTTTCTTTATTTATTAAATTTTATATTTTTAATTTATTAAATTTTATATATTTAATTTGGTTTATTTCTGACAATGGTATCTATGAGTAAATCACTTAAGTGTTAAATTTGCATTAAGTATGTGCGCGACAAATGGACGAATATCTCAACATCAACCCAAACGATTTCGATTATTCTTTTTTATTGGAAAGTGTACATATCAAGGACAGTTTGATGAAACGTTAGTTAAGTTTTGATTATGAGAGCCAGCTGAGCTGAAATTGAAGAAGTCGGTTATTTTTATTAAAAACTATAATAAGACAGTAAAAATATTTTGTCTGTACATTTAGTAATTTTGACTGACATGGATAGAGGGACACTTAAAAAGAATAATAGAAAGCAAAAAGATTTTTTTTGAATTTCTTGTCCGTCTGTCTGTCTGTCTGTCGACATATTTTTGTCCGCATTTTTCTCTGAAAGTACTGAACCGATAAACTTAAAGGTTTCACCAATTGCTTTGTTTTAACTCAACCTAACTACTAAAGTTTGGTTCATCAAAATCGATTCATTAAAAAAAAAGTTATCGTCATTTGAATGAACTCAAGGCATTAGTTTGCCTGCGAATGTTATATAGCAATCGCGCTGGTAAGATTCCTGGCTAAAGAATGACATTCGAAACGTCTTGGTTATATGACTGTTGATAAAAATATATATTTTTGAAGCACTATTATACAATATTTTATACAATAAAGTAAACAAAATTGAATTGTTAGTGGAGATTACCTTCATAAATCATAACAGTTAAGTTTAAATCGTAATTAATTCAACACAGAGATAAAGAACGATTTGATCTTCAAAGAGATATCAAGCAAATACATAGATTTTTTGGTTCGTTCGTTCGTTTGAAATAAATCTATATAAAAATGCCTAAAAACATCCTTTCTACGTGTACTCTGTAATAACTACATATTTACCAATTGTACATTTAGCTAATAATATGTGTAACTAATTTAAAAACTGTACAGGAGTTAATATGCAAACATTACAGTTATTTTACAAAGAATATTATGAATCCTTACCCAAATCAATAATTTAACATTTAAGGCTGTTTCTGAAGCAGTACATTAAATTATTAAGTGACATCAGCACATTTAACAGAGCTTTAAAAAACATAACATAGGTAAAAAGAACGTAATGTTACAAAAATATATACATATAATAAATAATTAGCTTTATGTATATTTTATGAATATCAAATATCAACATTGGTCATATTTTTTAGTTCGAAACAATCAAAAATTCTTATAGAAGTTACGATAATGTCGTAAAAAAATCATAATAGAATATTACAGATTAAAGTAACAAAAAAATCATATTAGAAGTCATTAGAGTTGTCAATCAATGCTGCTTATTAAATCAATAATCATGTATATTAAGCGGGCGAAGCCGTGGGCGGGCCGCTAGTTAAAAACTATAATTATGCTATTTTTCTTACTATTTTTTTTTTATTTATTTGATTTATTTTTTACTAAAATTGCTTTATACTCCATAATGAAAACTATCCTATAAGTTGCATTAGGCTTTGAACTATTACCATGCTAAAATTCATTCACTATCATCAAGTAGTTATCGGTATTTTAAGTAATTAGTATTTTTCGGTTTTTAATTACTTTTAGAGGCCGGACGTGGCGCAGTGGCACAAAGTATGACTGTAAACGCGACTGGTTGTGGGTTTGATCCCCACTCGATGAAATGAAATAGTGGAGAACGGAGTGTCTTAACACTAGGTATCTGCTTACCCTGCTGTGTGCGGGATACAGCGTGAAGCTGATTTAATTACTTTTAATGAAATTATAATGAAAACCGAGATAAAACCTAAAAAATATATAATAACAGACAAGAATTCTGCTGAGTGGTTTTTTAGCATATCGATTATAGAAACAATTAATATGTTAATCGATCAATTTTTTTTAAATCTTTCATGTACAGAATTGAGTTTTTTCTCCTATTATTATATATAGAGATTGTGTTAGGCTTTTCTAGAGTAGTTAAAACTGTAATTACATTTAAAGTGGTGAAGACAAATCTTCTTTTTATATACACCGTGGCCATAGAGACTATGACTATTAGAAGTTCGTATATAAACTATCAGAAGACTAAGACTATCTTTGATCGAGGAGATCGATGACATGCCTGGGATAGTTGAACATCAGAATGGTTTCTGTCTTAAATATGACTGGCAAGAAAATCTAAATACTAAGCTTACTTGCCACAAATGTAAAAAACATATACGCTATGAGCTAGTTATACCTACTTACTTGCTCGAATTGTTTAGATCTCAAAGATTTGTGGTTTTAAAATGTTTATTAAATCTGCTTCACGCTGCACACAGCAGGATAGGTGAGGGAACCTAATGCAAAGACACTGGAAGCATTTTATGACACCAGAATACCTTACCTTGCGCCATGATTCCGTAATCTATAGTCCGTAAGCCTTAATCTGCAACTTCAAATCCTTAATCTTAATCCATAATCCTTAATAGTTAATCCGTAACCATCAATAACCTATCTTTAATCATTGATCCTTAATCATATAACCTACTGCAACCTCAAATGCTTCATCCGTAATCCTTAATCTTTAATCCTGAATATTTATTTTTAAACCCTTAATAATCTATAATCCTTAATTCATAATTCTTAAACTTTTAACCTTAAACCTTAATGGATAATACTTATCCAGAATCTTTAACCGTTGTACCGTAACCCTTAATCTATATCGCTTAATACGTAATCCCTAATTCGTAATCTTTAATACGTAATAATTAACAAATGATCATTAATCCTTAGTTCTTTATCCATAATAATCCTTTTTTCCTTCGTCGCGCAGAGGCACAAAGTGTGACTGTAAAACCAACTGGTTGTGGGTTCGATCCCCACTCGAGGAAATGAAATATTTATTAAAATTTACATTTCGATTTCTTCGCTCTGGTGTCGAGGCAAAGCGCGGCGTTCAGTTCTGCCTCTCAACACGGAATGCCTCCAGAATTTGGCAGAAAGTGGGGAACGGAGTGTTTTAACATTAGGTTCCCTTTGCCTACCCTGCTGTGTGCTGATTTATTTATATATGTAATCCTTTTTGACTTCACGCTGTATTCTATATATAGCAGGCTAAGCAGAGGAAAGCTGGTTTCAAACACATACCCACGCACTGCCCAGTTTTCTAGACAATATGTGTTGAGTGACAGAACTCAACACCACTAAGTTTCTTAAGTTCCCATGCTTACAAAATTCAAGATAACAACCTGCCTTTCATCTACGGTAGCGCCATAGCTAACTGACATCTGGTCTGAGTGTGACGAAAGTTGACACAACTGTTGGTCAGTTTGTTCAGGTGGCGTGTGTTGTCATTTATTCACAATGGCCGGCACGCGCCAAGGAGTGGTAACTACGCTGGAATTATATTTAATCTGTTATTTATATAGATTTTATACTCTTTTTTTTACTGTTTTTTTTATTGGTTTGCATTAATTACCCACTTGTATTTATTTTTTGTGTTTAGGTAGTGGAAATTGGTGTCTCTTTTTATTTGTCTGCGAAACTATCTAAAAATGTGTATATATATATAGAAAAAATACCAACATCCTTCGTTGGTGCTTCATAAAAGTTGTTGCTTCGTAAAAGTCGCAAACGTGATTTCCAATTTTACGTCTTAAAGTCCTCACAAACAAAGTTGTGGACGATGACTAATTAAGATTAAAACAAATATCCTTTTGGATTTGGGTCCATGATATATTCTGATGATGCCATGATGAAAGAAACTGCGCAACGTCGAAATCATTATGTAAGCGAGGTACAGTAAATAATTAAACACATACATAATACAATTTTATTGCTGTTAAATTCACATTAGTTCTCAATCAACTTAGTTTCTCTATTTCCGATAAAAATATAATAGAAACTAACGTGAATGAAGAAATTACACTTATAAAATTAATTTTGTTTTATAAGACCGTCGTAGCTCAGTGGAGCATGTGTGTGACCGTCCGTTCCCACTTGGACGAATAAAGTTTTTAATATTTTGATTTCTTTACTCTGGTAACAAGACAAAGCGTTACATTATATTTCGTCGTATGCCATACCTCGGAAATTCGCCGGAATGTCGGGAACGGAGATTCTTAACACTAGGTTTCCTCTGCCTATCCTGTTCTATCTGTATAGTATACAGCGTGAAGCTAAAAATAATAAGCTGACAAAACTACACAAAAAATATTTATAACTTTAGTTTTGTTCTATCATATTAACTAAATAAATAAAATAAATCAGCCTCACGCTGTATCCTGCACACAGCAGGGTAGGCAGAGGGAACCTAGTGTTAAGACACTCCGTTCCCCACTTTCCGCCGAGTTCTGGAGGCATTGCGTGTTGAGTGGTGGAACTCAACGCGCGCTTCGCCTCGACACCAGAGCGAAGCGAAGCGACACCATAAAAATATAAATATAAATAAATATTTCATTTTCTCGAGCGGGGATCGAACCCACAACCAGTCGATTTTACAGTCACACTTTGTGCCCCTGCGCCACGACTGGCCTCCTATCGCCGTATCATATTAATAAGATTATTATATTTATTGACATACAATTCTAAATGTCACAAAGATATTAGGTGTTGCGCTATTGTTAAAGCATCTGTTGGCTGTTGGGGGCCGCAGCGTGCAGTGCGGAGCACGCGCGTCAATCACAGGCGGCGGTATGAATGAGTTATCTGGGTTTCTAGACTTCCATTTCAATGAACTATGAGCTTTTAATAGTTATTCTTTATGTAGCTTCCGCGTCTGAATGGTATAATGAAAGGGATTAATATAATACTTTACAGTTTTAATGCATTTTGGAGATTAAGCGTAGGTAATACCCTAAGGCCGTCGTGACGTAGTGGGACAGCGTCTGAATGTAAATGCGACGGTTATGGGTTTGGATCCCACTTGGGTGAATTAATTATTTTCATTTCTTCGTTCTGGTAACATGACGTTAAATCACGCCACTCACCACGCAGTGTTAGAAAATTGGACGGAAAGCGGGTAAAGAATACATTTTAGCAATTCCTTTACTAAGCAAGTATATTTCGCATAATAAATAATGAAAAACCGTTCCTAGCAGCTACTTGTAGTTTGGCAAATGTCAAATCCATACATATTCTACGATCACAATGATTTGAGTAGACTCAATTGTAAAGTATCGAAAATATTTAAAAAATGTTTTTTGTCAAAATATATATATGTATATATAGATAGACACGTATTTTAAATGAAAATATTTTGTCGCTTAGACATTAGTATTCGATATACTTATATTTTCTTTCTGTTTTGAAGGTAAACAATAGATTACGGCTAATCCCACACACACACACACAAACACATATTAAATTAAACATTAAAACGATCCGTAAAAAATAAGATTAATCATTTTAGAATAATATGTTCAATGAAAAATTTTATAATTTCGTTATATACTTATGTATTATTATAATATATCTAATAAGAATCACGAAAAAGAAATAAAACAGCGTAATTAAAACAACATCAGAGCGACATCTGCGCGGACGTGACGTCACGCTACAGCCGCCATTTGCATTTTTTTCCCGCCATGTCATGTAGTGGCTTACGAGGGAAATATAGTTTTAGGTTTTGTATTTATGATATGGTACGTGGGTAACGGACGTGACTGTATAGATAAAATTCGAATGTAATTTTTTTATATAATACAATTTTCTATTTATAACTCTAAAAAGTAATTACTTTCATTATATTTTTGTTATATTAGAAGTAAAACTGAAAGTTAAATATTATTTGACTATAATGAATACAATCTCGTATTTGGATTTAACAGAAGATGCCGCCAATTTGCATATGTCTTGGTCTTATATGTCACTTATTTAAAAAGAATTCGGATGTGTTAATCGTACCTTTACCGTTATACGTGACATTTTCGAAATGACTTGTGACACGCCTAAACACCGTAAAGAAACAAACAGACGAAAATATTTGAGCAATAAGTTTTCTTTAAGACATGGTACTAAAAAAATCAAGCAAATATGTTACGTTGATAAAATCCGAATAATTGAGGAAAAAAATCACAAGCGCTGACCCAAGGATCGGGTTGTTTTTGCGGATTTTTTTTCAAGAATCACACCGTTGATCCCTTGAACGAGTTACATTCTATATTTAGATACTACGAGGTATTTTTGCTCAGTATGTACTTATATATTAGAAGAGAGAAGAGAATAAGTTCTCGCTGTTTTTTGAAAGATAGCGATGCGGCACTCTGTGCATGGAATTCCGTACGGTAACGAATCACCAAAGTAGTGCTATATGTAACCTCAAATTATAGTAGAATAGTGTTTACTACAGTGTCAACTACATATTTATTTTCCCTTATTGAAAATGTGTACTTTTGTGCCAAATAAAGTGTTTTTGCGTGGAATTTTATTGCACTGCCTTATTCAGAAAAAATCTGCAGCAGAAGCACACTGAATTCACGTTGAGACATGGTGACAATGCTTTGTCGACGTACACAACGTGCAGTGACTGGTTTAGGCGCTTCAAAAGTAATGATTTTGACCTTGAAGACAAAGAGCGTTCTGGAGCACCGACAAAATTTGAAGACAAAGAATTGGAGGCATTGCTTGAAGAAGATCCATGTCAGACGTTAGTAGAGCTCGGGAAAACGTTACAAGTAAATGCGTCAACAGTTTCAAAACATTTAAAAGCGTTAGGAATGATCCAAAGCAAGGGCATTGGGTGCCGTATGAGTTGTAGCCGAGAGACGACACACGATAGAACGACGTTTTCTCATGTGTGAATTGTTGCTTCAACGGCAAAAGAGAAAAGATTTTCCGCACCGTATCGTCGTTGGGGATGAAAAGTGGATTCACTACGACAATCCAAAGCGAAAAAAATCGTGGGGCATGCCGGGTCAGGCATCAACATCGTCGCCAAAACCAAATATCCATGGTTCTAAGCTTCTTCTCTGCATTTGGTGGGATCAGCAGGGCGTAATTTATTATGAGCTGCTTAAACCTAATGAAACTATCACGGGAGCTCGCTATCGACTTCAGTTGATGCGTTTGAGTCGCGCTCTGAAAGAAAAGCGGCCACTATACGAGCAGAGACACGACAAAGTGATTTTATTACATGATAATGCTCGGCCACATGTGGCAAAACCAGTCAAAACTTACCTGGAAACACTTCAATGGGAAGTTCTACCCCACCCGCCGTATTCACCGGACATAGCCCCCTCCGATTACCACTTGTTTCGGTCGATGGCGCACGGTTTAAGCGAGCAGCGCTTCCATTCTTTTGAAGAAGCCGAAAAATGGCTTGACTCCTGGATTGCCTCGAAAGATGAGTCGTTTTTCCGACGTGGTCTCTAATGATGGACAATACTTTGAGTAATGTCATTGTAAGCACTATATTTTAAATTAATTAAAAAAAACTGAGCTAATACAAAATTTTATGAGCAAAGGCAAAAAGAGCATAAAATAATTCAATTATAATTGAAATCTAAGACCATGCACTTATATTGAAATATGTCAAATGAAAGAAAGTTAGTTAGTGCTATATAATTACAAAATGGTGAGTGGTTAGGTTGTTAATTATGTACTTTACAATTGTTTTAAAACCCTTTGAATATATTTTGAATAAACTTAAGTAACAAAATAAAGTGAAAAAACAATAAGTTTCTCAAAATCTGTGAACACGTCAAACATTTACGCGTATAAAAGAAGCATATTTTATACGGCATTAAATAAAGTATGTCTTTATTTATCCCGTTTTATTTATTCAACGAATGAATTCGAATTTCGCATTTTGAAGCCGTCGTGGCGCAGGGGCAAACGTGACGGTTGTAGGTTTGATTAATACTCGGAGGGATTGAAATATTTAATATATTTTTTCCACGCTCGGGTATAAAGTCGTGGCGTAGAATTCTGCCACTCAACACGCAATACTTTGAAGATTCAGCGGAAAGTGTATCAAAGGAAACGGAGTGTCTTCAACACTAGATTCCCAGGTTCTTTCTACTCTGCAATATGCATAGTTCGATGCTAAAACAAAGGTTAAAATTAATACAGTTGAGTTCTAATAGGGCCACGACACTTTATTGTTCTTCTCTTTGTTAGTAGTTAAAGTTAAAAAAAGTTTTTCTATAAATTAGGACATATTTATATTTATTTATAATAAATTTATTATAATATACTTGTTAGATTTTTAACAACTATGAAAAGAATTTTTTTTTTAGATATACCTTACAATATTTACTGTCATTACTCCAATACTCGGCCAGGTTGCAATTTCTTACGGTGTCAGACCAGACGTATCTTTCGATGGGAGCAACAGTAGGTTCGATGTGTCTAACATCATGAAATACAATCAGAAACACTTTTTGAATAAATTAGATACCCAATCTGATGAATATAGGAGAAGAGGAACTAAAAAACGAAAACATAAATTATTTAAAGATACATCTAAAGAAGAAAATTCTGATAAACATGTTTCCGTAAATGATAATCAAAAAATAGATGAAAATTCTTGGCGTGTAGTTTTAAATAAGAATATAGGTAATAAGCGTGGTAGAAATAATGTAATAAAAAAACTCGAAAACCATGTTAACCAGCTGGCTAATATTATTATTAATAAATTACGTTCTATGAGACGGTTTGAGGATTTTGCCCACCACGACAATATGGATAGCATTGGTGAAGCTGATTTTGAGAAAAATCTCCGAAATTTTAGGGCAAAGGATAAGCGAAGAAGGCGAATGGATTTGGTTGATAAAGAAAACCGGCGTAATATGGAATCTGCGGAGAGAGAAATTCTTTTACATTACGGTTTCCCAATTCACATGAAAATAGAAGGTTTCTTACAGAAACCATGACAATAAGTAATGAGAATTGTAAATAAAATACTGGTAATAAAAAATACTTCTAAATATGTAATATGTACTTTAAACGTTTTTTAATTACTTAATGATGTACGTATGCAACGCATAAATTAAATCACTTATTTTTTTCACTCACAACTTTTATTACAATACAAACAATTTGTTTACTTACTAATAGCATAAAAAATATTATTATTCTATAAAAATATGAATATGACAATAAATAAAAAATCGGTCAAATGCGAGTTGGATGCATACCGAGGGTTCTGAACCAATTTCAGGATTGTGTGTCAACGGGAACTACAATTTACAAAAGGGACGTATGCACTCATTTCGTATGAAATTAAGTACAATTAAAATTTGTAATCATTTTTTTCTATGAAATATCTATAAATTTTGACTTTTTCGATTTTTCCTTTATATGTGCTTCGGGAAGTGCTTACGGAACCATAAAAATATATATATATTGTAAAGAAATTTATAGTTGTCATTATTATCAAAATAACATTCCCACAACTTACTGACCTAGAAATAAAATTCCAACGAATACATATACATAAATAATGAAGAAAACAAATATTATGTTTTCATGCAAAGGCTACGTTACCTAAGTTGATTCGTTCGTTGGATTAATTGTGGATAATTTAGTTATAATTGTGATGATTATAAATAAACAGATTTATTATGAATACCTACTACTTTTTATAGAGTCATTTGAAATAATAAATTAAATTCAAGCGTGGAACTGTGAACGCGATAGGTTGTAGGTTCGATTTCCATATGCGGGACAAAGCGTGAATCTGAAAAAAAAAACAAAATATTGTCTATTCAAATAGACTCTTGATGATCTGAGCATTCAAAAGTTCTTGCGCTTCTGAATTATACAACGAACGTGTCGCTACCACCGACACCGACTCCTCTCTGCAGAACGTGTCGCACTGCTGCAGAGAAGAGCCGGCAACAAACTCAACAGCGGTTTTCAATATACCTAAGAGTTACAATTTTAGTGTTGAATAAACTGAATTATAAGCAAATGTTTCGGACTTTGAACAGCCAGGTGACTGATGGAACTTAATCAACCATCAATTAAAATGGTGTTCGTAACAAAATTAATATCTCAACCATCGTGAACCATCTAGACAACTTTCAATTGCACTATAATAATATCAAAATTACCTATTAAAATTTTGCTATGAATTTAAAAATTACCTAATTTACTTTTTACCTACGTCACGAGGAGCGTAACAAATGCTCAAGCGTGTGTATGTAATGCATAATTCCAAACAATTATACGCTTAATTTAACATTATTCAATTAAGATATAAGTTAGAAACCGAATTTATATTTAGCTAACTCTCAAAGGAAAATGTTATTTGGAAAATATTAAATGTATATAATAGTAATCAAAATGTTCCAGAAATTGCTTTTTACTTTTATAGTTATTTATTTATTCGGACGGGGCGTTTATAGCGACACTTTATTCAATATTGAACACTTGTTGAAAGATCGAGACACAAACAATCGAGCACAATACAAAGATTTTGATGATTTACAACGAGAAAGAAATAGGGAAACTTCTGACGACGACCAAACCTTAAATATGTATTTGCAGCTAAATGATCAAGAACAGGATCTGCTGAGAGGTTTTATTGAAAGGCAGGAAGACAAAAAATGTACAGGTGACAGGTGTGGTTCTTATGAACGAAAGTTGGCTGATGATATCGATGAGGCCCTTGGGGAAATAAAAAAGCAAATCAACACGGACAGGTTTGATGTAAGTGATAGCGACGAATCTGATTACAACGACGGTAATGATTATCAGAGTAATCTGTTAGTGAGACCCTATAATAATTTGTATCACCCAAATGAAATTCAACAGATAGTGCCAGGTTATCAAGATTTAACAAAAAATGAATATGTCGGTAAACTTGGTCTTCTGCCACACGGAATAAATACAAATTATCCGAGATTACAGCAAAACATAATTGATAAGGAAAAAGAAAAAAGCTCAAAAAGTGTTAACCCCGAGGACTTCTTTAAATTTTATGTTGATACAAAAATGGATATAATTACAAATTTGGTTGGCGCTGTACGGTCTCTGAATAAGAAATCATTCTTGCCCTATGAAGACTTACTGTCGCCAAAACAAATACGTCTTTTGAAAAGATTACAAAATAAGTATGAATACAATTCGATGAGTAATAAGGAACTGTCACCACAAATAACAAACATTGTGTTCGGAGAACACAGTAATAGCAGGATTCTACCGCACCATTTGAATAATTTTAAAATTTTTGTCCCTAAATGGTTCTACGACAGAATTGTTACACATAAAGATATCGTGTCAAGATCTCAAAAGTTACTTCCTTTAACTAATCGTCAGAGGTTGAGACTATTAAGTAAAGTAAGACCTTCAACAATATTTTTATCGAGGAGAAACTTTAATCCAAACCAATTTGGCGTGCCCTTTGAAATGGATGTACAAGGGCTGGGTCAAATAAATCCCTAGATACGAGTATAGGTATAACCATACTATAAGTATTTTTTTTATTTTTTCTTTACTTTAATCTTCACACTGTATCCCACATATATCAAAGAGAACTTAACGTGTGGGAGTGCCTTATCACTTTATTTTTCTTTTCCTTAACCATAGTCACAATTTGTGACTATATGTTTTATTAAACTTCTGTATTTTTTCATTTATGTTAAGAAAATAAACTGTAATTATTATAATGACAATAAATCTCATTTTTATTTTATGTTCAATACCTACCATTCGTATCATATTTAAAATGCATAATTAAATTTCTATAGAAAATAAAAGCATAAGAGCCGTTTTTTCCCCTTACACTGTATTCCGCACACAATAGGGGAACCTAGTATTAGAATATTCCGTTCCATTAAGATACTTCCGTTCCCCACATTCCACCAACTTCTTAAGGCATTAGGTACGTGATGAGTGATGGAACTCCTGAGCGAGGATATAAAAATGTTAAATGTTTCTTTTCCTCAATACTGACTAGCCTCAATTAATATTTATTTAAAAAAAAACCAAAAGTCCTGGTTATCATATAATTAAAACTTATATTTGATCCAGGATCCCGGTATTTTCTACCTTACTTATGAGAAACTCTGTTATAACATACAAATTTTTACTATACAATTTTTTATGAACTATTTTGACTTTTATTCATTAAAATTAATATCAATGTGTAATTAAAGTTAGAGCGAGGGTAATGATAAAAGGAAATTATAAAACTATAAAAAGTGACGGTAGATAAACAAAATATCATTTTCACTATTTCTAATAGCGTATAGTTTAGTATAAGCCGCGAGTCGTGCATCTTGTACCCGTAAAGATAGAAAGTGCCACTGCTAACCTTACCTTCGACATAATAAAGGTAAGAAGTATGTGTTTTTTATTATTACGATTTCTTCTATAATAAGAGTATTCAAAGAGAATCTTGTGTTAAGAAACTCTATTTTTGGGCCTATTTCGTTCGTTTAAATGCTACGGTATGTCTTCTCATATGCTAACAATTTATCTACGTACTTTTTAATAGCACTGCAATAAAAAAAGCATTGAATTCATATTTACAATATTTTATCGTATATTTATTTGCTTATAAAGTAGATATACCGTGCAGAGTGTAGACGAAAAACCTGCGAATGAATGCCACTTAGGGAATATTTATAGTTAATAATATTTTTTTCTTGTTCCATCGGTTTGGTTCTGTAGTGTTGTATTAAAATAAATCATATACTTTAGTATAATCATACATATAATTGTAAAGATTTTTTAATTTAAATAATTTTAATACTACTTACCAGTGTGTCAATTGGTACTGTTCGTAAAAAATAAAAAAAATCAAGTGTTTATAATCTTAAGAAATGAAGGTCAATAACCATCTCCTCTTTTTTAAGATTAAAGTAAGACGGAAGAAGTTATCAATGTCTTTATATAGAGAAAATCGTAAAATGAGGAAGCGACACTACTACTGTGTTAATTTTGGAATCACTTGTATTAAGGGGAATTAATAATTTGTTTTGTATTTTATTTACTTTTTATGTTTTTAAATGCCATATCGAATCAAAAATTCATTGTATTATATTATTTTTTTTACCTTTGATTTTTTATTCTAGAGTGAATTTTCCGTAATATACTACTTCTATAGAGTATTAAGAAAAAAAAAATAAGCTCAATACGTATACAAAATGCACTTTTATTTAATAATATTTAATGTACTGTATGTTTCCCTTAAAAATAGATAAAATAAAAAAAATAAACTAAATTGCAAAAACGAGTTAAATTTCTTATTTACTTGTGCAAAAAAAAACTTTTCAAATGATCTAAATAGAATACAACATTTGATTAATTATATAGAGTTAGATGCTCTGTAAGACGTATTAACCAATCTACAATATATTTTCCATTTTACGTATAAATGACAAAATATACAGTAATAGACTAACACGCCTAAAAGCCATAAATAAAAATGAAAACAATGACATTGACGGTTACCACACCGTATTTAGATTTTAATTATTTTTATTTTAAATAATAAATAAATATATATAAAAAGTTACATTTTAATTATTTTAATATAAAATATATACATAGAAATAAGTGGAAAATGGCAATGGCCAACGATACGCCTGAAAGTGATTTTTCAATAGAATGTTTTCAGAATTATTCAGCTCCTGAGGTGTTCGTGCAAGGCTTAGCTGGGATGGTTGATCAGACGGACGTAGAAGTTATTATACGAGCACAAAAAACGATGTATGTATATTAAATAATATTTGAAACATTCTATAGATAATATTATTTTTATTAATTTTATTGATAAAAAAATATTATTGTTTCATGATTTTACAACATAATTTTTTTAAGTAAAATTAATTTGTGAACAAAATCATTATTATTGAAATCAATTCCAATAAATACTGAGTAACAATGAAGTTTTTGCTGATTTGGTTTGTACTTTAATTATTACTTATATCAAATATTAATTTTATACAGTTCATTTATATAGTTTTTATTCTATTTTCAATATAAAATAATATTTTTTAATAATATAATATTTATATAGTTTTTATTCTATTTTCAATATAAAAAGCTTGTTTTGAAGAATATTTCTATAAGAAATTACTTAAATAGAGGAGCTTTTTCTTTTCTCTTTTTCCCACATAGCAAGAAAGGCAAAGGAAAAGTACTATTAAGTCACTTGGTTTCCCACTTTCTGCTTAAATTTTGGCACTGAATATTAAGTGACAGAACTCAACACCACACTTTGTCTACTACACTAGGGAAATTATCACATTTAAAATAATTATAATTTTTATTTAATTGTTTCCGTACAGTCAGTTGCTGTCCCACAGTCGCAATATGGCCTCAAAAAAATAATATTTGTAATAATTTTTGTATAAATGTACATTTCTTCCTTATTTTTTCTTATACTAAGCCAATATACATTATTATAAAATTCCAGGTTACAACGCTTTGAAAAAACAACAGAAATGCTAACAAATTGTAACCAATTGTCTGCAAGTCGACTTAAAGCTGCATCAGTTGAATTTAAGAAACATACTCAACTGTTATTGGATATGAAAAAGGACTTGGAGTTTATATTTAAGAAAATAAGGGCTATAAAGACTAAACTTAGGTAAATTAATTTCATTAGATTTTTTTTTGACACTTAGAAGCACTTAGAGCATTGATACTCATTTACATTTCAACTTTCGTTTTAACTTTGATTCCCACATCAATTATCGCTTACTTGTTCTTGCTGGGCTCCTTTTGTTACGCAAATCAAGTATCATATATAGTATATAGTCCACTCTTACTTTCCACACAAATTAGAAGAGGCAGATTTCCCTTCCCCAGTGGGCACTGAGCACTGTCCCAAACACCGATATTAGTTATTTATTTGAATATTTAATAAAGGTTTTTAATAATTAAATTCAAATTACAGTACACAATATCCAGAAGCCTACAAAGCAGCATTAACTACAGTAGTGGATCATAAAAAACCCATTGAAGAGGAAGAATTTAAGACAGTAAACAAAATAGAATCAAAAATGGTTTCAACGGTTTCAACAGAAACCTTAAAACCTGCCAGTCTCGAAGAAAAGAAGTGTAAAAAGAAATTAAAAGCTGAAGAAGATAAAGGAGAAAGTTCTAGAATGTCGAAACTTAAAACTAGCAGTTCATCTGAAACTGAAAGTGCCAGCTCGGGTGATGAGAGCAGCACTGATACTGGTTGAATGTTTCTTTTTTCGGGTTTTCATGTTTTGCTTAAAGAAATATAATAAGTATGCTGTGTATCACAAAATATATTACGAGGCCACTATGGCGCAGATACAGTATTATTTTCATTTCCTCCTTCTGCTAAAACAAAGCGCAGCGTTAATTTTCGCCACATAACAATGTCTTAAAAACAATTTGAATTTATTACATTTGGCAAAAATTACAGACAATATAGTTTGAATAATTGTGTTTAATAAACAAAATTATAATAATAAAATGCAAATATTTATTGTAAATCAAATTTAAATTTATAAACAGTATATATTTTCCTACTGCATAGAATTAAAATATTTATTTCATATACATTCCACAGACAACATCTTGGCTCATTTTTTATTTGCTTCACATAATTTATTTGATCGTCTTGGATCTAAATCCCGTTCAGTTAATGTTTAATACAAAAATCATCCTAGTTACATATAGGATATAAAAACTTACTTTAATTTTAAATAAAAATTAAATTGTACAAAGAAGCCAGGTGTTAAAAGGATCCTGTAGTCCTGGTAGAATATTACTATATATACATAAAACGTTTTTTTAATAAAATAACGTATGTTATAGGTACTTTTACTTTGTTGGGGTATTGATTTATTCTGACCTGACTTTTTATTATATTCTTGCTCTTACATTTGAGACTTAAGACATGCCTCTCGTTTGCTTAAAGACAGATCTGTCTAGAAGGGACATGCTATATTTTATCTTATTACTTTTAAAATAGAGTTTAAAATGCTTTGCGTTTGTTGACTGGTGCCTACTACAGACTGCAAGCAACCACTTGTCGTTCAAAAATTTATAACATTGGTTCTCGAGTGAACGTACGAGTGTCTAGTGCTCGTATGAGCCATCGTCGGATTTGGATTAGATTTTCAGTTTTGAGATTGAAAGTTATAAATTATTTTCTAATGTACCAGTAGATTGCTTTGTTATCCAACAATGTTTCAAATTTAAATATAGAGGATTGTAACCAGAAATAAATTGATAAATCAGCGTTATCTTACGATCGATCGGCGCATTCAAGTTAAATGATGTGCTCAAGGTATTATAGTAAATAAACGAAATACATTTATAAAATATTTCTTATTGAATAGGTAATATTCTTTATTTATCCAAATTTTACAATCAACCGCAAGGTTATTGCTTCCCTAATAGTTATAAGCAGATGTTGAGGAAATATGAACCCCTTCAAATGCATTTTTTGTTTACGTAAAGTGGCGGCATTTTAGCGTGTGAACCTACCGAAATTTAAAAAGTTTATTAGCAAACGACAGGTTAAAGATCACAATTTCGGGCAAACTGTTCAAGGTTTCCCAGGAGGATATTGTCTTCTCTTCCACGCCCTTCCAAGTCTTCTCGATTTCCCTAATTTCCTTGAAGGGCAATTCTATTTCATAATTTAATTCCAATCCGAAGTAGTGGGTAGCGATTATATCTGTACATATTGGATGTACCTCAGTAATAAAGGTTCGTATCTTTATCTTCATATCCTTATAGCGAGTGATTGGGTTACTACGAGCTGTAAACACTTTTAATTAAATGAAAAAAAAAGCTGCTCCAAGGTCCCTTTATTAAGTTCCTTTAATTATACGTCGCCTCCCAATATCTAAAACTGGGAAGACACCACAATACTTCCCAGATCTTCTCTTCTTTTATCTCTAAAATAAGTGGGGAGTTGAAACTTCATAGGATAATTCTTTTTCCACCCTTTGTCAACTGTCTTATGGACGTGCAACTAGTTTTTCGCTAAAGCAGACATATTTCCTTTAAAAAAAACGTGATTCAAAAATGCTGCTTAATCACACAATAAGGTTCTCTGATAACGACAGCCACCTGAATATACAAAATTGAAATTTAGTGGGCATTAATAAAAATGTGATCACCAAAAATGTAATTATTTCGCGTTGGAAATTAGATTATTTCGCGTTCCCCTACATTTTACTATCTGAAAATACTTAGTATAAAAGTATCTTATAATAGTAAAATGTAAGCGATCGCAAATAATGGCATGAGTTAAAGGCAATTTATTTGTACAAAAAGCAGTAGCTGATAAAGTCAACCTTGACACCACAAGACACAGGAACCGCCGTTCCTTTTTTTCTGTGAAAAACATATAAAGCAATTATTAATTTGCAGCAATTAATATAGTTGTAGCCGTCGTGGCGCAACGGTACACTATCTACGTTATGGACTATATTATGGATTGTATTACCACTTGAAGAAATCTACCATTTTCATTGTCATTCTCCTAACAAAAGAAAGCGCGACGTTGAATTCCGTTAATCAACACAATCAACGCAATATATATATATATATATATATATATATATATATATATATATATATATATATATATATATATATATATATATATATATATATATATATATATATATATATATATATATATATATATATATATATATATATATATATATATATATATATATATATATNATAAAGTATATATATATATATATATATATATATATATAATTTTATTAATAATTTATAACTCAACGCAATATCTCGAAAATGAGGCGTTAGGCGAAAATTAGAATAATGAAAAATGTGATTCGAAGGAACAATATTTGGATTCTTGTGAAAGAACTATATATATAGTCTTCGTAGTGCACGTGATTCAAACAGCAATGGATGAGACATGATGGACTCTGCTATATTTGCTTTTCGTACTTCACGTAGTTTTATGCGAAAAAATGAGGTCAATGATAAAGAGGTTTTGTTCCCTAATACCTGCTGAGGTCTGAATCTTGACTTTAACACTAAAAGGTTCCAACCTGTCACTGGAAGCTCCCAAAGTTCTATAGGTGGCGTTTCAATTCAGTGCCACCTGTACATTATTTGAGATCGTCAAGGTTTGTACTTTGATATTTCCACTAGTTTCTCCCAGTCCTCCGATGTTCTTGAGTGGTTGCTACAGATGCCATATCACAAAATTCACTGAACGATTCCCACAAGTATCGTAGTCCTATGCTCGGATAATCCTAGCATAATTCGCCACTAGTGTTTTCTAATGTCTTAGCGGAAACATCAGTAGCGATTGATCCGCCCATTTTTCGCGAAATGTTGCCACTGCATCCTAACCAGAATAATTAAATTCAGTATTTCTTTGGTTATTTTAGTAAAAATGTTGTCCTTCGAAATTACCAAATTCGCTCAAGTTTACGAAACGTGATAGACATAACAATCTGGTTACCTGCATTTTTTATGATTAATTTATTATTTAATCTGATACGCCTACACGCAATATTTGTGTTAATCTAACTAATCTGGTTTAGAGCATTTTTTTGTAAACGTAACGTTCCTCGTAACTTACCTACTAAACGAATTTTGAGATTTTTTTTTCTCACTTTCCAGTCAATTTATACTCATATCTATAGACATTGCATAAAAAAGTGACTAAAAATATAAAGCCTCGCTATATAAGAACTAATATAATGAAAGTTTTTCATAATATAACTGTGGTTATAATTAAAAAGTTTTTTTTAATATCATCTAAGTATGGTTTATAAATTAATAATGTCTTTTATGTTTAATCAAAACAAAATAATGTATTAGCTTAAGTATTAGGTTTAAAACATAAAACAAAGAAATAACATGTTTTCCATTCCTAGAACTAGTCAAATAATGCTCAAAAGCACAGAAAAAAGAATACTGAGTATTCATAAAGATTTATCAATAAATATCTTCTTAACTACATTTTTAGTTTTATTTTAATAAAACTCCTAAATATTTAAAATATTAATGAGCATGTGACAAATATGAAATATAATTTTCTATAGTATAACATTTTAATATCATTCTTATAATATTCTTGCATTTTAGAAACACTCTAGTACCAAGATATTGCATGTTGAGTTGCGGAACGCTGCACTGTCTTGAAGAGAGAAAAAGAGTCGTGAAGAAGAGAAGTGGTGAAGTGAACACAATTTATTCCTTTAAGTCAGGATTGAACCCATAACCATCGTGTTTACAGTTGGACCATGTCTAAAAGTGTAAATATTGAAATTAAACACAAAAATCATTATAATACTTATATTTCACACTTTGGCGAAATAGTAACTAGTTCCCTTAAAAATAACAAAAAATATATCTTAAAAAAACAGGCTCACACTCTTTCACGCATATAGCAGGATAGGAAGAAGAAACTTAAGAGTTAAGAAGTCAGATGTTTTGGGCAGCGGACATTACTTTGACCATGAAATTTTCCCATTTGATTGATGTTAGCTAAAATATTAATATTTTACAAATTATACAAATTAACCATTTGAAATAGTCTAATATAATTTATGATTTTTGTATGTATGTTATAAATATTGTAATATACATAATTATTTTGAACTGTATTCTGTTCAATCCAACCTCTCCCCCGTACCTAAAGGAACGTTTTGAATTTTTGGGCGGCTCACATCCTCGACGTCTGCGATCCGATAACAGTCTGATACTAAAAATTCCACAACATTCCTCGTCATTTTATAGTGACTCAGTTACAGTTACTGCGTGTCGGTTATGGAACGCCTTACCCCTGAATGTCAGGAATTCAAAAACGTTCCTTACTTTTAAAAAACGCTTAAAAACACACTTTCTCTCACTTTAAATCTTTTTAGTCTTGCCTATGTAATATAATTTTTAAGTAGTGTATATTTTTCTATTTTCCTGTACTTTTAGTATGTATGGATATATTTACCTAATTTATAAAGTGTATATATGTATGTATGTATGTATGTAAACATGTATGTATTTATTTATATATTTGTATGTATATATATATATATATGAATTTATCTGTGTTTGTTTATGTATTATTTATATATTTAGTATTGTTCATACCCTACCCACTATTTATTCATTTATTTTGCGATTTCCAACGCCTTAAGGTTGCCTGGAAGAAATCGCTATTTCAGCGATAAGGCCGCCTATTGTACGTGCTTTTATACTTGTATTCTCTTATTTCTTTTTTGGGTGTACAATAAAGAGTTTATTATTATTATTATTATTATTA